>JASXTE010000008.1:20117692-20685192 GCA_030280995.1 Hemileia vastatrix | reverse complement strand
TCATATCATGGCCCCACTGAAGAAAAGGCACAGGCACTGCCTACAACACCAGCATGGCTTATTAATGAACAAAAGATTGTGGTTCAAACAATCTTCAATGGAAAGTGAGGCCCCCAGGAAGATCAGTACACATTGCAGGTAAACCTTTATGTCCTGCTCAACAGTCATCAGTTTCAAGATGAGTGATCAAAAATTGGGGTTTGCAATCTCCTACCTCACAGATGAGGAAGTGCAGTGGGCAAGGCCATATACAAAGGAACTCCTTGAAAATAGTGAGTTGGAAACAGATTTCCATCAGTTCATGGTGGCATTTGAATTAGCCTTGGGTGACCCTAATGTGGCCACCACCTCAGAGCATGTTCTCAACCAGTTACAACAGAAACACTTTGTGTCCAAGTATGTGTCAGAATTCCAGGGCCACATCAGCGCTATATTACAACATAGGGAAAAGGAGCACTCATGTTTCACTTTAGATATGGGCTCTTGCAAAAAATCAGGAACACCCTAATCAGTCACACACTAGTCCAAACTCCCTCCAAGCACTCATGGAACTGGACATCCAAATTGATAATGAGTTTACACATCAGCAAAAGGATGGTTGGAGTGGCACTAGTCAGTGGTGCAACTATTCCTTGTCAAGCAGGGTCAGTGCCAGAAACTCAAACACCATGGACGTTGATGCAGTCAATGCATGCGGCACTAGTGAGAAAAGGAGATTATCTGGTGAGGAATACCAGAGGCAAATGAGCAGAGGACTGTGCCTCCAATGTGGGAGTAGTGGTCATCTGGCAAGGGAGTGTAGGGGGGGAATCAGGGCTAGTGAGGTGGAAGATAGCACAGGTAAACAACAGAGCTAAGGAGTGAAGGTTGTGCCCTCCTTGATCAGATTAGAGGGAAAGAATAAGGGGAATTTAGGAGAAGAATTATTAGCATGTAAGCCACTTGAAGTAAATGATAATCATATTATACTGAACTTACCTTTAATGACCCTTGACACCAAAACAAATGCACAAGCCCTACCAGACTGACTGTGGGGACATAGACTGTTTTATTTCTAACAAATTTTTACAGAGAAAGAAAAAGGAAAAAAAAAATTGGACAACCCTATGTGTCTAATTATGTTTGACAGATCCCCATGTGGGGGAGGAGAAGTAAAAGAGAAGATTTTGTGCAGATTCTGGTGTGATGGAAGGGAGTCTCAATGCAAGGCATATGCAACAAACCTGAAGGACCAGTACAACATGGAACTGGGGATGACATGGCTGGACCAATATAACCTGCAAATTGATTGGAATGAAAAGAAGGTGCAGATGGGAAGAAGAGGGGATGCTGGTGCTAAAGTATTGGCCCTTTTGCCCCCTCAGGGGTCAGGGTCCCATCCCGGCTGAAGGACCAGTAAAAAATGGAACTAGGGATGACATGGATGGACCAATACAACCCACACATTGACTGGAAAGAAAAGAAGGTTCAGATGGGAAGTAAAAGAAATGCTGTTGCTAAAGTATTGGGCCCTTCAGGGGTCATGAACCCATCCAGGTGAGTCTTCTGATGTTTTTTTACCATCAGTTGACTTTCAACCAGAATTGATGCTTTATCTTGATTATAAGCAGCAGACTGGGGATCTGGCACCAACAGGGAGCACCAGAGAGGACCAAAGAGGAGATGAAAGGCTCCAACAGGAGGAGAAGGCAGAAGATGGAAAGGTGGATGGCACAGGGAAAGCATTTCCCCCCCCAGGTCCTTTCAGTAGTTAGGGGCCCCTCCAAGAAAGTCTCCTGGTGTTTTTTTATCATCAGTTAACTTGCTACAAGATCTGACACTTTCTTTTGATGCTAAATTTCAGGACTTGGAGGGAGAGGAAGATCTGGAATGCAATGCAACAACATGGAATATATCCTCCAAGATTTCAGCTAAGGTCCAGTCCTCAAAGCCAACCAAAAACCTCATAGAAATGATCCCTGAAGCCTATTGGGAGTTCCTACCACTTTTTTAAGATGGAAGAGTCAAAACCTTTCCACCTCTTCAACCATACAACTTTGCCATTGATCTGATGCCAGGAGAAACTCCTCAATTTAGCTGCATAATCCCATTGTCAATATTGAAGTCAAAAGCACTAAGAGAGATATGTAAAAGTGGAGGGTTTTTTCTTGGAGGCTATGGAAAGGGTGGCCAGCTAATTTTGGGTGATGAAGTTTCAGTTTGAGGTGTAGGGGACGGGTGGTTCTTCTAGTGTAGGTGCATCAGAAGAGAGAAAGGTGGAGTTGATACTTGGGGAATCAAGTTTAGTTGAAAAAGTGTGTTGGGGTGTCTATTGGAGACAAATGGGAGGAATGCTAGGTGAATTTGAGGGGTGAGGCATCAAGTAGAGGTGAAGGGGTGTTCTGGATTGTCTAGTGGAGATGAAGGGATGAAGAGTGAGATAAGTTTGAGGAGTGGTAAGTCTATTGGTGATAAATGGGAGGATAGAGGGGTGAAGCATCAATTAGAGGTGAAGGGGTGTGCTAGGGTGTCCAGGGGAGATGAAGGGATGGAGAGAGAGATAATTTTGAGGAGTGGGGTGTCTATTGGAGACAAATGGGAGGCAAGCGAGGTGAATTTGAGGGGTTGGGTATGAAGTAGAGGTGAAGGGGTGAGGTGGAGAGTCCACTAGAAGAGAAGAGGTGGAGAGTAGGGTGGATTTGAAGAAAGAGATTTTTAGTGAAGGTGAAGGGAGGGGAGTGATGCAGATTTTATCTGTGGTGGAATTAGTGGCAACAAAAGAAAAGGATAGGATCAGAAAATTATGTTAATTTACAAAGAAAAGATTTACAAAAAGGGACTAAATCATGAATGCAAAAAAGATATGACTTAAATTGCTTGGCTTTATCTTCCTACAGATGGAGGTGATGAAGGGAAAGATAAAAACAAATAAAAAATGACTGACCATAAATAGAAGGGAAGTAGGAGCGATTAGAGAATTAGTGGGATGAGTGAGGATTCCAGTAAATAAAACAAACTAATCAAAGATGAGCACAGGAAAGAGAGGGGGTGAATGGGAGGGGAAAAAAGCAAATGTGAGGGAAGCAGGAGAAAAAGTGGAAGTGGCTCAGTCAGAGCCATTACCAGAATCAGGCACAGGGCCACAACCAGAAATCAAAAAAAAAACAACTAGGCGACTTTTTCATGGGTTTTTTTTTCCTGTGATACATTGCACATTTTGTTAAAGTTGAAAAGTATAAGCAGATGATTGACCAGTTTAGATTTAAGGTTTAGATAGCACAGTTTCTAGTACCTTTTAATTGAGATAACTATGGGAAAAAGAAGTTACTAGGTAGATGTTGCTTTCTTTGCTTTGAGTATGGGTTTGTGTCCTGATTTATGCATTAAAAGTGAGTTTCACATAGAGTTTGACAGATTCCCAGGTATAAAATTTGAGCTCTGTTGAGAATTTGAAATCTTCATTAACCTTATCTCCTCATTTCATTTTTTCTTGAAATTTTTAATAGAGTTTGTAAATATAATTAATTTGATATCTTTACTATGACCAAACACAACAGTCCCACTCCTTCTTCCCCTCATCCCCTCTCTGGAAGTGGGATAGCCACACATCAATTCAAAGTAGCATGTACATCATGCATAGCTATGGATTTGTTTTGAGTGGAAAGCACTGCATCCTGTGGTCCTCATAAAAAGTGCAAGTGTTTTTGATGGTTCCAAGTAGCATGTGCCATGTTAGAGAAGAATGCAGTTATCAAGGAACAGTTTTATTTGACTAAGTTTTGGTTGGTTTCTAAAGATCAGGCCATCATTGAAGAGATATGGGAGGTGCCCATCAAAAATGATTTGGTGGTGGATGGTACCAAGGAGGTACTAAATCAGGAGGAGAGGAAGGAGATATCTGGATGGGTAGCCGGTCTGAATCAGGGGAAAAGACCAATGTATCCAGAAGTGGAGGTCAATGAGTTGGTAGAGGATGGGTTGGATCCAGTAGTGGAGGTTGCTCCTATCACAAAATGATGTCAACTGATTGTTGAGGAAGAAGAATATGAGGCAGTGTAAGTATTGGAGTATACCAGACCAAAATTACTTATTGAAGCAGATCCTGAGTTTGAAGTAAGTAGTTTTTCTTTTAAACCTTCTAGATTTTGTTTTGCTTTAGTAGCTAACTGATTCTTTTTGTAGCAGGCAAAAATTAATGAATAATTTACTATTGAACCATAGGTAGTGGTTATTGAGCCTCAAGTTGCAGATGAACCATCAGTCAAAGCTACTCCCTCAAGGGTACCTCTTAATTAACCCATGACAAATGCTTTAAATGGGGAGGTTGATTTGGACCAGGGGTGGTCAAAGAAGCCTGGGAAGGCTTATCAAACCACATTTTTCAAAACATTATGCAACAAAATTGACAGAATTGTTGATGTGGCTTCCTAAAATTTAGCCAAGGAATAACTGGAAATTAAAGAGGTGGTTCCAGTTGGGTAGGAAATGTTTTTCAAGAATGGTATAAATGAAATTGAAAAATTGGTGGAGAAAATGAAGGAATTGATTTGGATGAAAATAGAGGAGAAGATTTTGAGATGGAAGGAAAAAGAAAGAGAAGAAGAAATATATATATATTTTTATCTTGAATATTGATTTACTTGTTGTTTTATTTTTTGTTGAAAATTATTTATCTAAGAAAGAAAAGAAAATTGAAATTGAGAGAACAGAAAACAAAATTTTAATTTTGTTTAAATTTAAATTTAGTTTATTTTAATTTGATTTGTTTTGAAGTTTTAATTTAGAATTTATTAGTTTAAAAATAAAAAGAGAAAAAGAATTTTTTTTAACAAAAAAAAGAAAGAAGATGTGTTTTAGAAATAAAATTTTATAGGATAAAAAAAATTGATTTAAATAAGAAAATATTTCAGATTTGAAGATAATTGAAAAATAAGATGGTTTTGAGTTGTATTGTGAGGATGTTGATGTTTGAGAATTGTTTAAGTGGTAGAAGAAAAATAAAATAAAATTTTTAGTTTGAAAAAAAAAATTGAATGAAGATTGAATTGAAGTTTATAAAACATATCAAGAAAAATTGAAAGAAAGAAAACATATTTGGTGTAATAAGATTTAGAGAAACAGAAATTTTGATTTAGTTTTGATTTGATTTTTTTGATTTTTTTTTTTTTGATTTTATTTAATTTTATTGAATTTTAGTTTTAGTTTTATTTTAATTTTAATTTGATTTTGTTTATTTTAATTATTTATAAATTTTGGAAAGGAAGAGAAATGAAAAGAAAAATATTTTAAATTTAAAATTTGATTTAGACAAGAAACGAAATGAAAGAAAATATTTAAAAAAAGTTTTAAGAAAGAAAATTGAACATTAAGGTTTAGCTTTTTTAGGATATTTTATGTGAAAAGATTTTAAAAGTTCAGAAGATTTTGAAAAATTGATGGCTGGTTTGAAAGATTTTTATTTGAGTCATCAAGGTAGCCTTCCTATTCCATGAAGTATTGAAGCTTCCCCTTGCACCTTCTTGAATCATAAATCCAGCCTACTTCTCACTCTAGATGATCTTCTACTTTGACCAGTTCTTGAGGGGATTGATTTTTGCTCAGGTATATTTCTTAAGCAAGTTCCAGAAGAGATATGTGAAAACCAGGATGAATTGATTACCATTTGAAAGGTAATTTGAGTCAAAATGCATTTTTAGAGTTTTCTGCATAAATTTTGAATGGACCCAAGCCCTTTTCAGATAGTTTCCTTGATGGTTGATTTTTCCAAATATTTTTAAAGTCAAGCCATGCTTTCTTGCCTGGTTCATAAGGTGGAGCAGATTGTCAATTTTTGTCAACCTGTTCCTTTTATCTTCTATTTTCCTTTTCAAGGTTAGATTGGAGTTTGCCTTGAAGTTGTGAACTTTCTCAAAGATAGTGTTCAAAAGGATGATTAATTCATACATAAATCAGATTGAATTGAGGATGCCATCCATAGATTGTTTTGTCAAAGAATTGGTCAAGTTTTTATAAGCAAATTCTTCCAATGGTAACCATGTAGTCCAATTTTCTTGTTGATAATTGAAATAAATTTGAAGATATTATTTGAGGATGTGATTAATTCTTTTGCTTTGCCCATTGTTTTCAAGATGATAAGCAGTGGAAAGATTCCTCTTAATATTTATTTGTTGACAAATATTTAATCCAGAAAGTATAAACAAACAGGGATCCTCTATCTAAAATAATATCAGTGGGTAAGCCATGTTTAGAAAATACTTTAGCTAAATCATCTGAAGTTGCACTAGTATTATTTTTAATAAAAATAGAAATTTTAGAAAATCTATCAAATATGACTAATATAGCATCAAAGTTATCTGATGGAGGTAATTAAGAAATGGAATACATTGAAATTAACTCCTATGGTTTAGAGGGAATCAGAAGTGGTTGAAGCAACCCATACTTTAGTACTAGCTATAGGCCTTGACTGAGGGAGTTGGAGAAAATCCAGGGAGAAAGACACCTGTCTCTTTGGAAAAATACAAGTGAGATTTACTTTCTAGTTAAATTGAGTCTTGTTTTATAAAGCTTCTTTACAAAACACTTGAATTCTTGATGAGCCAAGAAAGTAGTCCCCAGACAGACTAACAGATCAAAGAACTGAAATGCAGACCAACGGCCACACCAGAGAGAGCAATGATACTTGATGTAGGTTGCAAATCCACACCAGAGACAGCAATAATACTTGATATAGCTTGCAAGACTATACCAGAGAAACATTGAAAAGAGTTGAGGTCAAGTAAGAACTAACATTTTCACAACCCAGCCAAAAAAACACAAAGAGTGAAGCCAGAGATCCAGATATCCCATATGGTAGATGATCTCTTAGAATCCCCTCTAGCTTACTTCAACTCTCTCACACAGACCCCCTAACCAGATCCCAAGCTTGATCCAGCTCTCCCAGATATCTACATGCATAAAATAGTCTCTAGAGACTTTCCCACTTGCATGCAGGTGGGTGGCCCATCTTAGGCAAGGTCTCATTGAGGCTGGCAGGCTGCCCGTAGGTGGGAAGCCGCTTCTAGGCCTGCAAACACCCAAAAACAACCAAAAAACCTCTAAAACCACAAAACAACAAACCTACTCATAGAAAACAGCTAATCACACATAACACACACGAAAATGATGAGAAAAGAAAAGACAATAAGCTGAGACATAATAAGTGACCCTAGCTTAAGCCTACAAAAATACAACTAAACACCTAAATAATAAAAAAACACCAATACTAAGCACCATTACCCCAACTAAACCCTACATACTAAATACCCCTAAATACACATTCCAAAGGCCTATGCATCTTTGGAACACCAAAATTTTAACCATGCATATCACCCAACATTCTCAATTGGTACCCCATCCATGTTACAAGTGCCAGAAGCAGAAGAACAGATTCAAAGAATATTGAGTATATGTCAAGAATAGAAGCAGCTCTCAAATTATCTCAGCAGTCAATGAAGCGTCATCATGATCAAGGAAAGACCCAGCATTGCACACTACAGGTAGGTGACAAGGTTTGGCTAAGCTCACTTTTCATTTCCACATTAAGCCCCAGTGCTAAATTAGATCACAAAAAAGTGGGGCCATTCAAAGTCAAATGCAAGGTATCTGACACAGATTATGAACTGGAGCTACCAGTCTCAATGAGGAAAGTACATCCAGTTTTCAACACTTTATTTCTCACAAAGCACAAATAATATACAATCCCAAGAAGTCCAGGAAAGACACCAGCACCAATCCAGATGGGAAATGAAGAGTAGCTTGAGATGAAAAAGGTTGATTCTAAGAGGGTTTACAGGGGAATGTTTCAGTACTTGGTAAGTTGTAAAGTATATGGGGTTGGAGATAAGTCTTGGGAACCAGTAGAAAATGTGGAGATTTCTAAGGAAAAGTTGAAGGAGTTTGGGAAGGAGTTCAAGGGGAAGGAGGGGTAAAAGGGGGGTAATGTTAGGATTTGATTGAGAGGTGAGGAGGAGGAGAACTATGGAAACTATCCATTGTGAGTGGAAGAAGAGACCATATTTTATAAGGGGGTTATATGGGGTAAGTGCTGTGGAGAACTCCTAATCGGAAAGCATATCTAGTAATCTAATTACTCTCTAGTCTCATTGATGTATCCAGTAAAGTCAGTCCTGTCTTCTGTCACTGTTGATAGTATAAACATAGTCAGCCATAGTTAGTCTCACTGATGTACTCATAATATTAGTCCCATCTCAGTCTAGCCTTATCACTATTTATGGTCTGCCTTCTTAGGTGTTAACACATCCTGTCTATTCATTCTACTCATTCTGAAACCCTCCCCATCCCATCTTTTTGTTTCTTCTCCTTTTAATCTTCAAATATGTTAAAATGCCTTGTTGTCATAGATCTTTTCAAAGGTAGGCTCCCCTGTTTTTCTTCAAATCCTACTACTCCCTCTTTCCCCCATTCAGCTGAGAAATCAAAGACCATTCAAATAAAAAAGATGATAACCTCATACTTATAAACTGGCTGAAAACTAAAACTAATTATGAATATTTTTTTGGTTTTGATAATGCAACTTAAGTAGGACAACCCCCTGCATCAAAAGGAAAAGGATATCTTCTATGGCCATTGAATTACAAAATAAGACAAGGGAAAGGATTGTTCTTTTGCTTAAACAGGTGTCTGAATGCTTCAAGCACTATTGAACCAAATACAAGAAGGCTAAGACTCATTCATCTTCCCCTTTTTTTGATATTACTGACATTGATATCAGTAAGGTAATCAAATCTATAGATGATAAACTTAATTCTTTATGTCCTTACTATAAAGAGATGGATTCCATAAATGGAGAGTGAGCCAATGTTATTCCTGAAAACATGTTGGATGGAGAAGATGATATCTTCAAACATGATGCTGAAAGAAATCTTTTTCCTTCCTTTTCTACTCAAGCCTACCCTAATTTGACTTCCACCAATATAGATATCTTTTCAATAGATTCTTATGGCAATATAAACCAACCCAATCTAAGTACAGTGAGCTTCTATTTCTTGTCTATTGTTTATTTTTTATTTAAATCTCTTTTTTTTATTTCTAAAAAGGCTAAAGAACAATTCCTGGATCCTCAAGCAAGTGAGTTCAAGCTAGCATCAATGATGAAGAGAGAATTTTTACCTCCAAAAAAAGAAAAGACCATTAACTACTCTGAATTTCAACAGTTAAAGAAAACAAAACAGATATAGTTTTTCCAAAAACTCTTTTTCTTCCATTGATGATTTTTTGGAGAAATGTGAAGCTAGTAAATGATAGCATACCTCTTAATAATAAAGTGAGCTTTTCTTTTCTTTTTTTAATATTCTTTTTCACTCTAAGTAAAGTTGAAGATGCAAGAGATACTATTAGCTTTGAAAAGAAACAATATGAGCTCTGTTTGAGCAGGGATATAGGGCCAAAGACTTGGGGGAGAATTAATTCAAGCTTTCTTTACAGAAGGATGAGAGGGCACATGACTTGGAGGAGAAGAAATTTGAGATAAAGAAAGTGAATAAGGCTCTTGAGTACAATTTCCTATTTGATCAGATTAAACTCAAGTATCAACTTGGAGATGGTTCAAAAAAGAAAGTTTTCTTGATAGAATGCATTAAAGCTAATAAATCTGTTGAGGAAATTGAATGCTTAATGAAAACGTTTGAAGACTAGAATTTTTTTGTTCATATATCATTCCAATTCTTTTTCAAGTCAAAAAGTTTACACATATTATTTGAAAATTTTATAAATAATTAAGTAAATAAATCAAAAAAGATAATCAACCAAGTAAAAGTAAAGAATCCCAAATACTTCTTGCTAATGATTTCAGATATGACCAAAGTCAAAGAAAAAATATGTCAAGAATAGTACTATGAACCCATTCATAGAATACAGCTATATGTTTGAATGAATACCTTTATACAGCCCAGGGGCTTAATGCTACAATACTTAAAGTTGATTGATTATCTTTAATAACTGATAAATTAAAAATTTAAGAAAAAAAATACAAATTTAGAAATCCTTTAATTACCATATTTAGAGCCCCTCCCTAGTGGTTTAATAGACATTGACCCTTCACCCCTTACTTTACTTACCCCTTTTATCAAACTTTGATTGATCTTGAAAGAAAATCCAAAATGAATAAACTTTTCACAAGATTCCAATCAAGTTTCTGCCTTATTAGTTTGATGATTATCTCTTTAAGAGTTCAAAATCGCTTTGATAGTCCCATTTTATAAGCCAAAGTCCATCATAAATTTATGATCTGAAAAGTATTTTTGTGGACATGCAACTATCCAAAAAACTTTTTTTCCTTTTTTCATTTGCTCACTACTCAGTTTTTTCATTTTTCATTTTTGTTTCTTCTTTCTTAATTTTACTAAACAAATCTTTTCTTACTAAAAAAAGAAATAAAAAAATAAAAAATCAATAACAATGTCATCACCCCAACCAAAAGACCTTAAAAAACAAACACCAAAACCCAAAAGACAAAAACAGGATTATCTTGATCACTCAAAACCCAATACAGCCACAAACTTCAGCCCCAATAAACCCACAGCCATAACCTTCAACCTTGAATACCCCAAAAGCAAGAAAAAAATGTTCTAAAACCTCTGTAGACCAACTCTATCTCTCAAAGCACCACATCATTTTTGCCTATGCAAAAGCTTACTTGACTATGGGACCATGAAAAAAAGATGAACCTTCTCACAAATGGTATCCAACATGAAACAGGACTTGTAGACCTGGAAAAACATCCTTAAAACATATGACTCAAGCTTCAATTACAGATAGAGGGACATTAAATAGTTATAATTCAGAAAATATATAGACAAATAGCTTTATCTGTTGTAAAAATGTACTACCATCAACTTTACCTAAGGAAAAAAATTTCTTGAGCCATTGTGCTTAATTCTGTCTCCCCAGGAAGCAAGGCACAATGGGTGGAAATTTTAAAAGTCTCTTCTCTCTACCAGGAACTGAACTCTCATTTATATATTCAATCAAAGGCATCAAAACCAAATTCATTGGATGGATTTTCTAACTTGAGCCTGGAATATATTTTGGTAATCCAATACTTCTCATGACAGGATTTAAGAAGAGTCTTGATAATTTCAAAAAGCATGAGGCAGAAATTAACAAGTACAACATCTTAGTCATTTTAATAGAACAATTAATGAAGAGAAATGCAATGTTTTACAGCAAAGTCTTAAAATAAAATGAGTTAAGCATTAAAGTATCTGGTTGATATCCCTCCTTAAAATAGTTCTTATCAATTTTCTGGGCTTTTCATAAAACTCATAAAAATTTAATTTTAACCCCATATTCAATAAAAAACCTTTCTTCCCAATTTGAAAGTTGTCATCTGAATGTAAATCATTCTCAAAAAACACTTCAGTCAAAAATAAGGAGAATAAAGCTCTAGCCCCCTAAAACTCCACCATGTTGGAACTGCAATTAACCAGATAGAGTTCAGTTGAATTGTTATAAGCCCCTGAAATATGGAATCCAGATGGGAAACTGACTCTCACATCCTCTACCACAATCAGGAAAATTGTATAGGGAATTATATCTGGTACTACACCAGTACCAATGTCATCTAAGGACCAACTTCCCTTACCAGTTCAAAAATGGACATCATTGAAAATGGATAACTATAAAACTACATACTTAAGAAGGCTATACTGAACCATCAAACCTGCTCCTTCCAACAACAAGCCTTCTGAAAAACAATCTTAAATTGTTGAAATGATTCACAAGAATAGCTGGAAGCTTTAGTCCTGATAGAGAGAATACCTATTCAGTCAAAAAGCTGCAATAAAACTGCCCTACTAGACACAGGTTCTATCCATCAATCAACTATTAAACAGGAGCTGTGAGTCAATTCCAAACTTTTAACCAAACCAATTCCTTTGAGCATAGTAAATAAAAGAGCTAAGAACTTTATTACAGGATTGGAAAAAATACAGTTTACTGGGATTCATGGGGAGATTATAAATATTAGCCAAGTACTCTACTGTTTGGTGGCTTTAGGTAATTTGATTTCTCCTGCTGCACTTCTTAATGGTAAGATTCTGGTGAAAACTTGAAGTGAATTTTTTTTATTCTGGAAATATGGCCTTCAATGCCTTATAGCCAAACAGAAAAATAGAAAAAGGGTTTTTCAATCTCCATTAATACCACTACATTACCTTTTAAACCCTTCATGCAGACAGAATTGAAAATTTCTTTTACCAAAACTCCTTCATATCAGACCCTAAGGCCTAATGTAACTACTTTTACAATACCACTTAATTTATTGGATGTAAAGCTTCCCACTATAGTATAAAACAAAGTTGAGGAGGGAATTTACTCTTGGAATTGTAAGTTTTGTCATGTTTCATTAATTCAAGTAAAAAAAAATAATTTCAGGAAAAATGGAACATTTTTTTCCTGATAAATTACCTGCAGGAAATATTAAATGTCATTCATATCAAATATTCAAAATTAAAAGAATGTTCCTGTTAGACACATCAGGATAAGGACCAATAAAGCTCAAATTACTTACAGAAAACCTTATTGGACCCCTCAAAGAACTCACCTTTGAAAACAACTTGTAAACCTGTAAAATAAAAGAAATATTCAACTCTTATGGTGAGTTTCATTTCTGATAAACAAGTCTGAAACTAAAAATGTCATGATGAAAACTATCACAAGACTAGAAAACCTGACAAAAAGTCACATCAAGATTTTCAGATCAGAAAATGGAAACAAATTCAAGAATATAGAGTTAGCCTCTCTTTTTTTTGATAAAAAGGGATAGTCCACAAAACAACCTTTCCATAATTACACACTCAGAGTGGAAGGGTTGACATATTAAATCAAATTATAAAGAAATGGGGCACATAATTCTTCACATAAGTACCCCCCATAGTTTTTCTGGGGTTTCCCTATTGATGGGAAGTCTTCATACTCAAAAACCTTCATAAAAAAAATCTTAAAATGATGATACCATACAAGGCCATGTTCAATGTGAAGCCCCAGTTGAACCTCCTTAGAAACTTTGGTGAACTGGAATATATGCACATTGCAAAAGAAAAAAGACAAGGGTAAGGCAATAGAGCAAAAAAAAAACTTCCATAGTGAAATACCTGAAAGGATCCAAAGGCTGGCTATTCTGGGATCCAACCAAAAAAAAACTGAGATAGTGTTTTCCTGGGAAATGTTTGGTACAATCCAATATACAGACACACTAAATAAAATTTTGATAGATGAAATTATAAACATGGTCTCACCTGAGTAACTTTTACTTGAACTTAAAAAAGCTTTATGCAAGAAGATTTCTGGTGAAAAAGAGTCTCTTATTTCTAAAATCTAAAAGAACTCAGGATTCTTCACTCTACCAGTTCTAAAAATTCTTAAAGAGGAAATGAAATCAGCTAGTGTGTGAACAAGAGATGGCCAACATGCAAATCACAAAAGTATTGAAAAGAGAAAATCCATCTGAGAACACAAGAATACTTGATTCTAGATGAGGTTCAAACCTATTTCAAAAAATCAAGGCCAGATATGTTGCAAAAGTCTTCAAACAAGTCACTGTAATCGACTTTATTGAAACCTTGGCAAAAATGGCTAATTTCTTGTCACAACAATTAATCATAAAAATTGCAGCAGTCAATAAATAGTCTATCCACTTTTTTGATTTAATTGTGGATTACTTTCATAGTCCAATAGAAAAAGAGCTCTGGGTGAAAGATCCACCAGGATAGAATATGAAAGATTTTCTGCCTCTAACACTAATAAAATAACTGTATAGAAGCTTTCAAGTGGTGAGATGATTGTGGCAACACATTAGAAGTACTCTTGTTAATTCCAGGTAAGAATTTTGAAAATTAAATAACAGCATATATTCTCTCACAAAAGAAACATTACCTCTTTTATCTGGATACATTTCAACAATGTTTTAGTCACAGGTAATTCTCTGGAAACCCTTAAGTCCCTAGAGTCCTGTATAAAGAAAATCCCTACCATTAAATGGGCAAATACTCTTGAACTGATAGTGGGAATCTCAAAAATTAAACCACAAGAAGTTTTATCAATGAACCAAACACATCTAATCAACATAATCCTACAAAATTTCTATCAACCATATGTTGAGAAATACATTACCCTTCCAGAAAATATATCTCTAACTGCACCCCATAAATTTGCAAATGAAATATAATCTACAGAATACCTATCAATTAGGCTCTATATGAGCTACATAGAGACAGGTACATTATCAGATATATCTTATGCAGTCCACATACTATGCATATTTTCTAAATTTCCACATGAAGAAAAGTGGAACAGGCTAAGGAATCTTTTTACTTATGTAGATAAAACAAGTAAAAAAATTTATTTTTAGGTCCATTTTCATTTTTTTCAGGTCAACTAGAGGCCTACTTGGATTTGAACTGGGGCAGGTAATTTTTAAGTTAAATCTGTGGTATGGAAATTCTCCTTCATAGCTCACTAATTTTCTAGATTTCTAAAAAGATGCCATGTCTCGCAAAATAAACATGTCACACAGAGATTATGGCACTCAGTACTTTTACTTGCCTTGGAATATGGGTAAGAAACATAATAAATTAGCTCATGGGCTTCAAAAACCCCTTACAACCAAAGTGGGAAGATCAATCAATGGTAAAAATTTTAAAGGAGCAATCCTCAAAGGAAAGAATGAGACATATTGATATAGGTTTCTTCTACATAAATGTGTTGTTACACAAAGGAAATTCTGTATCAGTGTGGGTAGATACTAGTAGTAAATTAGTAGATGTTTTTTCTATGAGCTTAGGCCCTATAATACATTAAAGTTCTTTTATCTAACTGGGTCTGAGATATTTTTTCTCCTCTTTCTTCTTTCTCTAAATTTTCCAATCTTCCTCATTCTATCTTAAGAATACACTCTGCTGCTTCTTTAAGGGCTGGGTTTTAGGTTATATTAGGTTGCACTCATCTACACTGAACAAGAAAAAAATCAGGTATATGAAACTAATCATGATTAGTATGAGAATTAGTGGAATAATAACACAATTATTTCTTCTACCCTGCCCTAATAAAAATAATATGAATTTTCATATATGTATGTAAAGCCCTGACAATAAATTTTCATCACTTTTCAAACATTTTTTTACATAAAAATTATCATTCAAATGACTTAAAATTTCTCAATATAAATAAATCAGATATCTAGACTCATATTAGCATACCAATAATAATAGTAATAGGGGGGATCAAAGCTATTAATTTGTAATTATTTAAAAGGTATTTAAAGAGATAAAAAAAGCTACAGAGTTGACATTATATCTCAGTAAAGATGTGTTTTTAGGGAAAACTATGCCATATATGAAAAAATAATCATGATTGATTTGATGGAAAAAAGAGGTATTTTAATATAGAAAATTGCTAAATTTAATACCCCCTAATAATTATAATAATTATAATAATAATGAGTCATTTTTTCATGGCATTAAGTTTAATTAAAATTTCAGAATTATTTTTTAAAACTAGTTATTGTAACAAAAATCAGAATAATATCATTAGAATCAGAAAGGGTGAAATATTGTAAGCCATTTATTCAAAAAAGAAATTATCTAAGAAAAAATTTATTATTATTTTACCCAAAAAAAGACATATCACATTAGGGGGTTTCAGTTCTGGAAAATCTGCACTTAACTTAAGTGTGGATTTTAAACCAAATCAGCACTTACAAATAAGCACTTAAATTTTGCAAAAAAGTCACTTATTTCAAAAAAGGGTGTCAGTTATGACCTCAAATCAGCACTTTTTTCCTGTTTTTCTACCTCTTAATCTCTTTTCATGTTATGTACCAGTTTTATAATGCCTCCCAGACATTCCAAAACTCAAAAGGTAACTCAAAAATCTGCTTTGTCACAAAAGTCTCCTCGTAAAGCAAGCCCCACACCTGAAAAATCAAAGTCAGCTCAGCTAAAAAAGGATGATTATCTCATCATAATTAACTTCCTTAAAATAAAATCAAATTATGATGCATGTTTTGGATTTGAAAATCCCACTCATATTGGAAGTTCACTTTCTTCAAAGGTTAATGGCTACTTATTGATGGCCAATGAAGTAAGGAAGAAAACAAGTGGGAGAATTGATGTTAATCCTAAAAAAATGAAGAAGAGATTTAAGAGTTATCAATCAAAATATAAAAAGGCTCATCATTCTGCAAATGAAACTGGCTTTGGTATTGACGATGATGATTTGGAGATTGGAATTACTAGTGTTTCTGAAAAGCCCAATGTCATGTGTCCTTCCTATGAGGAAATGGATAATCTATTTGGCTCCCAAGTTGATGTAAACCCTTGTTTTCTACATGATACTACTAAGGATATACCCTCTGGATCCAAACCTTCCTATAATCCTCCCGAAACATCTTTACTTGAAGGAGATCAATCCCCTCCACCTTCTAACCATAGTTCAGCTGAAGATGATCCCGACTATCAAGCAGAATAATTATATCGCAGCAGATCTGAATCCTCAGAGACCCAAAATTTAAATGTATGTTTACTTTTTCTTTTTTCTTCAATTCTTCTCTAAATTTCTCTTTCTTTCTAGTCTCCTCCTACTCAAACTCAAACTCCATTAAATAATCTCGATTCTGGAAATGTGAATCCTGCTTTAGAAGCTTCTTTAGATGAACTTCCTGAAGCCTCTTGTTCAAACTCCAAACTAAAGAGATGACCCTCAACTTCAATGAACTTGAACCATCTTTTAAAATGTGGTAATACTTCAACAAGCTCAATTGGCTCTCTTTAAGATTATTTTGAAAAAAAAAATATAAGTAAGATTTTTTTACTATAGGCTTTCTAGGAAAAAGGTAACATTTTCTGGCCATTTTTGATAAAAAAAAGAAAATCTACTTCAAGATCAGAATCAGAATCACAATCATAGTCTAAGAGGAGATCAAGAGCTATGAAAGTCATTGCTTGATGTGGCTTATCACAATTTGAGAGTGAAGAAGGCATGACTCTTATATGGTATAAAAATGTAAATGATGTACAATGTTTTGAGTTATGAAGTGTTATGCTGCGGATTGCTCTGTATGATTGGGGTGATGCTGACAAATCAGTGAAATGGGACTTTATGGTTAAATCAGCACTTTTGGTTGAGAAAGTGCAGATTTGAGTGAAATAAGTGACTTATTTAATTTTGAAATCCACCAGTATTGGGGCTAGTGTGTTTTGGAAATCCGCACTTAAATAAGTGCGGATTTGGTCAAATTTAAGTGCAGATTTGTAAGTGAGGATTTGCCAGAACTGACACCCCCTATTAGGGAGTTTTCAAATTTAGGTGTCTTTAATCTTTTAAATTGTATTTAAAATTATGAAAATAAATCCAAAAAAATGAAATAAATGATTGGTCAAAAGGGTGTTATTTTTTTAGGGGGGCAAATGTCATATATATATATAATAGGGGGTGTCAGTTCTGGCAAATCCGCACTTAACTTAAGTGCGGATTTCAAATCAAATCAGCACTTAAATTTTGCAAAAAAGTCACTTATATCAAAAAAGGGTGTCAGTTATGACCTCAAATCAGCACTTTTTTCCCGTTTTTTTTCACAACCACATTTTGGCCACAAAACATCCCTTCCTTTCTTACCCCATCCCTGTCAAATGTGACACACTGACCTTCCTCGCTACCTACCCATCAATCCTTGGCACACCCCCCTTCCTGACATTTTCAATATTTTGACCAGGCATGTTTACATTCTTTTTTACTTATTTCTTCTACTTTTTAATCTTTTTTCTTGTTATGTGCCAGTTTCATAATGCCTCCCAGACATTCCAAATCTCAAAAGGTAACTCAAAAATCTGCTTCGTCACAAAAGTCTCCTCATAAAGCAAGCCCTACACCTGAAAAATCAAAGGCAGGTTCAGGTCAGCTTAAAAAGGATGATTATCTCATCATAATAAACTTCCTTAAAATAAAATCAAATTTTGAAGCATGTTTTGGATTTGAAAAGTCCACTCGTATTGGACGTCCACCTTCTTCAAAGGTTAATGGCTACTTGTTGATGGCCAATGAAGTAAGGAAGAAAACAAGGGGGAGAATCAATATCAATCCTAAACAAATGAAGGAGAGATTTAAGAGTTACCATTCAAAATATAAAAAGACTCATCATGCTGCAAATGAAACTGGCTTTGGTATTGACAATGATGATTTGGAGATTGGAATTACTACTGTTTCCGAAAAGCTCAATGTCATGTGTCCTTTCTATGAGGAAATGGATAATCTTTTTGGCTCCCGAGTTGATGTAAACCCTTGGTTTCTACACGATACTACTAAGCATATACCCTCTGGATCCAAACCTTCCTATCATCCTCCCAACACACCTTTACTTGAAGAAGATCAATCCCCTCCACCTTCTAACCATAGTTCAGCTGAAGATGATCCCAACTATCAAGCAGAACAATTATATCGCAGAAGATCTGAATCCTCAGAGGCCCAAAATTTAAATGTATGTTTACTTTTTGTTTTTTCTTCAATTCTTCTCTGAATTTCTCTTTCTTTCTAGTCTCCTCCTACTCAAACTCAATCTCCATTAAATAATCTCAATTCTGGAAATGTGAATACCACTTTAGAAGCTGCTTTAGAAGAACTTCCTGAAGCCTCTTGTTCAAACTGCAAACTAAAGCGTCGAGCCTCAACTTCAATGAACTTGAACCATCTATTAAAACGTGGTAATACTTCAACAAGCTCATTTGGCTCCCTTGAGGATTATTTTGAAAAAAAAGATATAAGTAAGTTTCGTTTACTATATATCTTAATCATTAACTCATTTATTTATTTATTTCAATTTAATTTTCTCAGCAAAATCAACTATTGTAAATAATGCCCTTGACTTTGAGAAGATGAAGTTTGATCATATGCTAAGGAAAGATCAGCAAGCCTTAGAATTGGAAGAAAAAAAATTTGAGGTAGAGCAGATGGAAAGAGTAAATGACTGTCAATTTCAAAGAGAAATGGCTACTTGTGAATTGGAAAAACAAGAGAGTTTTAAAAAAAAAGATTTCATTATGGAATGTGTTAAAAATGGCCAATCTTATGAGGACATTAAAAAATTACTTGACCTTTTCAATTGATAAATTGTTTTTCTAGTTAATTTAATTTTGTTTGATTTCTTTTTGTTAATATTTTCCTATATGCTGACTTATAAAAGGAAAAGAATATAGTACGTTATTTTTGACAAAAATTTGAATGTATAAAAAAAATTTTCTATCTTTACTTTCTAGTCAATAAGTTTGCTTATCTAAATTTTTCCAAGTCATCAATTTCACATGTCAGATTTAAAAAATTGGCAATGCCCTCCCCTGCATTTTATTGAAACAAGGGGTGGGTACCACCAAATTTTTCTAAGTCATCAATTTCACATGTCAGATTTAAAAAATTGGCAATACCCTCCCCTGCATTTTATTGAAACAAGGGGTGGGTACCATAAAATTTTTCTAAGTCATCAATTTCACATGTCAGATTTAAAAAATTGGCAATACCCTCCCCTGCATTTTATTGAAGTAAAGGGTGAAAGTCATCAAAATTTAATATAATTACATAAATTAATTAATATATAAATAAGATATGTCAAATATACTACTTTTAAAGTAATGACAATTCCTTGAGCCAAAATGCAGATCAAGTCTAGAAACTAGGTTTGGGACTTTCCACAAGTATAGGCTAGAGGAACCCCATGAAACAAATTAATGTTATCATGATTACCATTTATACAACACAAGGTCGTGGGCCCATTACTTTAATTTCATAAATTGAAATATCATATTTATTTATTAAAAATTTATGGAAGAATATTAAATATTTGGTGACTCTACAAATCCCCATACTTTTTAGATCTACCTAAATAATGTTTAAATTTATTACCTTTTTCTTCTTTTTTTAACTTGTTTATTCGTTGGATTAACTTTTGACTGATCTGGAAAGAGCAACCAAAATGCGTGAAGTCTTGACAAGATTCCAAACCTGGAGGAGCCTTTGTGGTTTGGTGATTATTGTAAGAAGAATTCCAAACTGTTTTGATGATTCCATTTCCTAATCCAAAATCGATTATACATCTATGATCCGGGAAATATAATCCATGTCCTTTAATTTTAGCAGGTGATGGAATAGGTTGTCCAGTGATAGGATGAATATATGTGAAAATTCCATAAGTGAGGTAATTGGCATCATTTGAGTCGGTGTGAGTTCGATTATGAAATCCAGAATGAGTGATTATAACATTTGAAAACATTAGATAATCTCTGCTAATATCTTCCCATTCAGAGTCGCACCAGTTTGGTATTCCAAATCTCATAGCAACTTCATGATTTTTTTCAAAAGCTTTATTGAAGAGTTTTTTAAGTCGAAGAGCAATAAATGAATTAAATGAAGGTAAAGTATTCCAATTTCAAAAATCATTATCTAATTCAGCTTTAGATAAAGATCTGAGTAAAGAATAAATGCCTATTTGAATTAAATTCAGTAAAATGATATTAAAAAATCCTGAAAAATCTTTAAACATACCAAGAGAAAAACCTTTAACAAATCCTAGTCTCCATCCAATTCCAATCATGATTCCACCCAACAAATTCTTATTCCTTAAAGATAAGCGAACTAAAGCCATTTGGTGGAGTGTTATGATGAGATCGCAGAGTTGATTAAATGATTCATCTTTTAAACCATTAAAAGAATGGTTTTCATAAATAAATTGAGGTTTGAAAGTATTATTAATAACAGCTTTAACTTCATCACCACCAGTTTCAGTTAAATAATGTATATTTTCAGGTAACATTTTCGGATATTTTTTTTTTCTTTCAACTTTAGTTTTATCACCACAGAAAAAATGGGGGGGTATTGCTAGCAATACCCCTTGCTTGAACTCAGTTGAGCCACAAATCTATGCTTGAATTATGCACACATCATCACCATGTAGGAAATTGTTTGGCCTTACATTTAGTCAGAGATTTGTCACAAATTGAGCTCAAGATGAACCTACATTGATCACCGTTTGATCTTGTAAAAACCTAATTTGATCATCAGTTGAACTCCCTTTGATCTCAATTTGATCTAACATAAGCTTTTGCATATCCAATATGTCAACTATTCACTTTCAAAAAGATTCGTAATGAATTTCACATGGAATATTAGAAACGAAACCAGTAATTTTGAGTAAATGGCTCATCAAAATGATTAATCTACAACAAAATACCATCAAAATTCAATCTGATTACTGAAAACTTTTGTTAAAATGACTAATAGATATTTAAATTGGAAAATAATATTCCATTTCTCAATTTCAAATTCAAAATATAAATCCTTGTTTGAAATGTGAATTTTGTAGATTCCTTGCCTTCCTATATTATGAGTAATATTTGAGGTATTTTACACCTTTGTAAATATGGTGTTGTGCTGCTAGAAATTATCTCTGTTTCAATTCAACTTTATTGAAGCTTGATTCCAGAATGATACATATTTTATAACTATTTTGAGAAAAAAGTCACTAGTAATGAATTTAGCCTTTTATCTGTCCTTTATTAAACCTCACTTAATCCTACTTAAATCCAAATTGACCCACAAAAACCTTATTCAAGATATTTTTTAGCCCAGGATGATTCAAGATTGGAGCAAAATATTATTTTAAATATCCAATATGCCTATTGATTAAATTTCTTCAAGCTTACTTTAAATTCACATTAACATTAACTTTCACAGGAAATATTAAACACAAATCTTGAAAATATAGTATTTAAAATCATAATAAATATAATATAATATGCTTACAACAAAATTTTCTTTCTGGATTAATTGAAACAAAAAATTGTTCATTTGTGAAAATAGAAAAAATACTATCCATCCTGAATTTAGAATTCATTTTTAAAAATTTAATGCCCCCTCACTTTCAAGTTTATCATGTATTTCGAAAATTATATTTTTAATAATTTTATGAATAGTACACCTGAGATATAAACTTGGGGATATCAAAAACTAAAACATCAGCAAATTGAAATGTTTTTTATTGTTATGAATGGAAATAATGATTGAAAAACACCATTAGAGCAAGTTTGATTTTGAATAATAGGCATACTTTCTCATGTAAATTTCAATAAAAATAATTTTTATTCTTACATAAGTTACGGCGGATACATTTGAGCTCAAAAAGAATTAAAATCGACAAAATAAGACTTCTATAATTCATATTCAAAAATGAAATCACCCTTCATTATCTACCTGTAAACTATTTTAAATTGAATAATTTCAAAGTCAGTATATACTTATGTTATTTTTTCTTCTAAAAAATTTATTATATAGATTAATAGTCATAAACAGTTGACATAGATGTTAAATTTATATAAGCAATCTTTAATTCATAAAATGATAAAACTATCTTTTATGTAAAAAGTGATGAAGGAAAAAAATATTATTAAATTTTTGATGCACTATCAATAAAATTGAAGATAGAGCATATCAAAAGTTTAAACTTAATTTCAATTTTGATATCATCATTTTATTTTATTTTACTTGAGTAGAAAACAGATTTTAAATCTCAATATAATTTTAAATCCCATAAGTTTGTAGATTTCAACATTTGAAACTATGAAATAAATATTTATGAAAGAATTTTACAATATATGCCCTTCTAAAAACTCATAAATCCAACTTCAAATCTTCTAACCTTCACAAGTAACCACAATGCATTCTGAAAATACTCTATATTTAAATAATTAAAGGTAAATAAAATTGTGTTTTTATTCTTTATTTCAATTTTTGATAAATAAAATATATATATATATATATATAATTGCTTAAAAAGTCTAAGAGGGAACTTAATAGTGGTTTTGGCATTAGATATATAGATTCAACTTTCAAAAAATTTGTTTGGAATAAATTACAAAGACAAAAAGGATATATTTTGATGAAAGAATACTGATTTAGGTTCTCTTAAAATTTTATTAACCATTTTTATGGAATATTAATCCATGGTTATCATTCTTTATGATATTATCATAGAATTTTTTCCTTTTTTAATATAATGATTTTCTATTGTGTGGTATGTAGGCTAAGATAAGTTTAGAAGATTTATTGAAGATATATATACCAGAAACAGTATAATCTGTAGATTTATAACTATAACTTACTTTTCTGATGTTTTACATCATTGATAAGTAGCTCATGCATTACACAAGTAAATAATTATAGTCTCTGGAAATAATTCCTTGTGAATTTCAAATTTTTTGTTATTCTTAAAATCATTACTCAAATAAACTAAAAATTTCTTCAAATATTGATTGAAAGAAGGAGTTACAAAATCTTATTTTGTAGTTATAAAAGTTTGAGTTATTTTTCATATTATCAAGTATAATGAACATTTGTAAATTTTAACTTGAAAAATAGTGATCATAGCAAAGTAATACTGGAAGAATCAGATAAAAAGGGTGGAATAAAGTCATAGCACAACAGGAAATGATACAAAATTGTTGATTTTTATCTCACAAAATTCAACATATTTTTAACATATTTTACCACCTTTAGATAATGTTTAGTGGATTTTAACATTATTATAACAAGCAAACTTATCTATGTTTTGATTTTTTTAACAAAAATAAATATTGTTAGATCATTTTTTTAAAAAATATGACTTATTTTTATGCTTTATCTACAATAGTTAGTAGTTTTTTTTGCAGAAATTACTTGTTTTGATATTCTATTTTTGAATTTTTTAAGAGACTTCATTGCATTAAAGTTTTGTAATAATTTTTCATTAAAGCATCATATTTTAAATCTAGAGAATTGGTTTTGAAATAATATATATTTTCATGTTAATTGACTCATTATTTTTGGATTGATAAATTATGTTAAAATTGGGATTGCTTATTTCTAGTGAGTGTACATCATAGTTTGTTTTCAAATCAAAGATTAATAAATGGTGAAATTTGGTAAAATTCTAAATATCTTTTAAACCTTTTTGATTTAAATAATGTTTAATGTTATGTAATCATTCTATAAGTAGAACACAGTTAAAATCTGATAATGGTACATTGCTTTCAATTTCTAATACTAAAATTCTATTCTACTTGAAACAATGTAAACTAAAGCTTGGTATCTCATAAGAAACTCACAATTTTCAAAAATCATATTTCCAACTTTTTAAACATGATACACATTAAAATATATTTTTAGAATAATTTCCTAATTAGTTTCAAATACTAGAAAATAATGACCTCAATTTATTTTAATACTTAAACCATTCTGATGAGTGAATTTCACAATCCTCTAAGTAACATATGGTTACCATTTATACACATATGCATGATTTCTCCTTTTGTTTAATTTTAGCTGAATCTAAAAAGTAAAATCACATGTTGAATATCATCTATAGATAAACTTCTTATATTAGAAGCTAATATTTCATATGAGAAATTTGTTATTGAGTTTGTGAAACATTAATAAGTGTTGGGTATTATAATTGAGCCATTTATTCAAGTAAATAAAAAAGGATGACCTTCTAAATATTTCATATATATATATATATATATATATATAATAAAAATTAATTATATAGTAGCATTTAACCATGTTTTTATACTAATGTCATATAAAAAAAGGGATTGAACTAAAACTTTCAGTAAAGAAAATAAAAATAAGATAATTTAATATTCTTGTTTATATTCTCATATTTTTGAAATGGCTTACTTAAGGGATAAAATTATTTGGTTTTAGAGTACAAGAATTTCTAGATAAAAATCTTCACAATATAGTTTGACCCTCTCAAAAAGAAAATTCCTCAAATTTTACTATCACATTTTATATATTTGTTAAGTAATAGAAACTTCAAGTTGCAGACTTGCTAGCAAGTCCTCCCCCTATATTGCGTGGTGTAAGTTCAAAGCTGCACATCACTACTTCAAGATGAAACTCCATATAATGTAATAAATGAATGATATATTATAATGAATTTTACTAGAGACTTTTCAAAAATGGTGATTAAGAATACTTATTATAATTTTTTAAATTTTTATTATTATTCTATCTCTTGAAAGGAGATGGCCATATCTCAATTTAATTAGTTTTTCCTCAGAAAAATTTATTCTTGATCTAAATAAAATTGCATCACTATTAACTAGATGTTATTATACAATTTTAACAATTTTTTTATCTGAACATAGTTGAAAGTATGTATAAATTAAAGTGTTTCCACATAGTCTTACTATTATCCCACCATTATTTTCACATTTAGATTTCATTATAACTGTAAAATAAGTTTTTCAATAATTTTAATAATACCTTAATATTTAATAATTTAGTTACATAGTAGATTTTTTATCCTTTTTTTTATATGAGGCTTATTATATAAACACCACTTTTAGATTTTATCCATTTTGATGTCTGATAATTTAAATTTTCATTTAACTACCCAAATTATATCAAAAAAAATTCAAAAGTATATTTTTTAATGTACTCTTTTTGATAAACTTATCATTTCTTATAGGTTATTCTTCAACTATTTATTTTAATTAATTACCCACTCATTTATGGTTTGTTACTGTTGTTCATTACTTACAGACAAAATAAGGATACTCTCATATTATATTGGAATTTTAAATTAAAAAGTAAATACTAGTGGCTGGTATTAAATATGAAGTTGTTATAACTAAGTTGAACATTAATTAATTATTAAATGGCATTTTATATTACAAATTTTATTGAATGTATATAAAAATAACACTCAAGAAATATATATAAGATATATATATAACCATTGTATATCAAAAATGAAGTACTTATCAACATGGTCTTTTTAAATAATTTTCAAATTTACTTAAAGAGACATTAATATTACCAATTCAAATTTTATATCAAATATAACAATATTATTATTTCATTTTTAATTATTTTACAAAAAATTTGAGTTTCAAAGTAATTTAATTCAGTATTTAATGAATGTTTTTGAAAAATATTTTTAAAAATAGAAATAACCCCTCACAAAAAAAATATAATTTTTTTTACTTACAATTTGCACCATATTTCTTCCCTTAAAATATTTGTATTCTTCTAACAAAAATATTTTTTAAATAAATTTAAATTTTTTTTCATTATTCAATTACAAAATGTCAAATTAATAATTTATTTTACCTTACTAAAAAATTTAGTTGAAAATTTAATTTTGTATTTCCAAAAAATAAAATTAAATGTCAAAAATTAAAAAAACAAAATTATAAATATAATTATGAGAAAGAGGTAGATTAAATTTATAATATTCATATAAAAAAAATTCATATATTTTATGGTGTTTGAATTTTAAATTTAATGTATTAAAAAATAATTATTAAATAACCAAGCCAAATGAAATTGGCTTGGATTTTTAGTATCACTAGCACTTATTTTTTTTCTTATACTCACATTTTAATTTTTAATTTTTTTTTTCTACATTTCTCATTTTTTTTTATAATTTTTAATGTTTTTAAGACCGAAGTTGCTTTCAAACAACTTCGGTCTAACGTTTCTCTCACTTTCCCACCAGATTGCACCTGGTAGGGAAAGTCGCTTCCATTTTAGAGACCAAAGTCCCTTGCAGGGACTTTGGTTTCTCTGTGTGCATTGCACAGCCAGAAAAAAACTGGCTGTGCAATGCATTGCATGCAGCACATGCAACACACATTGCTGCTGCAAGTAATGCGCATTGCATGTGCTGCGCATATCTCATGCAGCTGACTTGATATCAGCTGCATGAGATATGGTAGCGATTGTGCAACGCGCGTTACTTGCAGCTGCAACGCACATTTCACACTGCTTTGGCCACCTCCCAGCCTAGTAAATTAGCTGGGAGGGTGGCAAACATTACAGCAAGCAATCGAAGTCGCTTTTAGCGACTTCGATTGCTTGAAAGAGACACTTCCAGCCAGGGGAAACCTGGCTGGAAGTACTAAATTGCAATGTAAGGGACCCAAGCCAATTTCAAAGGCTTGGGTCATAAATTAAGGTTTCTAAAAAGCAGCCAGTATAAATCTGGCTGCAATAAAAAGTAAATTTTTTAAATAAAATACATAAAAAAATAAAAATGTGTTCAAATAAAATATACAACACTCTTCAGCCAGTAAGAAACAGCCTTCCATTGTTACACATAGAAACAAAATCAAATGTTTCTTTCATCAACATTGGCCATGTTTCAATATTTTGAACCAAGTAAGATCAGGAAAAAGGTCACGGCAAGAAAATTGCATAATTAAAAGTCTCCCAATTTAATATGGTGCGGAGGTTCATATTTTAGAAATAGGTGGTGCACATTATAGTTCCCTTTAAAAAAATTCAAAAATGAATTAATTTTGGCGCAATGTAAATTTAAATGTGATGAGTGTATGTTTTTTAGCTACATGAAACATGGTAGCTAGAATTATGTGGCTTCAATTTTTTTTAGATGTGAAATTCAGTGTTCCACAAATGTGCATCTGTATAACATGCAGCCAAGTAAATTCTAGCTGGAATTAGTATATGCATAGGAAAAAATGATCATGCTGTGTACAGTGCCTTGGCAACATCATTCTTGGAATTTAGATGAAGTTTATCACATGACTTGGAGAGCTGCATTTTTTTGAAAATGTGATCAGTGAAAATTCATGATATATACATCTGTTTGCCACCCAATTTATTTTTCCTTTCTCTTTCTCACTTACCTTTTTCAAAAATTATCAATCATATTTTTGCTTTATCATTTTGAATTATTGGTACTATTTTCTTGACCTTATCTGATTACCGGTAAGCAAATTTTTCTTGCTATTGCATTTCATATCATTTTGGTTTGTTACACTTTTTTACACTTTTGACAAGTTAATCTAATGATTCTAATTCTGAATTTATTTTTATGGTATCTTTTACTGTACCCTTTCGATTCATTATAAAATAATTCTTTTTCAGTTAACTTAAAGTTTTTTTATTTGTTTGTCAATTTACTTTTCTTTATTCCTTATCAAAAATGTTCAATTTATTTATCTAACCATTTATTTTTTAAAACAGTGATTATAAAATAAACTTTATAATTAATTTTGATCAATCAGCTACAAATGGAAGAAGATTTAATAGACGTGTAAGTTCATGTTTTGCTTATCATTTTTCTATATTTCTTTAATACTTTCTCAACCATTATATTATTAATATGAAAAGTAAAACATCATCTCGTACTTGCTGAAAGCATACAGGATAATGTTTTGCTTTTCATAATAATAATTAGATTGTTTGTAATTTACCTTTAATTTATTGATTTTTAAGTTGTTTCAGAGTCTCGTACTTGCTGAAAGCATACAGGACAATGCTACAATTTAAAAATTAATAATTTATTGAAGTATAACTTTCTAAGTCAATACATTGATCAGAGCAAGATTTTTCATTTTATATATGTGGATATCATAATTCCGTAAATTTTTTAATACTACTAGTGTATTGGAGTTATACTTTCATTATATTATTAATATTAAGTGTAGAGCCAAATCTCGTACTTGCTGAATGCATACAGGATAAAGCTACACTCTTTATATGTATAATTTAATAAAGTATACCTTTGAAACTCTTTCTTAATATTTGAAATAAAGATAAAGTATATAAATTTACTAATATGTAGATATGCTAACTTTTGTATTTCTAATATTGAAGATATGATAAAGTTAAAGGTATCATTGACTGATAATTGAAATTATGTTACTATTTTCTAATTTTTGATTTTTTTATATTTTAAATCAAAATTGAATTCTCTTAGGATTGAACCATCAATGAGTAACAATTTGAAAAAAAAACGGCCAGGGAAGAACTCTAACAATAGGTGGGCGAAAGACATTGCTACTGGAATGAAACTTGTAAACACTCTTGGAATGGATACAAACGGGAAGAAGCCACATTCCTATGCATGATCTTATGCAAATAATATGACAGATTGCAATAATTATTACAATTTTTTTCCTGGATGTAGTATTTATAAACCAAAAGGTGTCTTAATACCTAATGTTCTTGTGCAGACTTTTGAAATTCATGAGCTCAAAGAACTAGATATGTTAGAAGCTACTGTGTGATGCATTAAGGATCTTTCTTACTGCAAACATGAAATTAAAAATAATGGTTATCATCAAAGAGCTGGTGGTTTTGGAAAAATGTTTGGTGGTGGCTTTATTTTAGATAGAAAGAAATCTTTACATATTCGTAAGTATCACTTTTTTTAATTTAAATACTGAATTTTTGAATGCTTTTCCTTGCAGATGAATACACTGATGATATTGTAAAAACGGATGAATATAAAAAACGAATGAAGAGGATTGCAATGTACTTTGAATATTTTTTTAAAAAAATATCATATGTAAAGTACAATGAGGCAATTAATCTTTGCGCAAAACTTGGTATTCCTGGATTTTCAAAAGTTTCTAGTGAAGAAGAGGGTGTACCGTTTGCTAGTAATTTAACTTGGACATCTGGAGGGAATGGTAATGGGTTCTCTATTGAGGTTCATCTCGATAAGGATGCAAGTGAGTATACTTTAGGAATATTTTTTCCTAAAGATACAGAAAAAAACACCATTCATATGAAGTATGATAAGACCCAACCACAACAAATAGGTGGAGAACTTATGTTTCCTGAAATTTGAAGTAAAATCAACTTTGAAGCAACTAATGGAATAACAGTGACATTATGGCCTGCCAATCAACTAAGGCATTTTACCTCAAGATGTCATGAAATTCCTGGCTTCACTAGGATAGGTTCTTCTATTCAAATCAGCACTAGACTTTTTCATGCTATAGAAAAGCTTAATGTTTTTGATATTGATATTTCAGAATACTTAGAAATTAAAAAAGTAAAATTTAGGTTAGAATATTTGATTAGTGCTTTGAGAGTTTTTTTGAAAAGAGATGACTTAATAGAGGAAGAAATAGAATCAGCAAAGTATTATTTATCTAATGTTAAGACAAATCTAAAAAATCTAGATATATAAATATTAAAAATTTATATTATATATACACAACTTAATGCAAATTTAAACATGATAAATACTGGGAGTAGCTGTAACATTTTCAGTTTTGATAATTATAGTATTATCTATTTTTTTATTTGTGAAAAAAAATAATTTTTTTTCATAATATTATAAGAAAATTTGATTTACTTTTGAGGAAATATATAAGTTGTGAAATCTTTAAATGTCATTTTTATTAAATTGGTAGCAAAGGTTCTAAAATACAAAAACTATAATTAAAAATTTGAAATATATTAGCCATAAAAATGTGCTTTTAATGCTACCAAATTAACTGTATAGTATTTTAGGTCAAACAAGCTTATTAATAAAAAAGTTAATAATAAAGAGTTGATGAAAGAATTTTGAATCAAAAATAGATTAAATTGTATTTTTTTAAGAATACACACATTTAATTATTTAAGTTTTTCTACTTCTGATTAAAAATGTTACAATCAATGAAAAAATTTGTAATATTTAATAGATTATTTAATATTAAAGGTAAAGTAACAAAACTAGAGCAGCTATCATATTTTTATATAAACAATAAAATATTTAAGAATTTAATACAAGTATTTGAAATCATATAAGTAGATTTTAAAATCTTTGTTTTTGCTGGACTTACAATAATTTTTTTTAATAATTAATTTAGAAAATCATGTCAAAGGTTACTTAATAAATTTCAAAGATGGTCACATTTTTGACGTATTTGAAGGAAAATTACTTGAATTATACAAGATATATCATATAGACAGAACTTTATCTATTTACATGTTGGAATATTAATTTATTGAAAGGCTATGTTTAGCAAAAAAAGGTGATACTGGCTGAATGGAGCTCCAGTGATTAAGAAAATCTGCAGAAATAGCCCTAGCAATTCCCGGAGGACTTGGGGTATCAAATTTTAAAGGAAATGGATCAAACTTGCCTATAAAAGGTTTTATTAATGTTAAAATATAGTTATTTAAATTTTTCCAAATTATTTCTTCCAGCAAATGATTTTTTTTTCATGTAAATTAAGAAACTTAACTTCTGATATTACCTCCAAGCAATCAGCTGCTGAAGCCAATCTATGATCTTGAGAGCTCAGAAATAAACCACGGACACCATCGATTATATAGAGTGTGAAAGATTGATATCGGTGGTGGGAGTATTCAGAATTTATTTTGTTTAGTGCAGCCTTTTGTTTCTCTCTCATTATAGTCAGTTCAGTATTTTCGTTTTTCTCACTTGATTGTTGAGCTTCACTAGTCTTGCCACTTGATATTGTTGCAGCACAATATTTTGATTTAAGAATGATAATTGACATAATTATATCAATGATAATATTGCTGATTTGAAGAAGAGTTGACATTGATATATCACGGGTTTGAAGTGCAGTGGGACCAACTTCTAAGCCATCAGAAATCGGACACTTCAGATTTGAAAGGTGAGCTAGAAGCTGAAGACCACGTTCAATTGGACAATCTGAGTTAATGTTTTGATGTGATGGAAGCTGGCTGAATTCATGTGCGGTCAGATAAAGTGAAGATGATATAAGAGATACCCATGAAGAACGGCAGTGGTCACTTGGGATCATTAATCTCATGAGCATTTGGATAAGATTGGATTCAGGGTGATCCGTTTTCTTTGTTGAGGAAAGAATTTCAGTATTTAAACCATCAGGATCACATAAATCTTCCATTTTTTTGAAATCAATATTATCGAGTACCCATAGCTGTGAGCTATCAATCTCTAAAAAAATATTTGCTACAAAAGGAAAAAAAAATAAGTAAAAGAACAAAAGTCAAGACTAAAAATTATGGTAACTTACATAACTCAGTAAGTTTTGAAAGCCAATCTTCTCCACAAGATTTTTCCCAATGAAAAGTAAACATTGGAATATTTGACATGGGTTCTTGGGAAGAAGTAGAAGAGCGTAATTTGAGGAGAGTAACAATTTCCAACCACGACCTGAGGACCTTTGCCATGCTGATTCTACCTTTATAAAAATTATGAATTTTACAGAATTCCTCCTGCAAATCAGATTCTTTTAGAACTGAGGGTGAATAAGTTAGAGGTTTTTTCGATATCTTGATTGGAGTTGATTTCATTGGTAGAGAAGCTTTCAAAGAGGTCAAAGTAGGTAATTTAGGAGGTGATGGGTATTGCTTCTTAGAAATGAAGGAATTTGGTGATGAGCTGTTTGAATCATCATCTTTATCAAACATATCAACATGTCTTGAAGAAGATTTTAAACTTTCCTTTTTTTGATGAACAAGCATAGCTTCATATTCTGACAGTTGATCATCGCTATTTTCATCGCTCTTTTCATCATCTTCATCAGGGAGAGGGCGTTTATGGATGGAACAATCTACAGCAGGTGAGTTTCTGATACAAAATATCAAAAGAAAGATAAAAAGTACAATATGCAAGCAATAAAAGAGATATATGATAGAATTTTAAAGATAAAAGAATAACAATAAAAAAAAAGGAAACAAGAATATACTCATTATCAAAACCTTTGCTTTTTTTTTGAGATTTATTATTTGATACATCAGAAAATTCATTAGCAGAAGCCGGTTTAATACGTCGAACAAAAGAGGAGCCTTGGGATAATCTCTTTTTCTTGGAGCGGATAACAGGTGTTTCAAGATTTTCCTTAGAAGTTGAAGCATGAGTTAAATCTGATGGTTCATCTGTCTCATCATCATCCCTAATGACAATGATTTCATCAGGAGGAATCATACCCTCCTCATAAGCTACAAATATATATGAAGAAAAAAAAATATTAATAATCTTATCTACTAACTTAAAAGGAGACAAAAAAGGTGATGAACATACATTTTTCCAGGCTTTTCACATATTGGAGTAAGTCATTACAAGGGTTAGATAAATATGAAGGAGAAGGATTATTGTTAAGGATCTTGACAAGCTCTTCTGTTTTATCTCTAGCCAATTCAAGTAAGTTGCGATACTGAACTCTCGTTATTTCCTGCCTCTCATTGCTAAGTACAGGGGGGTTAGGTGCCATGCCATGTGGCAGACATGGTGCAAGCTCAAAAGCTTCAAAGCGAGTATCAATCAGAGAGTGGGATGAAACACATTCGGGTGCTGGAAAATCAAATTTTTGAAAAAAAAAGATATAGAACATAAGTGAAATATATAAATTAAGAGAGAGGAACATGATATACATACAAAGTGGAGGTGTAGGATTTTGTATACTAGACATATTGATTAATGAATATTAAAAAAAAGTATTCGATATCAAAAAATTATGATGTAATATGATGAATAATTATAAGAGACTCTATTCTAGAAAATTGAAGTTGATAATTTAATAGGATAAAAAATTGAATAAGATTAAAATTAAAGTGAGGATGAAAGTAACAGAAAACATAAAGAGGGGGATTTTATATTATTTGAGCTTTTTTTAACATGTATTATTCATAGTGGGGTAAACTGAGTAACATGCTAAATCACAATCTGTTTATATTGAAGCGAAATTTGATGTAGATAACAGAAAATACTAGTAATTCTTTGGGGACTTTTAGTGTGAAAAACAAATAATAACAAATGTATATCCCATATGCAAATTGCCACGGGTAAATACAAAATTTTTTAAATTAGAATTTACTCCTAAACAATGGAGATACACTTAATTAGTATATTATATGAAAAAAAAGGATAATCCTTTATGAATATTTGTTAAATTTACTTTCAGATGACAATGCGAGATTCACATATATACTGATATGCCTCATCAAACAAGAAATGAATTATAAATATAAAATTGGTAACATTAGAAATTAAGATAAGAATTTGTTTTTTAAGTGACAGGAGGAGTGTCAGGCTAGGGTGTGGGCACCGTGACCAAACATTTGATAAACTTGGATACAACTAAGGGAAAAAAAAAATTGAATAGTTTTATTTTGCAATATATCTTAGTCTGCACAAGATATTGCATTGTTGTCCCTAACTATACCAATATTGTTACTTTTCAAAAGTTATAGGACTACTAAGTTGATAAAATATTATTATGAATCACCCAATGAAATACCTTAAGCAACATTCAAAATTATTAAAATATTAATATTCAATTTGAGATTTGGATTAGCTAATTTTTCACAACTTACCACAGTTTTGATTAATATAATAAAACTTGAAAAAAATTGTTTAGATAACCTAGAAATGGGTGCAAGAAAATGATGAAACATATGACTTGAAACTTAACTCATACACTATTGATAAACTTCATGGATCCTGATTAATTTCTATCGAAATTAATTTTGAGACTAGCATATTGAATTTTAGCTATGACCAAGTACTGTAAGTGCCATGGTTTGTATTCAATATATTGGTGTTGAAATTAATTTTGATAGGAATCAACAAGTATCATATGGCACCATGCATGAAACACTGACAGAAACCATCAAATTTATGAGGCAATGAACCTCATAATTTTGATCGAAATTAATATAGACCCCTGAATATTCAATACAAGCCATTTCACATGGACTACACAGACATAGATAAAATTCAACATGCATGGCTTAAAATGAATTTTGATCGAAATTAACCAAGGTATTAAAACATCAATTTTTATATGGTGTACTTGATCAAACCAGTTTATCTAACTGCTTAGCTTACCTATACTTATAGGAATTTTATGCATAGTCCATGTCCATATTAATTTCGATCGAAATTAATGTTGACTAATACATAATGAATACATGCTATGCCACTTACACTTGCCAGGCATAGCTACCATTAAATATGCCAGTATCAAAAATTAATTTCGATCGAAATTAATGAGCATGATAATCATGAATTTACTGGAGTCAACTGCTTATTTTTATGCATGGTGCCTTGCCAACATTAATTTTGATAGAAATTACTTTTGATACTGGCATATTGCATGTATATATGCCTGGAAAGTGTAAGTGGCATAGTGTGTATTCATTATGTATTGGTCAACATTAATTTCAATCGAATTTAATGTTGACATTTGCATATTGAACCCAAGCCAGAAAACAACCCAGAAGATTCTTCATAAAACTTCCCATTAATTTCGATCGAAATTAAGGCTGACCATATACATATTGAATGGTAGTTATATCTGGTCTGAGTAAGCGGAGATTACTTATATTCAATATGTATTGGTCAACATTAATTTTGATCAAAATTAATGAGCATTTTGATCATGAACTTTTTCAGTCAGTTAGTTGTTTCAATGCATAATGGCATGCCAACATTAATTTTGATCAAAATTAATGTTGAAATGATATAATGCTTTTTTGCATGACATGTAAAGGACGGCAAGTATTTTTAAGTATTGAAATTTACTATACATGTTGAGGGTAAATATAAAATTTACATATCCATATTAATTTCTATAAAAATTAATGTTGACCAATACATAATAGGGGGTGTCAGTTCTGGCAAATCCGCACTTAAATTAAGTGCGGATTTCAAACCAAGTCAGCACTTACAAATCAGCACTTAAATTTTGCAAAAAAGTCACTTATTTCAAAAAAGGGTGTCAGTTATGACCTCAAATCAGCACTTTTTTCCCGTTTTTTTTCACAACCACATTTTGGCCACAAAAAATCCCTTCCTTTCTTACCCCATCCCTGTAACATGTGACACACTGACCTTCCTCGCTACCTACCCATCAATCCTCGGCACACACCCCTTCCTGACATTTTCAATATTTTGACCAGGCATGTTTACATTCTTTTTTACTTATTTCTTCTACTTTTTAATCTTTTTTCTTGTTATGTGCCAGTTTCATAATGCCTCCCAGACATTCCAAATCTCAAAAGGTAACTCAAAAATCTGCTTCGTCACAAAAGTCTCCTCGTAAAGCAAGCCCTACACCTGAAAAATCAAAGGCAGGTTCAGGTCAGCTTAAAAAGGATGATTATCTCATCATAATCAACTTCCTTAAAATAAAATCAAATTTTGAAGCATGTTTTGGATGTGAAAAGTCCACTCGTATTGGATGTCCACCTTCTTCAAAGGTTAATGGCTACTTGTTGATGGCCAATGAAGTAAGGAAGAAAACAAGGGGGAGAATCGATATCAATCCTAAACAAATGAAGGAGAGATTTAAGAGTTACCATTCAAAATATAAAAAGACTCATCATGCTGTAAATGAAACTGGCTTTGGTATTGACGATGATGATTTGGAGATTGGAATTACTACTGTTTCCGAAAAGCTCAATGTCATGTGTCCTTTCTATGAGGAAATGGATAATCTTTTTGGCACCCAAGTTGATGTAAACCCTTGGTTTCTACACGATACTACTAAGCATATACCTTCTGGATCCAAACATTCCTATAATCCTCCCAACACACCTTTACTTGAAGAAGATCAATCCCCTCCACCTTCTAACCATAGTTCAGCTGAAGATGATCCCAACTATCAAGCAGAACAATTATATCGCAGAAGATCTGAATCCTCAGAGGCCCAAAATTTAAATGTATGTTTACTTTTTGTTTTTTCTTCAATTCTTTGCATGTGTTGATAGAATTGAAAGGGATGGAGATTGGTGCAAACAGAGTGTGAAAATAGGAGGATGAACTCTGTTCTTCGGGCGAAGAACAGAGTTCACTTCCATAAAATATTAGCTGAAACATAGTTTTCAATTCTGTAAAAACAGTTGTAAGTAATAGAAAAAGTCACTGATTTTTTTTATATGTAATCTGAAATTTTTTAATAAAATTATTGTATTTAAGAATCGCAATATTGTCAATCAATTTTTATTGATCAAATTAATTTAATAAAGTATTATTTTAATAAGCTGTTTCAAAAAATACTTTGCATTGAGTAGACTCATGGAATGATTTTTTCTGGCTTCCATTCAGTTATCCTCACACTTTCACTATGTTTTCAATATAGATCCATTGTTATTTGTGTGATACTTCAAGTGAAAGTTCAGTATTACTTCAGTCTGAGTTCCATCTGATTTCCATCTGACTTCAAGTTGCGGACTTGCTAGCAAGTCCTCCCCCTATATTGCGTGGTGTTTGCTGAAAATATGCGATTTCATGTTGAGTTGATGAAAGAAAACACAGAGAGAAAAAAAAATAAGACTTTAACAGCAAATTCAAAAACCAAAAAAATATGCAAAAAAATTTACCATTCTCAGTGAATAATACATGCAAATTGATAATTTGAAGAGAAAGAGAAAAAAATTAAAATTGCGTTGAAAAATGTTGGAGTGTTATTGGAAGGATTTTCGCCCTTATACTAGTTGATTGAGAAATAGAAGTGTTGGATATAGTCGGAGTTGAATCAACTTGTTCATCTTCATACAGCTCTAACCATTGATCTTTGAGGTCAGCAAGTAGGTTATGAAGTATAGTGCAACACAGAATCCAGTTGATCACCGCCTCCATTTCAGATTTATTTCTAAGAGGACTTCTTAATTCCCTTAAACTAGAAAAACGGCCTTTCAAGATTCCAATAGAATGTTCAATACGGACTCTTGACTTTGCCAAATGATTGTTGAATTTGGCATTTTGACTGTCTTCTGAAGCTGCTCCCCAAAAATCAGGAAGTACATACTTTCCATTCACATAAGCAGAATCTGCAAGAAGATACTGATTTTCATCAAAGAATTTTTCAGGTTCATTTGAAATATGCATTCTTTGGAAGACGTAGGAGTCATGACATGAGCCAGGATAGCCAGCGAAGAATGATATAAATTTTTTGTTTACGTCACATATAAGCTGAACGTTAATTGAATATCTATAAAGAAGATATATTTGTTTGTGTTAGTTTCAAGGAGGATGAAAGGAGTTAAAAATAATCTACCTCTTTTTACGGTCAAAGTAATTGTTTCCACCTTGAGCAGGTTTCTGGCTCAAAGGAATAGTAGTACCATCAACAAAACCAATACATCCTGGAAAGCCCTCTGCTTGCATAACCTGAGATGATTCAAGTCGCTCTTCTTTTGTTGGCCAGGTGAGAAGTTGAGATTCCAAGGAGTTGATGGCAGTGATACATCGTTTGGTATAAGTGTTAACTGAACCATACCCTAAATCAAAGACATTTTCTAAACGTTTCAAAGCGGCTCCATTACCATTTGAACCCAAACGACATAGTGTGATGGCCAATTGAATTGAAGGATGTCGTTGTTTTTTTTGAGAATTATTGTGAAATATGGGATGATCCTGAATAAGCTCAAGCAATTTAAGGAAACATTCCTGAGAAGTCCTGAACAGCTGTCTAAAACTGGGTGTAGATAGGTTAAGAAGTGTTTGGATGGTGTACTTGGGGGTATGAAGTACTTGAGGCTTTCTGGGAAGAAGGTAACGTTTCCTGGCCATTTTTGATAAAACGACAAAATCTTCTTCTAGATCAGAATCGGAATCAGAGTCCAAGAGCAGTTCAAGCGCCATGAAAGTCATTGCTTTATGTAATTTATCATGATTTGAAAGTGAGGAAGGCATGACTCTTATATGATATGATATTAAGATGTAAGTGATGTACGATGTTTTGAGTTATGAAGTGTTATGCTGCGGAGTGCTGCGTATGAATGGGATGATGCTGACAAATCAGTGAAATGGGACTTGATGGTGAAATCAGCACTTTTGGTTGAGAAAGTGCGGATTTGAGTGAAATAAGTGACTTATTTCATTTTGAAATCCACCAGTATTGGGGCTAGTGTGTTTTGGAAATCCGCACTTATTTAAGTGCGGATTTGGTCAAATTTAAGTGCGGATTTGTAAGTGCGGATTTTCCAGAACTGACACCCCCTAATAAATAGTAAATATGCCTGGCTAGTGTAAGTGGCATAGCTTTTTTTCAATCTGCACTTTGCAACATTAATTTCGATCGAAATTAAGGTTCATGATTATCATCAATTTATTCAGTCAGTTGCTTACTTTTATGCATGGTAACATGTCAACATTAATTTTAATAAAAATTGAATTTGACATGCCACCAAGCATTTTTATGTAAGATGAAAAGTAGGGCACTCTATTCTTAAGTAAACACATTACAATGCATATTGAGCATGTAAATATTATTTACACATTAATATTAATTTCAATCAAAATTAATGTTGACCAATAAACATTGAACACAAGCTTTACAACTTACACACACCAGATATAACTACAATTCAATATGTATATGGTGCTCACTAATTTTGATTGAAATTAATGAGCAGTTTTATGAAGAATTTTTTGGGTCGTTTGCTGGTTTGGGTTCAATATGAAAATGTCAATATTAAATTCTATTGAAATTAATGTTGAGCAATACGTAATGAATACACACTATGCCACTTACACTTTCCAGGAATAGACACCATGCAATATGCCAGTATCAAAAGTAATTTCGATCGAAATTAATGTTGGCAAGGCACCATGCATAAAAATAAGCAGTTGACTCCAGAAATTCATGATTATCATGCTCATTAATTTCGATCGAAATTAATTTTTGATACTGGCATATTTAATGGTAGCAATGCCTGGCAAGTATAAGTGGCATAGCGTGTATTCACTATGTATTGGTCAACATTAAATTCGATTGATATTAATATGGATACATTAATGTGACATAAAGAGGTATGGACCATCAATTTGTTGAAAATACATTATTTGTTTTTCTTAAATAAAATGTTACTCTCTCTCAATATCACTTTATAACATTTACCAAGCTGCTTTGAAAAAAAACAGAATACATAAAATTCAATATAAGATAGCTATATTACACAGAAGATCACCGTTATACCTTAGTTATGATGATGTTGATGCTCTATTAATTGATTCCCGAATCTTTACCAGATCAATATCAGCTCCAACCCCAAGTGACTCACGTTCATTCACAGATAATCCTTGCAAAAATGTTGCTGAATAGCAATTCTTGGGGAGGTATTTGGGACCATTGAATATACCATTTTGTGCAACTGTCCTTTCTGATGACCTTGAATATGTTTTTAATGCTGATTTTCTTTGAGATTGTGTATGGGCTAAGTCCTTTGTCATCTTATCCATTTTTTTAAACAAATCATTGAGTTCAGGATTTCGCCATCCAGGAATAGCTCGGATAGGTGCAGTTGGGGCTGGTGCTGGGCCTTCCTCGATATCAGAGATGCACCTAGTATCATGAAAAAGCACAACAAAACCTGGCACATCACTGCAGAGATCTCTTGCTAACCTGTAGCGTGCACTAGCAATCTGAATTCCAACTAAATCAGCTTCATAATAACAAAAAGCAAAGTAAAATAAAAAACTTACCTTGGTCCGATAACGTTTTACTTGTGCCCTTGCCCTCTTTTCAATCTTCTCTCTTGCTACCCTTTCCTCTTCTTGCCCAAACAACCTTATCATCTCCTTCCCGTTATTAACTACCCATTTCTCAATAACACATTGAGTGAACTGAAGCTTTGACTGATTGATTGTATTCAAGGTGGTGAGCCATCTGGTACAGTGGTTGCATACTATGCTTCCCATGACTTGATTCCAAGTTGATTCTGAAAAATCACGGCAAGTCCAATCAAACGCGAATTTCCAAAAACCTTTTTCTTGCAATTCACGCTCTAAGATTCTTTTGACAGAAAGTGGGATCGGTGCTCCTCCTTTTAGTCCTCGAGGCTCAGGTGCTGGAAAAAATTCGGGTAGTCGAATTTTGGATTGCAAGAAGGCTATAGAATTGGTTATCAGAAATTGTCGATCAGCTGCAGAATTGGAATGGTTAGAAGGTTGGACTTGGGTTAGGACAGTTTGAATGGTTTTTAGTTTGAATTGGCTCCAATCTTTCCAATTTTCAATCTCCAAAGGTGTTGTGCTCGCAGGATATTTTGATATTTGTGTTGGTCCCCCAAGACAATACTTCAGAAAGTGGTAAATATTTCTATTTAGACTGTCCGAGCTCCTGGGAACATCATTCCTTCTAACTAAGCCTCTTACAGCCCTTAACCCCCGTTCTCGCTCATGAGACTCTGCTGAATTGAGTCTGTGGTAATCACTGATACCCATAATGATTGAGGGATTCACTAACAATTCAAATAAGTTAATTAAATTGGTTATTTTTCAATAAAAGAATACACTACAAATTTGACTTGCCTGCTCCACTTGTGCTTTCTCCTTGGTTAGGCTGAGCAGATGATGATTGGTCTCTGAAAAATTCCCTCAATACTTCACTAGCCCAATCTCTTCCTAGCTGATCAGCACTTTCAGAAGCAGAAGGATGATTGGGATTAAAATTTCTTGGTTCTGAATGAGACTCTTGGCCTGGATTGGGATTAGGTGGTGGGTTAGGATTAGGTGGTACAGATTGAGATGCATCTGGAGGTGGATCAGCAGAGGGTGGTAGAGGAGTATTTCCAGTATTAGTATGTTGAGGTGGAAAACAATCAGAATCGGTTGGGTCAACAGACATCCCTTCAAAATTATCATCCATAATGAACTGTAATAAAATAAAATAAAATAAAAATAATCAGTTGTTAAAATTTTTACCTATCAAAGCTAAAGTAAAAAAAGATACTATGTATTATAGTCTTGTAAACGTGTATGTTCTCTTGTCGAAAAATAAAGTGAATAATATATAGCTATCAGCTAAAGTTGGAAGGTCAAACTATTTATAGTAGATGAATGAGCAAGAAGATCATTCTATAAGTAAAAATTTTATCATATTTCTCATTATCATGATTTTATTTCTTTCATTCTTAAATTTAAGATAAAAATGACTCATTGAAAGCATGGGTTCTCTCGCAATAAAAGTAACAAAAGTAATTGTTCACTGATTTATGATAAGGTAAGTTGGATGCATTGCATTTTTTAATCGAGCATTGAATTATTTCTTTCACCATTTACAAATATCACCAATCCTACAAATTTCCCCAATCCCAAATTAACACAAAGATGTTAGTCAACAGAAAATAAATTTGATTAATTTTTTCACTCACTACTTTCTGCAGTCCAATGGCAGTGACAACCTCGTCTTTGATTCCAAACATTCCTTTTTTGTGCTCGACATTAGCTGCATGTCCAATTATTGCATCTTTCTTAATCACAATTTGAGTTGCTTTGGCTACTCTTACTAACCGACAATGCACTTGTGGGAAAAGCTCATAGGGATCCTTTGATGTTTCTTCTGGACGGAGCTCTTTGAAAGGACTTACTATTAAATATATTTGATCATTCTCTTCCTTTGATCTGAAAAGATCATCAATTTGCCCAAACTGGCTATCTTTTCCATAGTAGAATTCAATTGTTGAATTAGCAATGTGTCGATGGTAACTAGTAAACCTCTTTCCATGTATCAATATGCTTGCTACATTTTCAACTACCCGATCCCCACTTTTCTCCGATGGTGTCAAAGCCCGTCTTGAAGTTTCTTTTCCCATTCGTGCCCTTACCCATTTAGTAAATAATGCCATACTTAGATGGATCCATTTGTTTTGTTTATCGAGATCAATATGGATTTTTTTAGTCTCACATTGATCATTATCTTCAGCTTCACCAAGATCTAATACCCTAGACTTCCGATACCAATGTTTGAGCATTGTTAGCTGTATCTCTCCTGTGGTAAATATTAATAAATTAGCACAGCTGAGTTTTTAAATCATTGCTTACAAACATTACATACGTGGATGGTGATTGTTTGGAATTTCAGATAATATATGATTCACCCGCTCTCCAGACCAAGTAGCTGTACCTGAAGGTGGACCAAGACGCTTTATCATTTCAGGATAATGTTGAGTGATATGCAGATTTGGCTTTGCATTAATATTCTTCCAACCCTCTTCAAGGCACTCACGATACTCTAACAGAAATTGATCTAGATATTTAAGCTCATTAGTCTGTATATTTTTTAATGTCAAAAAATTGGTGATCGAGCATAATGTTACAAGTGACTTGAGAAGATAATATTCTCTTGGTTTATCAGCTGAGGAAGCTGAAGATTCAGATTCTTTAAATTTTTCAAACCAAAGGGGTATAAGTGACAAAGGGAAGTAGAGAGTATACAGCATGTGCCATTCTGCTGCCTTGAGGGATCCTGCCTTTTTAGATCCTACTGATTTTGGAACTCGTGTTAGCCAGGAAGGTCTTCTTACTTGATCAATCATCTTCCATACAACCTGTAGCTCTGCTGCTGTAATTTGTGGATTACTACTACCTTCATTTTTTTTCTCCTTACCTTTCCTTTTATTTTCTTCATCTCTAGCTGTCTCATTTGATGAGTGAGATCCTTCACTCTGTGATATGCTAATGCTTCTTTGCCTTAAGTTATACAATGAATTCCTACTGTCACTGCTGTGAGACTGTATTGAGGCCACATCGCTATATGGAGGAATAAATTTGGAGCTGGATGACCTACTCTGGCTTCTTGATCGATTTGTTCCCAATCCTTCATTATCTAGTCCATGATGACTTGATGACTGTCTTGAACTCGTACGTCTTTGCCGCTTGTGCTGTCTCGTGTGTCCTGTATCATCATCATCATTATTTGTGGTGCTTAAGCTACTTCTACGTTTTTTTGAATGTTTGTGCAGTGAAGTATCAGAAAAGAAATCATCATCTTCTTCTCTTACATGCCAATTTTTATCCTTTTCCAGCTTTCTTTCTAGATCTTTTGCTGCATTTTGGATTTGAAAATAGCTTAGACTGTGATCTTTTAGGTTGCCAAGCATATGTGAATGCATAACATCAATTGAGCAATATTCAGTTGGACGCCAATATTCAAGGTTATTCAGCTCACTCCATCGTACCCCATGATTTTGAACAATTGATACACGCTCCCAATGTGACTTAGAATTTTTCCACTTTGTTGCCCAGCACATATGATCCTCATGATTCTGTAATGAAAAATTTCCCACATTCTTTTCGCTAATTTCATCTTTAGAGATATTACAGAAAGAGCAGAACATTTTTGCAGAGTGACTCGAAAAGCCAGCCAATTTTCGTATTGCAGGAATGTCACCTATCAAAGAGAACAATGCAACTCTTAATTTCCAGCCTCGTGGATAAAGATGTGTCTTTTCAATCAATATACCATCCCATAGAGTTTGTAGATCATTAACCAGTGGTTTTAGAAGGTGATTAAGCTGTTCACTTGTGGGTTCTGTTGGTCCAGGTATAATAGCATACAAAAAAAGATTTTCCATTTTGTATCTATCTTCTTGAGGTAGGTTCATACACACCATCATAATATTGCCTACAGACTTCTGATGACCTCCAATCCTATTGCCACCAGGCCTAAACCAGTCGAAATATAAAGTAAACATTAAGTTGCCTGAAGTTATCGTATATTCATCATCATTGCTATCCAGAGCTGGAGTGGTTATGGGAAAGTTTTTCCAAATTGAACCATCACAAACATCCTTCATCAAATCACACTCTACACATTCTGCCACAGGGGTTTTCTTCTCAATCAGAAGCTCAAATTTGAACATTTTGATCTTTTCCTTAAGCCAGTCGATAAAAGAATGGTGATGAAATGTTTTAAGAGATAAGTATTTTACATGTTCTTGATGTTCCTCCATCAAATACAGCCTTTCATCACATTTAACTGTAATTTGTCCTGCTCCAAACATTTTTAAATAGCGCTTTGATGATGAAAGAAATGGTTGATTGCAACATAGTATAGATGGTTGAGATTCAGAGTTATACTCATAAAGAGCAAAGCATTTAGGACAGCATGTTTTAGTGAAAAATGATTGATTGAGCTTTAATCGACTAAAAACTGTATCTATTGAGCGTGGGACCAGGCGGACAATGCTATCAGAATCCAGTATTCCACTATCACCTAGAAGTTTGAGCTTCTTAATTTCTTCATCCAAAAATTGAGTACAACCTTCTTTGCTTAAATGATGAATAAGAGAAAGCTTTGCTGCCTGCCACATAATTATTTGGCTATACCGTTCCCCAAGATTTGAGTTTCTAGAGACTGTTGAAGATACTTCTGCCCCCAATAGCAACTGCCCCTATGTAATAAATCATTGAAACATCATAAAGACTTTAATTCTCACATTGAACTATAGATATACAGCTTACTGTTTCTGTGGAGCGGGAACTTCCAATGTTAAGTGGATTGTTGGAAGAAATAACCATCTGGGCCTTCCTATTTCTTTCCTCTTGATGTTTTGCATAAGAATTAGAGCTTTTGAAAGCCATACCAACTTCAAAGGACCCAGAAGAAGTTTGATACTTTCTATTGACACATCCAAGATCTTGACATTGACATACATGAAAAAATGGAGGCATTGTAATTGTGATAATTGTAGGAATAAGTTAGCTATTCAAAGTTACCGATTGAAGGTATTCCTTTTTTTGAAAGGCACTAGCTAATATAAGCTACATTTTTTTATCAAAAGAATATGATGGAATATGTGTTGAAATTATTTAAGTTTAAATGTTTAATTTTTAATCGGATAAATTATATATTAATTTAAAGTTATGCAGTCTACTTTATTTGTATTCTGTATACTCTCTGCATTTGTACAACAATGCATGCATGTTTATCAGAATATTTTCTATCATAGAAAAAATTCTGTTGTACGCACAAGCATCTTAATTATTTTTCTATCAAATGCCTTCTGAGTTATATCTAACTACCCTATAATTATTTGATTTTGATAAAAATTCTTAGTTATGGACTATAAGAAAAGTAATCCGTATTTTTAACATAATTATTTAAAAAATTACCCCAAAAATCAAAGTTAAACCCAAAAATAAGGTTAATATTTTGTAAAAAACAATCACAAACATATTTCTTTCACTTTGAAAATTGGTCTGTACTAGGTAGAATTTTCTATAAAGAAAAAATCAAAAATACTCAAATAATAGATGCTACAAAAGTGTAAACCTTAAAGAATTACATAAAAGCTGAAACCTTGTATAACTTTTCATACATAAATGTGATGAAGTGACACTCTAGTCTATTTATTCAGGTTGAAAAAAATTACTCAATAGAATATGTATTACTATCATATTGGACCAAAAATAATTTTTTGGTAATCAAAAAATGAACATAGCCTCACATTTAACAAATTATTTTTGTGGAAGAATTTTTTGAAAAGAAAAAAAAATCCGTTTCTTAAATGAGTCTGCTTTTATCACATAATCATTCTCTTTATTTTATACCATTCCTTTTGAGTTCAAGTTGCATATAAAAATATAATTTATGCATATTATAATTCCATAAAGTTGAAATATTTCTTATTCTTAATTTTTGTGATATTTCTCCTTAAATCAACTTTGATCATAAAGTTTTGGAGCTCAACAATTTATCCTTCCTCTTTGTTTAATTTAATTGAACACTTTCTTAATCTAATTATTTATGAACCCTAGTAGCTCTTACTTTCCTCATGGAAACCTGCCCACAAACACAAGAACACTTAATAGAATTTTTAATGAGACTTTGCCTCCATTCAATTCTCACTTTTGTAGATCTATACACAATTTTTGTCGTTCACTTTTGGATATGTCACCAGAATCAAATGGATGGAAACAAAACCCTACTGAAGAGCAATTAGACAGATTTTCATCATTCGACATGAATTCTTGCAACATTGCCTTTGAACTACCTCATCCAGAATCAAATTCAGCGGTTTTGGAAAAGTTTCCACCAATTTTCCGTGAATCTTTTATTGAGCACCTTCGCATGTGTGGTTTCCCAGGATCAACTTTCGCTTGGAACCTAGATTGGTTTGACAAATGGAACCAGGTCTTGGAAAATATTCTCATTAAACACTGGGAAAATGCCTTAACAACCAATAATTTGATTGCATATCCGATTGACTCAACTCAAATTAGCTTCTCAAATCAAATAGGAATTCTTCACCGTTGGTTTTTAGGTCATGCTGATAGATTAAGACTTGGGAAGGATTCTCATAGCTCTCAAGAAATAATCAAAGTGAGAAAGCATAAATATAGAATAAAAAAAAAGTATGAAAATCCCTTTTTTTTCAACTGTTTTTATTTATGACCTTTATTTCAAATAACAAAGATTCTTAGAATTCAGTTAACCGAACTAAACTTCTTAAACAACTTCCACATTGTGAAACTTATCACAACCTTTTCACAAACATCAAGTGTTGTTCAGACACCAAAATTGATAATGATGGATTGTTAAGACGTATCTTAATGCAATGGAGGTCTGAAGATTTTTCTAAAGTTGCACAATATCTTGACCAACAACACTTTGATATTCGAGATAATTCAACCTACTCTGGAAGTGTGCTAAAGGACTTGGCCTTGTACAAAAGAATCAGTTTGGTTTCAACATTATCCCCTAACCTTAATCCTTCTCATGTCCCCTGGGGTTTGCCGAATGACTGTTATTCTCCCTTATATCTTGCATCTCTAAATCCTCAACAACTCAGACTTTTAAATCCTCAAGATCCCATAAATTTACCTGCTCTCCTTGAAATTCTTTCTTCCTCTAATGTGAGTGATTGAAAAACTCCCTTAATAATAGGTTTGCACACTCATACTCCTCATTTCCACTGTTTGGGACACTTAGCCTTGAAAACAAAAACAGAATTTTAATGATTACTATTATCATTAAAATTTATAGAAATGAAATTTGGCTTACATTGTTAGCTCCATTTTTTTCCTTTGAATCTTATACATGCTGAATTCTATACTTCCTTGTACAAAATAATTCAAAACATTTACTTCATTTTGCTGCCCCATTCTATACAGCCGATCAACAGCCTGTTGCTCAACTGCTGGATTCCAATTTGGCTCCTATTTCAAAATTGAACATATAAAAAATTTAATATTTTTGTTCTTAATATGAAATAAAAGACATTGAGCTCACCATTATATATACATTTTGAGCACACCTGAGATCTATACCCACTCCTGCAGCCTGAATCGTTCCAACCAAAACTTGGCAATTTTTATTAAAATGGAATTCATGCATATTTTTGTCTCGCTTTGTCCTGCTGAGTTCACCCGTAAGCTGGGTATACCTAATATTGTGGTCATCTAAAGCCATTTTTATTCTATTTTGAAATATTAGAAAATTTTTTTTAATAAGCCAACACAATTTTGTAAAACAATTCATTATAGAATCACTTACATCTGCAAAAAGTCTGCAAAGTTGGAGAATATAACAGCTTTTGGAAATTTTATACCCCTTTCACCAGACAAAAAGTTTTTTAAGTGGCCTATAAGATGACAAATCTTTGCGGAATGCTGCCAGGTGAAATCAAAAGTTGGAGTTTCATCCAGATTTTCGTAGATTGGATGGTTGCAGAATTTTCTTAAAATCATCAGCTCTCTTAGAAACTCAGATGAGTCCCAAGGGAAGTCAGTGCTTCTGGAGGGCCCATATCGCTCAGTGAATCCTTCTTGAAGCACATCAAGTTTAGACCTCCATGAATCTGCTAATTGAACCGATATCCCCCTTTGAATCTTTTTTGGAAGAGACAAAATTGCATCCTTTGTTCTACGTAGGCTTATGACTTTCATTAAGTGATTGATTGATTTAATAGAATTAGCCTTTCTTTTTGTAAACCTGGAAAAAGGAAATTCTTCCATAACCAGTCTTCTTGCCACTTTTCGATTCTAAGAAAAAATATGAGACTTTGAAGGTCAGTGGGCCTGTTCTGAAGTGGAGTTCCAGTCAAGCATAGTCGGTGTTGGGATTCCAAGTCAAATATTGTTTGAGCCCTCTGCGAGTAAGGATTTTTAATGTAACTAAAAGAATATTTATAAAAATAGATTATAAAAATTAAGTTTTAAGTTTTAGATATAGAAATGGGCACTAACTGAGCTTCATCTAAAACAACTCTATACCAAAAGAGCATTTGAGTCACCGGTATCTTTTTTTGGCTTTGATTTTTTGACATCGTTGGGCTAGCTATTTCATAGGTCGTTAAAACAATAGAAGTGTCCTGTAGCTCATTGACATTAGTATTTTTACAATCCTTCCCATAAAGAACCTTGAAAGGAAGCGCATTATCTTCAAAGTGCACACTTATTTCATTGATCCAATTTGATAGTGTTGCCAGGGGGCATATAATCAGTGTGGCTGAACTCCGATTAATACCTTCTTGATTTTCTGATACCTGGAATTGTCTTGCTTCACCTTGAGTTGCACTTATAAGAGAAAGAGTTGAAAGTGTCTTTCCCAAACCCATATCATCAGCAAGTATTGACCTGTTTCCTTCAGGCGTTAATTGATTGTTAGGAAACTGATCTTTATAGTCATCAAATCCAGTTCTAAGCCAATGGTTGTCCTGGTGCCTCCACATGATATCCAACTTTTCCTTTAACATTCGTTCATTGTCAATCATAAAATTTATTGCTTGAAGTTGATTTGTTTTGAGAACTGTTTTGATTCCTCGGATAAGTTGATCAGCTTTCCAATCTTGAGTACTCTGAGATATTTGGAAAGAGCCTTCAAAAATTACATGCGGGATATTAAAAAAGATAGTGGAGTTGTAGTTCAGGATTGGACATAAATCAATTTGTGCAGAAGAAAATGCTTCTTTAGCAAGACTGATTAGTGTACTTGAAGAAAAGAGGCATCCCCAAAGTTGATACTGATTACCAAAAAATGGAACCAAGTAAGCATGAAAATAGAAAGGCTTCATAGGATTCAAGGCACTTCTTTGGTTTAAATGGTGAGATCCAGAGCCAATGTCACCCAATAGTGGTCCAATGTGCTGACTCTGCACTTGAGAAAGATTACCAACAAGGGTTGGTTTTCTTTCTTCAAATAGTCCAAAAATATGAACATTCGAATGGCCTCGCTGTAAAATTGTGGGGTTCGGTGAGTTTTGAAATCTTGAAATTACATTCATATAAATTTGATCGATTGTTATTGAGAACTTTCCAACACATCTGAGACTTGACATATTAAGTAAGAATAGTATCTGAAGATAGTGGTTGTTATAAGATGAATTGAAGCAAAAAATGAATAATCAGTTTTGAATAAAACGACAAAATAACTTTTTAGCATATGCTATGCTAAGCTCATAATTCTTTCACATGTATTATTATTATCTTTTTAATAAATATTGGAAGTAAATCAATGATAACTGAAATGAATAATATGGCTTAAAACTAAATCTTGAGCCTATAGAGTAAATTTTGGTTTGTGGAGGAAGAAAAATTTTCTCAATAAAAATGTGCTTTATTGTTACATTATAATCACAAAATAGAATAATTTCACTCTTATTACACTTATTTATGTTTCTGTCTAATAGTAAAATGCTTTAGATGTCAGTTCAAAATCCAAATTGAAACTACTACCTAGAACGATGTCTTGATACTAACATACTTTTTGTAAGTCTTTGGACAGACACTTATGGTGATCTCAATAATATTAAAATTGATTTGAATTGTATGTTTTATCAAATATCTATGTAGTCTAGTGTAATAATTGAGATACTACAGTTTAACCTTCTGTTACCAACTTGGCAAGAAAATATATGTAGATATTCTTAGAACGAATATCAAATTTTGCTTTCCACAAGATGGGAAAGTGAATATTATGATATGTTAAGTGATATGTTCAAGCTTTTCTCAATCTGTTCTCAGCTCAAAATCAAAGTAATCCCCAAGCTCCAAGAAACCTGTGATTGAGTTTGGTTGAACCTAGGTCTAACTGATTACCAAATCTTTGTCCAATTAATTTAAATCTGGTTTCACAATGAACTCCCAACAGCCTTCCAACAGCTTTCCAACCACTTCCCAACATTTTTAAATGAGGGGTATTGCTAGCAATACCCCCCCAAATTTTCTGTGGTGTATAGTACTTGATTTTTGAAATATGGCCAAATAATTGATCCAAGTGAATTTTTATTTTATAGTTTCTTTTATTTTGATACTGTTCATTTTTTGAAAATGTTTTAGATGATGATTGAAAAGAAGCTGAATTTAAAGATGATAATGAAGTTGAAGAAGATGAGAGTGAGGTAAGTGGTGAATCTGAAGTTAAAGTCATGTATTTTTCTACTTAAAAATTTGTTACTTTTCAAACACCCAAAATTATACATTAAAAAAAACTCACTTAATTTAAATTAAAAAATAAAAATTCCTCAAAAGACTAATGAGAATTTTATTTATTTCACTTGAACTTAATGAATATTTTTTTCTAAAATTAAAAAAAAATCAATAAACTGTTAAATTTTTTTTAACACTTCCCCATTCCCCTAAATTCCCCTCTCCAAAGCCCTCTCCCACCTCCCAAAAACCCTTGAAAAACCCCCCCTCCACCCCCCACCAAATCCCCCAAATCCCCCCACCAAATCCCCCAAATCCCCCCTTCAAATCCACCTCCAAATTCCCTCCAAACCCCCCTCCAAATCCCCCTCCAAACCCCCCTCCAAATCCCCCTCCAAACCCCCTGCAATCCCCCCAAACACCCCCTTCAATCCACCTCCTTTCACCCCCTCCAAACCCCCTCTAACCCCCCTCCAAATCCCCCTTGAACCCCCCCCAATACGTCCCTCTAAACCCCCCTAACCTCCCCTCGAACTTACTTAACGATTTGCTAACAAATCTTTAAGTGAAGTTTAAGGGGGGGGTAGGAGGGATATGAGGGAGAATTTGGGGGTGTTTTGAGGGGGATAGGAGGGGGGTTTGGTGGGGGGGGGTTAGAGGCGGGTTTGGTGGGGATTTGGAGGGAGGATTTGGGGGATTTGGAGGGGGGATTTGGGGGATTTGGTGGGGGGTGGAGTGGAATGAGGGGAAGATATGAGGAGACCAAGAAGGGGGAGAAAGGGAGAGATGAGACCAAAGAGGGAGAAAAGGGAGGTTAGAGTGAGCCAAGGAGGGGGGAATAAGGCAGCCAAAGGGGGGAAAAGGGGGATGTATCCATTCCAAGGAGAGGGTAAAGGTGGGAAAAAGACCAGGCCAAGGGGGGATAAAGAGAGAAAAGAGGGAGAGAAAGAGAGAGAAAAAAAAAGGTTAATTTTACCTATAAATTTAAAAACAACCACTTACAAAAAAGAACAAAAAAAAAACCAAAAAAAACCAAAAAAAAAAAAAAAAATTAGCAAAAAATTAAGTAAAAAGAATAAAATGACTTACCTGGAGAGATGAGTTGAGAAAAAAGATATATAAGTGAAATTGATTGAGTGATGTAGGAAGAGAGGAGAAAACGGATATGAGTGAAGAAAAAAAAGAGAGTGACTGAAAAAATAAGCGTTTGCTGAAAATATGCGATTTCATGTTGAGTTGATGAAAGAAAACACAGAGAGAAAAAAAATAAGACTTTAACAGCAAATTCAAAAACCAAAAAAATATGCAAAAAAAAATTACCATTCTCAGTGAATAACACATGCAAATTGATAATTTGAAGAGAAAGAAAAAAAAATTAAAATTGCGTTGAAAAATGTTGGAGTGTTATTGGAAGAATTTTCACCCTTATACTAGTTGATTGAGAAATAGAAGTGCTGGATATAGTCGGAGGTGAATCAACTTGTTCATCTTCATACAGCTCTAACCATTGATCTTTGAGGTCAGCTAGTAGGTTATGAAGTATAGTGCAACACAGAATCCAGTTGATCACCGCCTCCATTTCAGATTTATTTCTAAGAGGACTTCTTAATTCCCTTAAACTAGAAAAACGGCCTTTCAAGATTCCAATAGAATGTTCAATACGGACTCTTGACTTTGCCATATGATTGTTGAATTTGGCATTTTGACTGTCTTCTGAAGCTGCTCCCCAAAAATCAGGAAGTACATACTTTCCATTCACATAAGCAGAATCTGCAAGAAGATACTGATCTTCATCAAAGAATTTTTCAGGTTCATTTGAAATATGCATTCTTTGGAAGACGTAGGAGTCATGACATGAGCCAGGATAGCCAGCAAAGAACGATATAAATTTTTTGTTTACGTCACATATAAGCTGAACGTTAATTGAATATCTATAAAGAAGATATATTTGTTTGTGTTAGTTTCAAAGAGGATGAAAGGAGTTAAAAATAATCTACCTCTTTTTACGGTCAAAGTAATTGTTTCCACCTTGAGCAGGTTTCTGGCTCAAAGGAATAGTAGTACCATCAACAAAACCAATACATCCTGGGAAGCCCTCTGCTTGCATAACCTGAGATGATTCAAGTCGCTCTTCTTTTGTTGGCCAGGTGAGAAGTTGAGATTACAAGGAGTTGATGGCAGTGATACATTGTTTGGTATAAGTGTTAACTGAACAATACCTTAAATCAAAGACATTTTCTAAACGTTTCAAAGCGGCTCCATTACCATTTGAACCCAAACAACATAGTGTGATGGCCAATTGAATTGAAGGATGTCGTTGTTCTTTTTGAGAATTATTGTGAAATATGGAATGATCCTGAATAAGCTCCAGAAATTTAAGGAAACATTCCTGAGAAGTCCTGAACAGCTGTCTAAAACTGGGTGTAGATAGTTTAAGAAGTGTTTGGATGGTGTACTTGGGGGTATGAAGTACTTGAGGCTTTCTGGGAAGAAGGTAACTTTTCGTGGCCATTTTTGATAAAACAACAAAATCTTCTTCTAGATCAGAATCAGAATTGCAATCAGAGTCCAAGAGCAGTTCAAGAGCCATGAAAGTCATTGCTTTATGTAATTTATCACGATTTGAAAGTGAGGAAGGCATAAATCTTATATGATATGATATGAAGATGTAAGTGATGTACAATGTTTTGAGTTATGAAGTGTTATGCTGCGGAGTGCTGCGTATGAATGGGATGATGCTGACAAATCAGTGAAATGGGACTTGATGGTGAAATCAGCATTTTTGGTTGAGAAAGTGCGGATTTGAGTGAAATAAGTGACTTATTTCATTTTGAAATCCACCAGTATTGGGGCTAGTGTGTTTTGGAAATCCACACTTATTTAAGTGCGGATTTGCCAGAACTGACACCCCCTGATAATCATCATGGTTGATTTAGTGTGAAAAAATGAGAGAATTCAACTTTTTAGATTTATAATTTTGATAACCTCTATTTCTCAAGTTTTCTTCTGTTATATTAATAGATTCATTACTACACTGATAATCTATTAATAGGAGAGAAATAGCTTAACAATATGTCAATTTGTTTGAACAGAAAAGATTTTTTTAACTTTAATTTAGAATATAAATATAGTTTTTGTTATAAAATTATAAATCTAGAAATCTGAATTGATCATATTGAAAAGATTTATTTCTTGTGTGTCATAATTGTGTGGTTCACTAAACTTTTAAAATTTATAAGGACTAATTTCTGGAGACTGTATATATACCTACAATGGCCATAAATTTCTCATTTTCATCTCTTTTTTTAGGATACTTTCAAAAAAATATATTATTTTTCATTAAAGATACACTGGCTGATCATTGTTCATCTTTCTATTTGGAAAATTTACTTAAAAGCACTGGAAAGAAAAATATTTTTTTGTATTTACTATTTTTATACCCTTTATTTTTAACTCATGAAGAATCATGTTTGAAAAAAAGAAAACAATTTCACCAACTCATATCTTAACTTACTTTGAAAGAATGTAATGAAAAAAAACTATAACATAACCATATTTCTATCACTAGGTAGGACCACATTTAGCATTAAAAACCACTTCCATTCTCTTCATAATCAACCAAATAAGTTTTTAAAGATTTCAAATGGTATATTTTTCAGGCAAGAAATAGATCCCTAATTTTTTAGTTTTTATCCTTTAGTTGGTAGAGCTCTTGAATGTCTAATCTGAGAACATTTCAAAGGGTTTTTATCTATGGGCTTATGGTCTGGTGACTAAAAAGCTGGTCTTCAATATTACAAATGTTGAAAAAATTTACAAAAATCAGAGACAGTTTTTGAAGTAGGAATTTGACCTTTACTTTCCATGAGTATAAGTTTATGCTGATCATTGAGTAAGTTAAGAAAATATGATGAGGATCTCAGTATTAAATTTCTCTATCAAATTTTATGAAGTTTGAAGCTGAGAAAGAATCATAACAAGAGGAAATGTAGTTGAGTTAGCCCCCCTCTCCCACATACAATCATTGAAGTGCACTCACTTTTGAAGGTTGGTCAAGTACAATCTTAATTATATTTTTTATCTTTCCAGTGTCAAATAAACTTATTCTTACAAGCTATTCCAAGTTTGAAAGATAATCCTTCACCCAATAAAAATTTCTTTCAGAAGTCAGAAACTTTTCAAAAAAGATGAGAAAAAGTATAATCAAGGTGATTTTTTCAGTGAATTGTATTGATATATATATATATTGTCATGTACTTAAAGAAGCCAAGCTCATAAGTGGGTTTCTGGAAAGTGTGATGTTATCAGCCAAGGGATACCCAGGAAAGATTAAAATAAGCATCTTCATTGTGCTAGATGCATGCATTAGGCATTTGTATATTTTTTAAGTATATAAAATAAATATAAATAAGTAAAATTAATCATATACTACAATTTATGCCTAGTTAATACCTTTAATAAATGCATATACCCACCTTTTAGAGGTCTTGTGTACTAAAATTTAAGTCCAAATAGCATCTTTTACACTTAAGCACTTTGGTATTAAGGTTATATAATTTTCCAAGTGGTCTTAATGTGTTTTTTCATTATAATATTAAAGTATTAAATAAATGTGGTGTCAATCCCATAAAATATGGATATATGTGCTATAAATTTAAATATTTAATAAATTTACTTTGACAGATAAACTTCACTTTATGGAAAAATTGATAAAACTTATTTATTTTGTTAAAAAAAGATTTTTGAAATCAATGGGTTTATGCCAAAATTGTCTTATGTGTAGTGGCCTTATATTGCCTGCATTTATCCCACATGCATATTTGAATTATTAAAAAAGTTATTAATTACCTACTTAATTAATTACTTGAATGTATTCAATTAATGTGTAATCCTTCTAAAATAAGCAAGAAGTGCTTATTTAGTGTCATATTTTCATAATACATGCATTGACCTCAATATATGTACTAGTAAATACATTAGCCTCAAGGTCAATGCTTAGCATTCACAGTCTTGCCCAAAAATGTATAAATTTAATAAATTAGTTATGAAATCATGTTCTCAACTGCCTGCTAAGAATATGCATACACCTACCCTAAATTTCACACTATTTTGATTTCTGAATTGGCTTGAAGGCTATATTGGGTATTTTGAAATGGGAACTTAAATGGAAAATTATTTATAATTAGTTTTTTAATTTTTAATTTTTGTCCTCTTTAATGAGGTATTTTATTTTCTTCCTTTTTATTCTTCTCTTAAATTGGTTCGTTAAATGATTTTCACACATATATGCTGTTTTGGGGTTATTATTTCATTTTTATGGATTATCCTTCTATATTAGTATATATTAATTTTTTATTAGGTTCTTCTTTTGTGAGGGGAAATTTTTTTTTGACTCTGGGCCTTTAAAGCTGCTTGAAGTGGACACCATGAGGAGATGAGCACCCTCAAAGTGATATAATGGCTAGGAAGAGCAGTGTAGGGGTCTGGAGAACAAGGGTTCAACACAAGGAATTTAGAGGTTTTTAGCTATTATTTTACATTATTTTACTAAACTCTTCATTCTATATAGCCAATTAATTACAAAAATATTCATTAGTACTATCATAAGTCTTTTTAATATCATTTTAATCATTTAAGTATTTTTGTACCACCTGTAAGCTCTTGTCATTAAAATAAGTGAGATTATATTATTAAGTCTGTTATATTGAATTATTTTATTATATAATTGGACCCTGGAAAACTCCATTTAATACTGCACCATATAAATGACAATTGAGAAATAAGTAGAGTTGAGGAAGCTAATTTTTCCAGGAAATCTGAGGCTTATTACATCCCCTCATAATCATTTCAAAAAAAATAAGACTTTTTATGCTGGTGTCTTATATTGGGAGGGGGGGTTGGAATGGGGTGTGACATTATTAAGTGTTTCAGATGAGTGTTAAAATAATAATTGTAAATAAATAAGAGAAAAACATAAAATGACTAACCATATTGAAGCTGAAATGTACAAGAATCAGTATTGAGGCTTTGCAGGAAGGGTATTGGTGAGAACAGAAAAATATATGGCAAATATTCAGAGTTAAAAAATTAGGTGGTGATGCCTTATGTCATTTGGTTAAACTGAAATAGCATTTAAATAAGTACAATTTAAAATTAACTCTTTTAATATAACAATACATGGAAAACAGAATTGAAAAATTTCATGTTACATCCAGAATTAGGCATGTTGTAACACAAGCCTTGCTACTTTCAAAACTCAAAATGGCCTTTCTTTCTTCTGTGTAAGTATCTCAATGGTTTTATGTTCTAAAACCCCGTTTTTATTTAATTTTAAACACTTTCTCCTCCCTCCACTTGTTACCACTACCACCACCACCTTCTTCCCCTCCTCACAATATGGGGTATCAATGTTAGAAATTTGGAATTATTTAAAAGGTATTTCACAACACAAAAGGAAAGCCATAAGCTTGGCACTAATTATCAGTAAAAAGTGTTATGGGGTCACAATATGGCATATTTTAAAAAATAATCATGGTTGATTTGGTGTAAAAAAGAGGTGTTTTGAAATGGAAGATTTCTAACTTTGATACCCCCTAATACCACCACTTGCTACCATTACCACCACCTCCACTTCCTCCACCCACTATCAACACTTGCCACCACCACCTCCTCCTCCTACACTTTCAACCACCACTACCGCCACATCCTATTCCACTTGCTACCACAACCACCACCACCATCACCACCATCACCACCATCACCACCATCACCATCACCTCCTCATCTCTTCCTCCTCTACCCACTACCATCTTGTCAGTGAACCTCCCACATTTAGTACTTATAAATGATGCTTCACTTGGCATCAAATTTTATTTTTCTTTATCAATTATAATGTAATTCAGAGATAAATACTTGTTAGAAAGCTCCTTGTTTGTAATTTTTTATGAGATGTGTGCAGCAAGATACAAAAATATTGAGTTAAAATCATTTTACTGTATTAAAATGAGAGACATAAAAAATTTTAAAAAATGAGCAAATAAAGTGAAAGGGGTGTGCAGAGACACTTGGAAGTGTCTAAGGAAAGTATTTTCTGTAGCAGGACACTCAATTTTGTTCTTTATGATTTTTCAGGCAAGTTTTTGGCTTGAAAGTGGCTGTTACAGGACTTCCTGAGACACTACTTTCCCATATAGTAAAAATTACTTAAAGATATGTGATTTATTACATTTAATTCAACTTCAGAGGTTTATTTTTTGAAATTAATAAATAACTTAAATATGAGGTTCAAAATTTTAATATTTGTAGAGAAATAGATTTATAATATAATTTATAATAGAATGAGAAATGACATTTTATAATATATAATAAATATATGATGATTTTTTAATAACTTTGTGTATAATAATTGAGTAATTGAATGATTCATTAAAAGTATGTAATCAGCTCCTCCTTATAAGCCTTATCCCTGAAGTGCATAGATCGTCAATTTTCCTTTCTCCTCTGCTATCCCCAGAAATTACAGAAATTTGAGGGACAACCACCTCACCATAGCATTCTGATTCCCACCCACTATAACACCTTGAAGTATTTTTGAACATCTCTGAATTGTTTTTTCTTTACAAAAATCAAATTTGAGAGCTATTTCAAACTTTTTTACAGCCCAAAAGTATTATTAAAAAATTCAAAAGTATCTTCATGGCCTCACTAAAGTAATTTGTGTGACTAAGAAGAATCAATTCTTAAATCTTACACGTCAAAAAATTTACTTAATTTTTTCACTTGAAAATCGGAAATGATCTGCATCTGATTGTAAGAGCATTCTGTGGTTAAATGTGTCAAGTTTTGAGCTCTGAAAGCTAGTTTCTACCCCTTCGGTGTGGCAAAACAAAATTATAAATATAAAATTTTTGTGCCTTGAAAAATATTTTAAGACCAGGTAATCAAAAATTATGGCATGGAGTGTCTTGTCCACCTCAAAAAAGCTAACATTTTTCATCATACTAACTAAAAAGCAAACTTCATTCCGATTAATTGACAACTTTTACTTAGCTTGTCTCTTTCCTTTTTTTTTGAAAAAAAAATAATCAAGAAGCTCACCCTAATGGAATATAACATCCTCCTGCGTACCTGAGAGTTTTGAGCCGCTTTTAATTTAAAAAAAACCTAATTATTGAAACTCTCAATCACTTGATCTAAATTCAATTGAGCATGTGTGAAAGGAAATGAAGGAAAAACATTAAAGATAACTTTCAGCCTCAAAAAATTTTAGAAATTCAAATTACCTAACACACTTCTCGAGATGATGTTCCAAAGGGCTTTTTAGATAAGATTGTGGATTATAAGCCTTCATAAATGCAGGCAGCGATTAAAGCCCCTTGTAGATCTATTTTCTGGTGAGCGCTCTCTAAAAACATAACTTTTTTTTTTCAAAAAAAACTATGTTTCTTTTTGAATACAACTATATCCCACTCTCTCTATCTGATGCACCTAGTTTCAACTTGATATTGTTAGTGGTATAAAAGAGAAATTATTGCTTGTTTTTCTTTTACAAAAATATTAAAAAATGTGTTTGGGCTATGAGAATTATGATGAAATATTATGAAATTAGGGAATAGCATTGACCATATTCAAGAAACTTGTCGCATTTGAGAAAAAATTTTGATGCTATGATGATGTTTGAAAAGTGATTAAAATATGCTTCAATGCAACACTGTACAATTGATTTAACATAAATAAAAATGAAAGTGTAAGAAAGAAAGAAAAAAAAAGAATAGAACAATAAACATGCAAAAGAAAAGAAATCAAAATAATGACATGGGAGTCATAAATGTAATACGTAGCCAATGTTGATATATATAAGAATGATATGAATAATTATCTAAAGACATAACATGTCATTGTCCTCTAGGAATCTTATGTGACTTAAAATGAATGATTTTTTGCGTATTAGGGGGTATCAAACTTAGAGATTTGTAATTATTTATAAGGGATTTCACAACACAAAAAGAAAGCTACAAGGTTGACATTAATTCTCAGTAAAAAGGTGCTTTTGGAGCACAATATGGCATATTTTAAAAAATAAGCATGGTTGATTTGGTGGAAAAAAGAGGTATTTTGAAATGAAAGATTTCTAACTTTGATACCCTCTATTAAGTGTGATATAAAGGGTCCCATCTGAGAGTCTCTTTGTCAACAACACAAAACTTGTCAATAACTAACTATATTCAAATCAGTCTTAATCATTTAACATATAGATTATTGAGTCATTTGGAAATCAGCCTTTAGCTGACACTTATATTCAAACTAGTAAGTTTATTATATTAATAATCGTTTGAAGTTCAATTTCTGGTGAAGTTTTAATTTTGAAACAGATGTTGCTTACAATGCACAGTTAATTTTATTTTTCATTAGCCTTCAATGTTTAGATTCAATACTTTTTGCCCCAGATCAATTCCTTTCAAATGTTACAGGGATAACTTAAGCATCTTAGACTCATAGTTTATATTGAGTAAATAATTTCTTAACTTTTAAGAGCGATTCATCGGTTCATGAGGCATATATTTCCAAACACTTTCAAAGTACTCTAAATACTTAAATAAATTTACAAAGATAATTATGCATTGTATATTTTTTAAGTGAGATAAAAAAATCAAAAATGAAATGAAGAAATAGATAAAGTTGGCAGTCTCAGTCCATTTTCTGTGCAGACTTTTTATATGATTTCATGTAAAAAGATAAAAACAGCTTGGTAAGGGGAATAAGATCTGTTTTCAAAATTAAGTTGTGAGAAAACGTGTTATATCTTGTTCAAGAGTTTTTAAAAACTTACAGCCAACAACACCATATACGGAAAGTCGTTGCCCGTTTGTGTGTAAACATTGATCTTCCATAAAGCCGCTTCCCAATCTACTATATCCTTGTTCCCCCTTCAATGGATTCCAGGAACTGCTTTTCAATTGCGGTAATTTCATTGCTAGAGTGAGTGCTGCCAAACTTCCTCCAACCACAAATTGTGTTATCTGAATTTTGGTTAGCGATCTTTTCAAAAAAGCTGGGAAGGGTAAATGAAGAACCGAAACTGTATAATAGCTGTACATGATAGTGTGTACTAAACTGTTGAAAACGACGAAAAGCCATATAGCTGGGGATTCATACCGAACTCCAAGCCAAACACTTATGATTGCACCCTAAATTATGCAAAAGTCCGTTTAAGATTGAATTCAGTGAAGGCTCGGTCAGTAAAAAACTCTAATTAGAATTATCTCTTGCAAAACTAAATAATATATATATGATGAGGATGATGAAAAGTGCCGAGAAACTCGAAAAGTAACTGACGGCATGATGATATTCTTGTAGAAAACTAGCCTTTCGACCCTTTCCAATCAATATCAAACTATCTATGATTTCCCAATATTTACTTAGATAAAAGAGGTAGGTGAAAGATGCCAATTTTCCATCCCATAAAGCCATAGAGCTATCGCAAAAGTTGTGTATCAATCCCGCTGTTCCTGAAGACCGTAAGCCATCAATAAAATATTTGATTGTTGAAGGCCCAGTGTTTATGAAAGTCCAGCAACTGTAAATCTTTATTTTGTATTAAATTGAAAAAAAGGAAATATTAATTCAAATTTTTGGGCTTACTATATGAAAATATAAATCTTAATTTTTGAATTGAATTTGAGAATAAAGGTTTACCGCTAATATAACATTATGAAGAATTAAAATGGTTTTCCAGTTTTCACCTTGCATCCGATTTTTTCCATCTTGTTTTGAATTGAGATAAGAGATTGAAGATAGATAAACTATTGCTAATATAATCGGAACTTCTGCTCGAATAGTTAAATTAAACAGTTCTTGAGAAAGACCCCAAGCTGAAAGTTGAGCCGGAACAAGTGGATAGGGTTGCTTGCTAATACTTCCCCAAAAGTTGAAAAAGAAATTGGAGGTGACTGGGGCGGGATACGATGTCATTTTTGCTATGGTGCAAACGAAAAAAAAAGTTTTGAAAGTGAATTTATAAAGGCACTATGATCGACACCTGTACCGATGGCTCTAATTAATATGTTCTTCTCAGCGTATGATGAAATCAAAATAAGTGGTATACACTTGCATCAACTTGATATAGGAAACAACTAATTAGCAAGAGAAAATGGTCGATTTAAAGTAAATAAAACTTGCTATGATAACACTGAAGTGATGTTAAAACTAGCTAGACCCAGGCAAGATATAAGTTTTTCTGCCGACGAGTGCAAAAAACAGGAGTCAAGATACGTGTAAACGACCAGTAGTTTCTAAGTTGTCGAAAAGGTATTTTACTACTATCAGAGTCTTCAAATCTGGATAGTAAGGGGTGCGGCAAATGATTGCCTTTTTTTTGATATATGGTTATATCCAGACAAAGAGGAGGGCTTATCAAACTCACCATCAACGGTCAAAAAATTCAAATTTGTGCAGGCGTAGTCAGGCTCCTGACCGATTCAGTTATATCGGCCCTTTTCAAGTGGAATAGCTCATCACAATCATCTACTACTCATGCGCACCTAAGTAACAGACTTGCTGATAAGTTAGTTAGTTAAGGCGAAAAGCTTATCGAACGGACTTGTCCATAGATATGCCCTATACGAACATTCTTGAGCAATTAGCTCAAAGAAGAAAAATTAACACTTTTGCAATAAAATTACAAATTCCATTGGTTCTTAAAAATGCTGAAATGGGTCTTCAGGAGCTGTTACTTGCTTGACCTTCAGGAGAATGAAAAACGCACTCTTCAAAATATTGACCTTTCCTAGATTGTGTGTATCTTTAACGTTTCAAATCCCTTAGATGAAACCCAGAATAGTTGTCACTGTCCCCTTTAACTATTGTTAGCCAGTCCAAAATGGATACGATCTTGTAGATACATGGGGGTAATAGTACTTTCATTCACATAAGGGAAGGGATCCTACAAGATAAGTAAATCAATACCCAAAATAACTTGATTTTGGAAATACAATCAATTCTAATAACTAAGTCCGCTTGTCAGTAACCCTATCCATGTTTTCACCACATTATTTTCTTCAGACATGGAAATTTTGCCGATAACAGGTACCCCAAAGTTTTAGGTAGGCAAATGAGATTCCCGAATCTACTCAAGTTGTAAGGTGTGTGTCCAAGCTTCTAAATTGCATCACATGGAGACATTAAGGTAGATCCACAAGTCAGTTTTGAACTTTCCTGCTGCAATCTGTCAGACCCTATATCTTGGGGGCATCGAGAAATTATTGTGTCAACTTTCTCATGATAACCTTTTGACTCATTTCGGCCGAGACATCAAATTAATGGGAAATAAAAAGGGCGCCAAACTTCCTCATTACACCTTAATCTATGAAAAACTCCAGTTACTTGAATAAAGCTTGCGACTTTTTAGGAAAATTTTCATTTCCCACTCCCCCCAGAATGTGAGTTTAGATCAGCTAACCTTGGGGAATCGGGGTTGGGGCTATTCGAGAAGCCAGATACACCAGATCAACAAGCTGGTGGATGCGAAAAAAATCTCAAAATCACGCGAAGTTTTATCAAGTATCTGTAACTTAAATGAAAGGATGCTTTATCTACAAGATCATATGTAGAAAAAAAATGTTGCTAAGCATGAAAATGGATCAACACACCTCTTAAAAACTGGGGGGACTCGCAATGTATCTCGTCTGCGTCAAAGTTAATTAATACAGGGTGACACTAGCTAGCTCATACGCCCCAATTTTTATGTGGTGACAATTAGGTGAAAGAAAAATTTTGTTTAAAAAAAATGAAGATTGTCAAAACTTGACAACCTTTCTGGCAGCATTTATTTTAAAAAAAATTCTTCCAATACAGAAAAGAAAAATTAATTAAAAGCGCGTACACTCAAATTCAAAATGAGAAAAGACTCACCAAACAAATTGAAGTTATTGATTGACTTGGGATTTGTTTTATAACTACCAGACGCACAAAAATACAACTCATCAATGAGAAACACCTATCTATCTATATAAATGAATTAGTGCCATAGCTTCCTAAAAAAAATAGCAAATTCGGCTGCTAACCTAACTGACCCCGACTGATTCCACATTGAATACTTGGGGCTGGGCGTCGCTAGATGCAGCAGCCCCACCAGCAATTGTCATTTCACAACCACTCATTCCACTAAAAACCTGAGATTGTAAGATATATCTATCTATATATAACTATCATGCGAGGTGTGCGTGCCTGCTTATCGTCTGCGTAGCAGGCTCGTTTATCATTAATATAATAGGGGGTGTCAAGCATCACCATATACGCCTGGCGGACTTCAGTCTCAAAATGCCATTTGAGGACGCCATCATAAATGACAGACTTGGGGTTAGACATGTCAAAAATTTGGTCAAATACTTCCTATTCTTGCATCATAACCCCAACCACAATTCAGCCCACCAATACACACATTGCCGCAATCCACAATAATTATCACCTGGTGCATGTGTAATCCAGGTTATCAGCCTTTTTTTTTCTTCCTAACACCACCACCATCACTGCTCACCCCTTAAGATCATACAAATTTTATGATTTACCTTTCACATTTTGGTATCTTGACCTTTCTTTCTCATTTCCTGCCAAACTGACTCATTAATCTCTTATCCAATATTTACCTTTTTTACTGCTTTTCACTCAAACTACGACAGGGCCATCAGCTTGCAAATGACATCTCATCCATGAAATGAAGATTACAATAGTGAAACCATCTACACACTATTCTAATTAATACACAATTTGTGATCCTGGCACAATCCAATCACATTATTCAAGCCTTGTTGCAAACACATGAAAACACCTCAAAAATATGGTTTTGTAATTTTATCACCCAATGATAGTTCCTGCTATGTTAAATACCTTTAAGTAGGCTTTGGATGGATTTTATGACCATACTTTGGAAACTTGATTGCATCTTTGCTTTCAAAGGTGAAAGCTGCCAGGGAAGCAAACAGTGAAGCTACATCTTGGTAACACTTTTTTGGTCAATTTTATCCACTTTTCACTAATCTTTTATGCTCAATACTCATACCAACCTCATCCCTTTCATTAAGGAGAAGCACAGACTTGTCAGCTTGCTCGTTATCAATTTCAAGAATGATCTTTTATCAAAAAATGTAATCTTTCTATGAATTGGTGTCCAGATGAGTTAATTTTGTTACAGTCCTATTCAACATGGTTGTATGAGTTAGAAATTTACAAGTTCATGTCTTTAGAGTGAATATTTAGTAAGAAATGCTGAAATGAAAAAAGGTGATAATTATTTGCTAGGCAATGTGCACCAAAAATAACACGAGAGACATAAAGAAAGTAGAAATTATAGAGCATGTCGATGCACTGAGTATGAATTCTTAGAGTTGCTGCATCAAATTTGTGGCAGTCTAAAGATTTTTATGGCACTCGGGATTATTTTTAGATGGATTTAGGATGGTTATTTTAGAAATTGGGAAAGCCAATTTAACTTAATATATTTTTATTAAAAGAATGGATGGTTTTATTGTGTAAATAGGTTTAAAATATGAGTCAATATAGATAAATTATTTAATGATCAAGGAGTGCAAGTATAGATAAAAACGTGTATGGAGATGAAATTTAGGAGTCTCAAGAGACTTTGGAAATTTTCTTGGAATTTTAAATATTTTTCTTATATTTTTAATAATTTTATAAAGTATTTCTAATTATTTTTGCTTTTTAATAATTTACTTAACTTTAACCACTTTTAGCTTTGTGAATAGGGTTTCACAGGCTATCAAAATTTAATGGAAGATTCCCCATATGCAACCCTATCTTCTTTAGCTTTTGAAGATTTTTTATTAAGGTTTTAAGGCTATAATTGAGTCTGTAAGTCCATACAAGCTCCATAAAACCTCAGGTATTCTCCAGACAAGCTCCAGGATGCTCTGGCAGAAAAAGTAGGACACATGACTTAGCTATGCATATAAGGGCTGCAGACTCATAATTTGGATCATCCAGCTAACAATAATTAATCATAACAACACATAATCAACAACTAACAACTTCTTTTACATAACATTTTATATATTTGTAATACCCTCATAAAAATAACACTTTTACATAACATTTTATAAATTTTATATAACAACTCATAAATATATATATATATATAGGGTATCATTGTAAAGGTCTCATCTTTAGTGAATTGAACTTAATATCTGTTTACTAAAATAAAAAGCTTTATAAAAACATATTAAGTCAATCACTTAAATAACTTTTCTTAGTACAACTTTATTGTTGTATTTCTTTTTCTCATCTTAACGGACACCAATACTTCATCTCAAACTATCTAAGTTAATTTTTCAACTGGTAATTTCTATCAAGCAGAATTTTAAGCTTAGTTAATTTTGAACCCATATTTTACTTAAAGGGACAGGTTTTTCTTTGTTTTATCCAACTCCCTTGGATTCTACTTACAGCAAGGCAACTGTAAGAGTATTTCTACATTGGTGGCACCCAATGTGGTGCTCAAATTTTCCACCGTTTAATCAATCTTACTTGGTACTTGGACATGCTTAGCCTGCAACAGGCTCATTTATATGAACACTTAATTTATTTTAATGGTTTAAACTTTTACTTATGGGATGTCTTCTGCTTCTGGATCTGGTGTTTCTGGCACTGCTGTTCCTGTTATGAAATCAGTTAGGATTGTATCTTGGGATGGGCCCAAGCTCAATGGTAAAGAAGTTAAATGATTTTTGAGCAGGTATAAAGCTGCTGCTGCTGTGGATGTTGCTTCTCATTTGGATATGGTGAAGCATATTAGGTTTTTTATTGTGGACAGAGAGGTGGAAAAGGAGGTAATTGCTATGGATGGATTTTAAAAGTGGGATTGGTAAAAGTTGTCAAAAGAGATGGTTGATAGATGTGGTGTCAGGTATACTATGGTGGACCTCAACAAGAATTTAAGTGATTGGAAATCTTAAGGTGGTGTTTCTAATATGGTAGACTTCAAAAATCTACTTTGACAGTTTGATGAAGTGGTGGAATATTTGATTTTTATGGAGGAATTGGGCCATGAAAATAAGCCCAACAATATTTTGTTCATCTTTTTGTAGGGATCTAAGGATGGATATTTTAAAAGAACTTTAAAGAAAAAAACTTAATCAAGGAACTTCCAGCTTTAAAGGTCATCAAAGAAACATTCAGGTATATCTAAAACTTATGTCTCTTGATAAATATCAAGAATCTTGTACCCAATATGTCAGAAAGGTTAGTGAAGTTTTGGATGAAAACTAAAATATTATGGTCAAAGATCAAGAAGCCAAGAAGGTATCGAAGACCCTTTAAGTTATTATCAGAGACTTGTTAGTATAATAGCCCTGTTAACTGTTTTAATAGATATTCAATCCCCTTTAAGTTATTATCAGAGACTTGTTGGTATAATATCCCCGTTAACTGTTTTAATAGATATTCAATCACCTGTACCCAGTGATTGTCAAGTAAAACAGTTATTTAGCTATTAACACAAATTTCGATATAAGAAATTAAAGAATAAGAGAAAAATATTGAAAACGATCAATCAGTTTTCAATAATGAAAAGATATGAGATTGGATCACAGAGGTTCAAATAGTATAACATAATAACACAATACCTTTAAGTTATTATCAGAGAATTGTTAGTATAATAGCCCCATTAACTGTTTTAATAGATATTCAATCACCTAAGAAATATACTAATTTTAGTCCCAGTAAACATATTAGTAATGTAGCATAAATACCTGTCCCCAGTGATTGTCAAGTAAAACAGTTATTTAGCGATTAACACAAGTGTCAATATAATAAATTAAAGAATATGAGAAAAATATTGAAAACGATAAATCAGTTTTCAATAATGAAAAGATATGAGATTGGATAGAGAAACTAAGAGAGCAGTATCTATTATATATAATCTCATAATATCACAATACACTCTGATTGTTTAATCACATTCTTAGTTGATACTCAGTATACATCAATCAATGTGTTAAGCACAAATTAGAAGGCTAGAGAACATATATATATATATCCCTAGCAACCAGTGTCCTTCAATACCCCCCTGCTTCAGACATGATTAGATTTAGACATTTTTTGTCTTTTTCATAACGAATTCAAGGTTGTTGTTTAGTAAACATATCAGCAAGCATATCAGCTGTAGGACAATAAACAATTCAAATTTTGTTGTGTTGAAATTTTTTTTGAAGCCAATGATAACACACATCAATGTGTTTTGAAAGTTCATTAATTTGAGCCTCTTTGGACAAGAAAATAGCACCACTGTTATCACAAAACAAATCAGGCTCATTGATATGACTGAGAATTAAAGGAGTTGCCATATGAATATTGAGAGAAGAAAAACGTTTTGAGATCCAAACCAGTGTCTTTGCACATTCACACATAGCAATATATTCAGCTTCAGTGACTGAGAGTGTTACAACTTTTTTCTGTCTGCTACGCCAAGAAATAGGACTATCATTGAGCAAAATGACAAAGCCAGTGATAGAACACCTAGTATCCTTGCAGTTAGCATAATCAGCATCACTGTAAGATTTAAATGCAACATCATTATTATCTCTCAAATATTTAATACCTACTGTTGGATTTGTAATAACATATTGTAAAAGCTTCAAAGCCAGTTTCCAATGATAAGGAGAATGATTAGAGTTGAATTTAGAGAGATTATTCAGTGCCTGGCTGATGTAAGGCCTAGTCAAGATGGCAAGATAATTCAGAGAACTGATAAGTGTCTGATAAGGATCCTCTTTGACCGCTTCTTTCTCATCTGGTAAGGGATTAGCAAGATGAAAGCCAACCAGAAGAGGTGTAGACAGTTTTTTACAGTCAGTCAAATTGAATTGTTGCACCTATTCATCAACATAGGCTTCTTGAGATAAAGTAATGTAATTCTTTTGATATGAAATTTTAATACCCAAATTATGCGCAGGATTATTGGTCCATTTGACTTTGAAATGTGCCTGTAGGTCATCATGAAATTTTTTTGAAGTCTTATCACAATTTGAGAAGACTAAACCATTATTTACATGGAGGTGAACAAAAAGAAACATGTGATTCTCCTGAAAAATAAAAAGTGACTTGTCCCCTTCAGCTTCAACAAATTTTAATTTTGACATGACATCAACAAATTTTTCCTTCCACTGTCGAGGCGCTTGACAAGTCCCATAAAGTGATTTTTTTAATTTCCAAACTTTATGTTTCCCCCCAACTTCATACCCTTTTACTTGAGTCACAAAGACATCATCCTTCATAACTCCATGGAGGAACGCAGTGGAGACATCAAATTGAGAAATTGACCAATTCCTAGCTGCCACAAGTGAAATCAGAAGCCTGAAAGCTTCAGTACGTCCAAAAGAAGTATATGTTTCCCCATAATCAACACCTTCCTTCTGAAGATTACCCAAAGCTACCCATTGTGCCTTATACCTTATTACCCTACTGAGTTCATCTTTTTTCTTTGACAGGACCCAAGTGCCACCAATTACCTTCATCTCCTTAGTTTTATTAACTAATTCACCCACTTGATGCTCACATAATGAGTCATATTCCTTATCCATGGCCTCACGCCACAATTCAGCTTCAGAGCTGTTCAGAGCTTGTTTATATGTAGGATTATCCAATGAGCACATAGCAAGATGGCCATAATATTTTGGAGGATTTCATTGTCTAACTGACCTCCCATGACTTGAAAGATGTTCTGAAGTTGATGAATCACAATTCTTAGAAATCTCTGCATCAGGTGATACCTCAGTATCCTTATCCAGAGAAGGTTCTGGAGTTTGTTGTTGAAGGATAAGTTTAAGTCGCCAACCCTTTTCTTGTGTACTCTCTACATTTTCATTATCTGATACTTCTAAAACATCACCAGGGACAGAGGTCTGTGTTGAAGTATCAGATAACTTCATTGGTAGAAGTGCATTTTTTGAATCAAGTGTTGGTGATGAATCAGAAGGAATGAAGGCGGTAGATAAGTCAAAATAATCAGGCACTTGGGTGGAAATATTTTTGTCATTAAAATAATTTTTTGACTCCAAAATTTTAACATTCCATGAAACAATAATCTTCTTAGAAACTCTATCATAAAGTCAATAGCCCTTGGAATTGGGTTCATAACCAACAACAGCACACTCTGTTCCCCTAGGCTGAAATTTATGAGTTTGGTCTTTATTGGCATTATGTTGTATGGCCAGCAATCCAAACCTCTTAATGACTGAATAATCAACTGAATGATTACCTTCGCACGGCAGGAAACTTTTAAGAACATCTTGAGGTGTTTTTGACTTAAGTTTTAAGTGAGGAAGTAGGTTTAAAAAATGAACACAGCTCATGGCACATTCTCCCCAAAGCTCTTCTGGACTGGCAGAATCTATCATTACCGTACAAACTTTATCAATTTGAGTTTTATTGAATCGCCCAGCCACCAAGTTATGTTGGGGAGTCCTAGCTGGTGCCTTCTCACAAGTAAAACCACATTTGTTCAAATGTTCAAAAAATTTTCCTGCTCCATACTCTCCTCCCCTGTCACATTTTAAATACTTAATTTTTCATTCCAGTTTGTTTTCAATGTCAGCCTGGTAAATAAGAAACTTGGAGAAAACTTCTGATTTGAATTTCATAAGAAAAATAGTAGCACATCAAGAACAGTCATCTATGAATGTAACAATATATTTATGGCCACCAACAGAAGATGGAACAATTGGTCCAATAACATCTGAGTGTATACAAAATAGTGGTACAGTTGCTGTTGGAAAGATTGAAAAAAAAGGAAGTTTAACCATTTTACCCTTTAAACATGTCACACATTCATATTCCCTATCAACAAAGTCAATACCCTTATCCAGCAAAAGTTTTCTGGTTGATTTAGAATTAAGATGTCCTAAACGCTGATGCCATTGGTATAAAGTTAAACTTGAGTCATGAGATAAGAGGGCTTGATTGTTAACGTACCACAAGTTCTGCTTTTGTCCTTTGTGAATCAGTTTAGCAATACGTTGACCCTCTGAATCTAGAATTTTTGTTTCTGCTGGTTCAAATACAATGCTAAATCCTAAACGGTTTAATTTATTAACAGAAATTAAATTTTCCGATATGTCTTTTACAACTAATACATTGTGAAAAATAAGTTGTCAATTTATGATTAAGCTCCCAGAAGAGTCTGCAGTTAAAACTTTGGTACCAGCAGTTTCAATTTTTGCTGGAGGGAATAGTGGTTGAACATTAGTGAGAATGCCTTTATCCTGGACCATGTGAGACGTGGCTCCAGAATCAAGAACAAAGCAAGTATTCAAAGTGTTTGTGCCAGCGAGATAGTCAGACTCTTCATGCTCAAGTTCTACTACAAGCAAAGAAGTTTCAGTGACTTCATTGGCCAGTTTAGCTTTTTTGTTTTTTTAATGTGAAGAGATCTTGAGCTTCTTTAACTCATAACATAATTGGGTAATACAGTTCTAATCAGTATGACCTGTATGACCCAATTTACACTTGACATTTTTTTTATCTTTTCTATTGGGTGAATTAGAGAGTGGGATTGATTTTTCTTTTTTGATTGAGCCTTCAGATCATTAGCATTATCATTTGAGTTTTCATCTTGTAGCCTGCGATATGCCTCTGATTTTAGACTATTGTATACTTGCTCCAGTGTCAAATTTTTGAAGTTCTGAAAAATATTCTGTGTGATTCCCAGCATGGATTCATGGTGAATGCTTTTAATAAGAATCATTGCAACAATTTTCGTAGGAATAGAAAGCTCAGGATCACTCAATGCACTGTTGACCAACAAATTTTCCAACTCTTCAAATTTACCCAGATGTTCCCTCAAGGACAAAGAACCATCCCACTTCAAATAAACAAGTTGATCAAAGAGATCAGAGACCGTAGACGCATTTCCCTCACCGTAGTCAGAAAGAATTTTTTGATAAGCCAAATAGGTGGACTTGGCCTTTGAGATTAACAGAGAATCCCTTGAGCTAATAGTGTTAATCAGAATTAGCCGGGATTTGGCATCACCTTTATGCTAGTCATTGGGATCAACATCACTAGGTCTGGCAGAACAAGTAATGTGATGAGTCAAATCATGAGAATCAAAATAAAATTTGATCATTGATTTCCAGAGAGACACATTTCCCGAGGTGAGTACGGGAACTCTTAAGAGTTTGTCATTTGACTGATCTGACATAGCTGAAGAGATATAAGGGCATGTAGGGTTTGAGGAAGTATTTGTTTCAGCAGTTGGCCGAAATGTTGAAGTTGATGAGGTAGTATTGGAAGCAGTAGAAGATGTATCATCACTTGGAAAACTCATAAAACAAACTTCAGACTTTTAATCTATTGAAGGCCCTTTAATTTATTATCAGAGACTTGTTAGTATAATAGCCCCATTAACTGTTTTAATAGATATTCAATCACCTTTAAGTTATTATCAGAGAATTGTTAGTATAATAGCCCCATTAACTGTTTTAATAGATATTCAATCACCTGTCCCCAGTGATTGTCAAGTAAAACAGTTATTTAGGAATTAACACAAATGTCAATATAATAAATTAAATAATAGGAGAAAAATATTGAAAATGATCAATCAGTTTTCAATAATGAAAAGATATGAGACTGGATTGCAGAGTTTCAAATAGTATAACATAATAACACAATACCTTTAAGTTATTATCAGAAACTTGTTAGTATAATAGCCCTGTTAACTATTTTAATAGATATTCAATCACCTAACAAATATACTAATTTTAGTCCCAGTAAACATATTAGTAATGTAGCATAAATACCTGTCCCCAATGATTGTCAAGTAAAACAGTTATTTAGCAATTAACAAAAATGTCAATATAATAAATTAAAGAATAAGAGAAAAATATTGAAAACAATCAATCAGTTTTCAATAATGAAAAGATATGAGATTGGATAGAGAAACTAAGAGAACAGTATCTACTATATATAATCTCATAATATCACAATACACCCTGATTGTTTAATCACATTCTAAGTTGATACTCAGTATACATCAATAAATGTGTTAAGCATGAATTAAAAGGCTAGAGAACATATATATATATCCCTAGAAACCAGTTTCCTTCAATAGAAGGCTCAGATGGTACAGCCTGTTGCTAAGGTTGAGGGGAATGTTGACAAAAAGATTGGTTATCAATTAGCTGACTTAACTAAGCAGCTAAAAATATTTGTTCAAGAAACTCAGAAGCCCAGTAGGGTGCCTGTGGCTTCATAATCATCTTTTTCTTATCAACTAGGAGTTATGAGAGGAGGAACTATGTTTTTAATGGAAATGGTAATTGATTTTCTGGTAATGGCAATGGTAATAGTGGTAGTAATGGTAATGGTGGAAATGGGTTTAGAGGTAGTTATTTCCAAACCAGGTTGTGCTCCTATTTTAATAGGAGGGGCACAGGGATGGTGATTATCTTTTTAGATAGGGAATTGAAAGCTGGTAGAGTCAAATTTGATTGAAGGTCTAAAAATTCCCTGATGGATCCTTTTTCAAACCCAGTGATGGGCAGGCTCCCTCAGATTTTGTTAGGAGGAATATGATGGCTGAAAAGAGGGCCAGATTTGACGAGTTAACTGGTGAAGATGATGAAAATGGGAAAGGTGGTAGCAATAATGGTGGTAAACAAGGTTGAAAAGTTGATAAGGGAAAAAAATAGAGGTCAGTAAGGCCACTTTTACTACTTCTTTTGATTGATTGGAGTTGGGAACAATTGCTAGAGTGGATATTAGATGTATGATAGGGGAATATGATGTGGATACTTCTAGAAGTGCGGCTTCAACTAAAGCTAAAAGTAGCATTCAGAGCTAATTAAGGGCTAAATCAGGAAAGGTATATCTGAAAAAGGTGGAGAAGAAAATTTATTCAAAGGTGGAAATTTATAGGATGCAGAAGGGGATGGCTAATATGGGGCTTCCTAGTTTTGGAACTTTGGATATTAATGGGGAACCTATTTCTGTTGAAGATGAATTGGATTCTGAGGAGGATGTACCTTTAGCATCTCTCCCCAGACCAAGTTTTAGTGGTCCCAATCCAATGGAAGAAGTAAGGAGGACTAGTGATGAATCTTGATAAGTGAAATCAGTAGGCAATGGAGCTAGGGTTATTGAATCTGAAGATGTTATTTTTGGGGGTGAAGATGGAAATGTGGGTCCCCAAGAGGCTCCCAGAACTAATTAAAATAAAGATAAAGCTTAGTATGAAAATCCAGTAGTAGCTGGTCAACAAAATGCTATGTATGTTGTTTTGGGTAGAGTGAATTTACTTCCAATTCCTTTTTGTTTGGGGGAATTATTTACAATTATTCCTGCCCTCAAAGAAAAGAAAATAAAGCATCTGAAATGGAGACAGGTAGAAGCTGGAGAGGTGGAATATATATGTAAAAATGTGGAGAAGTTTCAAGAGGAGGTGAAAAATCATTTTTCTACTCCTTTATGATGTTTAATGGTAACCTTAAATAGTAAAGAGGTGAAGGCCCTGGTGGATTCTGGGTCACATATTAATCTAATTTCATTGTGGCCAGCTGCTTAAATAGGCTTTCCAATCAAGACTTGTACAGGTGGTAATTTTGGAATTTTTGGGCATGCTGCTGAAATTATGGGAGTGGAAGAGCATGTCAAGTTATGTGATGGTGGATCTGTTGGTAGGGTGCAATTTTATGTGGCTAGAGCGGCTGTGAAAATGGCTCTTTGTGGGCCATTTTTGATGAATTTTTAAGCCAGGATAGGTTATAAGACTGATATGGGAATTTCTTTAGAGATGAATGGTGATGACATGAGAAGGCTTCATTTGCAGTTGGTACCATTAGGAGATGAAGGTGGGAAACCAGGCCTGGACTTACCACCATGTGCCAGTGTTGTGTGCGCACCAAGAAGAGACAGATAAAAAGGTCAGCTTCTGGTGAAATTATTAAAAATGATAATTTTGGTGACCACCATTTTTTGGGGTAGGTAGGGCTGATTGCTCTAACATTGTAATTTCTCCTCAAGAAGAGATCCTGGATTACAATAGTTTAGCTCAGTTGGAGATAATTAAAGTGGATTCTTAATTATTTTCTTTTGATATATCTTTGGAGTGTCATAATGTGGTGGATTTTTCTATATGTTTATTATCTCTATCAAAATTTTCTATTAATTTTAAAAATGGCTCAAAAGTAAAGATGGGATATCTTGTGTTAGATCAAATTTGGAACCGGAATTTGGAAAATAGTGGTGTTATTTCTGGGGTATATTTTGTGGCCTCCAGAAAGAGGATAAACTGCAATTAACTCAACAAAATCAAGAAAAAAAATCTTAGTATACTTAATTCACAAAAAAATAATATTTCTGATAATTCTATTTCTGTCCTCCAGAAAGAAGTTAAACTTCCAACTTTATTTACTGGAGATTTTATGTTGGAAAATTGTGGTAATGGTGTTGAAAAAGCAGATGTTAAATTAGAAAAAGAAAAGGGGGTAAAAAATTTAAAAAATAAAAAATAAAAAGTATATTTCAGCTTATTTTGTTCCAGATTCTGATGAAGAAGAAATTTCTGATATCAAATTATTCAATGGTAGATCTAGAAGAGAACTTATTCCTCAAGTCAAAGTGGATGTTGATGCAGCAAAATATAAGAAGGTAGCTAAAAAGGTCAGACCAATTAACGAACTTCTTCCAGCTGAATTGAACCCACCTTTGAAGAGGCCAGCTTGAAGAGGCCAGCTTTATCAAGAGATCTTTATGACTGTTCTTCAGTCAAGAATCCACTTAAATTTTCTGTAACATCAAGAATCACATTTGAGAGACTGGGTTTTGTAAATTTTGGACCTGAAGATTGGTTATCAGATTAAGAGAAGAAGTTGTTTGATGTGATAGTAAAAAGGGAGATGGCCATAACTTTTGTGGAAAAAGAGAGGGGTGTGTTGAAGCATTCTTATGGGGAGCCTTACAAGATTTCTGTTGTCTGTCACAAACCATGGCAACAAAAACAAATTCCAATTACTTCAGCTTTAAAAGATGATTATATTAAAGTCATAATAGAGAAAATTATAACTGGTTTATATGAGAAGTCCTGATCAAGTCACTCAAGTCCAGTGTTCTGTATCAAAAAATCTAATGGCAAGCTCAGGGTATTACATGATGTTAGGGAATTAAATAGGGTTACAATAAAAGATTCTGGAATACTACCTAGTGTAGAGGAGTTTGTGGAGGCTTTTTCTGGTAGAGTGTGTTATGGTTTAGGTGATATTTTGGGGGAAATGATGAGAGAGAGCTACATACTTATTCTAGGCCTCTCACAACTTTTGATAATCCACTTGGTTGATTAAAATTCACAAGATTACCTCAGGGAGAAAAAAATTCAGTTTCTGTTTATCAGGCTCAGATGGATTGGATTCTTCAAGATGAAATTCCACAATATGCTGGTATATTTATTGATTATGGTGGAATTAAAAGTCCTTCAACAAATCATGATAATGAAGTGTTGAAGGATAATACAGGGATACAAAAATTTATCAGGGAATATGCAGTCATTTTAAAGAGGATTTTGGATAGCATTGAAGAAGCTGGGCTAAACATTTAAGGTTCCAAATTTTCTTTTTGTGTACCAGCTTTGGAGATTTTAGTTCAAGTGGTTTGTAAAGAGGGAAGGATTGTGTCAAAGAAGAAGGTGAATAAAATACAGTCCTGGCCAAGACCTAAAAATATAACCAAGGTCAGAGGGGTTTTAGGCATATGTGTGTATGTTAAAATGTTTATAAAGGACCTTTCTTCATTGGATGATCCATTGAGATGGTTAACTAGGAAGGATGATGACTGGGAGGGGGATGAAGAGTGTGAAGAGCCATTTGTGAAGTTGAAGAAGGTTGATGGAGAGGACTTTAAACTGCATAAGCTAGATTATGGAAAGGATGCAGGCAGGATTTATTTTGAAGTTGACTCAAGTCAGATTGCTGCAGGAGCCATCTTGTCCCAGATAGACAAAGCTGGAAATATAAGACCAGTCAGGTATGAATCTGTTGTTTTTACTGAGGTGGAATCAAGATATTCTCAACTAAAATTGGAGCTCTTTGGAGTGGAAAAAATTCTAATGAAACTTCAAAATGTTTTATGAGGTCAAAATTTTGAGTAAAAAGTGGATTCTAAATATTTAATTAAAATGATTAATTCCTCAAGTCTACCAGATGCACCCATGACCGTTTTATTCAATATTTTTCTTTTGATTTAGTTCACAAGCCTGGAAAGACTTTCACTATGCCAGATGTTTTATCAAGAAGACCACCCACTGAAGAAGATTCTGACTCAGAGGAGTTTGTTGAATATATACCTGTTATAAAAGCCAGCACAGAGGGTGCTGAAGACTTTCCTTACTTCCCCCATGAGGTTAAACTGGGAGGTGCAATATTTAAGAATAATGAAAATTATGACCTCCATCATGAGGATAAACTGGATAAATGTAAAAATGTGGTAAATCATGTGCTTTGGGAGTTTGATGTTGGTGTAAATAAATTTGGTAAAAAGGATGCTGGGTAAGTTGTGGTATATTATGATGATAATGGTAAGATTTCTTTGGAATAGTAGTAAATTGGTGAATGGTTTATATTTTGTATTATTAGAGAATTTGGTCAAAGAGAGGTTGGGAGATTATAAAAATTTTCTTAAAAGGAGGTTTAGTGAAGAAGTAGTTGATGCTTAAAGGGGTGTAAATATAACTAAAGAAAATTTGGTTACAGAAAGGTTGGAAGGTTCATAGATGGATAGTTCAAAATTTTTTATGATAAGTAGGCAAAGTCAAAATTTAAAATTATTGGCTCATTCATGTGCAGGTTATTTTGGTGATAGGGAAGTTCCCTTTGATGTGGTATCATTTGAATTTCAAGATGAAGTCTGGGGTCACACTGGGTTTTATTTAAAGATAGTTATATATTTATTAACCTTGGAAAGGCCAGAGAATTGTGATAATGATGAATGAGTGTCTATCAGAAGTAGGCTACCAGAATTCTATCTATCTGGTAGGAGACTAAGGAAATGGAGGTATTCAAATCCTCAAGTGGTTATTACTCAGAGAAGAGGGCAAGAGTTTGTTATGAAGTCATTGCATGAAGAACTTGGGCATAGAGAAGTAGGAGAATCTTATAGACACATAGCTGATAGATTTTGGTGGCCTAGAATAAATTTGGCTTTTAAACAGTGGTATAATTCATGTTATTAATGTCAGAGAAGAATTTATTTAAGGCCAAAAGAACCTGAATGTGAAACTGGTGAAAACACTCTTTTTGGTAGGGTTAGTTTAGATGCTCTTTATATAAATTAGGAACAGTATTAATATTTAATTGTTGCCAGAAATGATCTATCTGGTTGGGTGGAGGTAGTTCCTCTTTTTAATTTGAATGCCAAAAGTGTGGCAGATTTCTTGATGAAGGATTGGGTGTATAGGTATGGTGTGATAAAGTTTGTGACTTTTGATGGTGGTCCTGAATTCAGGACAGAGTTTAGGGAGGCTATATTGAAAGTTGGATCAAAGGTTAGGGTAGTGACCCCCTATTATCCCGAAGCTGAAGGAATGGTAGAAGGATGGAATCAAGTTATTAAGGATTCTTTAGTTAAAATGTGTGGGACAAGTGCTGAAAAGCGGAGGCACTATTTAAAATTAGTATTATTTGCTAACAGAATCACTTCCAAAAGGACAAATGGATATTCACCATATGAACTAGTTTTTGGTCAAAAATCAGTTTTACCAGCTGATTTAGAGGCTGAATCATATCTTGGAGTAGATTGGGACACACTCAAAACTACTGAAGAACTATTGTGTGCAATAATGTTTCAGCCAGAAAAGAAAGAAGAAACCTTGGAGAAGACATATTCAAGAATGATGAACATCAGAAATCAGTCAGTATAATATTGGGATAAGAGGTTGGCACATAGACTTAGGAAACCTCTTAAAGCTGGAGATATGATTTTTGGTGTATAATAGGAGCTTGGAAAGTCAGTGGGGGAAGATGTTTGTGGATAGGTGGGATGGACCATATAGAGTCAGATATCAAGTATCTGGTAGTTCATACGTTTTAGTGGAGCTGAATGGTGTAGTGTTAAAAAAGAAGGTAGCTTCTGAAAAAGTGAAGCAGTTCTATCCTAGGTGCACCAGGAGTGCCAAAGTCTAACTCTGAAATGAGGATAAACTACTCACTATAATTTATCAAGATTTACTCTGGAATGAGGATAAACTATTTACCATCACTATGAAGAATACAATAAATGAGATTTGACTTCAAAATTTTATGAGAAGATTTATGTTGAAATGTAATTATTTTTGGTAGAAGTGTCCACAGGAGAACCTTCTAAATTAAATATTTGAAAGTTTGGGGGTAATTGATGGGCTGGCTGCTCTATACACAATTACCCCACAATGATTTTTACCAAGGCTTCCCTGTCTCTAGTTGAATCCTGGATTTGTTTTTGTTATATAGGTAATACTCTAAGACTATAAACTAGATCACAATGACTTTGCAACAAATACATTCATTCAAAGCTGGATTCAATATTTATTTTTTATTTTTGTTCATTGAAATTTTATGCTTGATTATTTTGTGTTTGAATTTTATTTTGGTTTATTTTAAATTTTATTAAAGATTAATTTGTTCAGGGATAATGCTCTTTGGTGGTCTCCAATCATTTCTACAAATAAGAGGGAGCCCACCCAGTTATCATTACTCTATATTGGTTTTCAAAATTTTCAAAAAAAAATTATTTTTATTTTCAATTTCTTTCCTGTGTAGCCCACAATCAAGGTGCACTTGGATGTGGGTATGATGTTAGGGGTACAGCTCATCAAATGGCTGGGGGGAATCTTTATATTTTTAATTTTAATTTTCAAATTTTAGGACATCTTTTATTTCAAATTTTTAGAATTTTTAAATTTATCAAAATAATATTATTTAAGAATTTTTTTTTAAAAAAAAACTGGTATTAGATTTTTTATGATTTTATAAATAGTTTTTTTTAAGTTTCCTTATAAATTTCTAGTGAGAGCCAGAAGAGCTATGGAAAATTTTCTCTTGATGAAGAAGGCATGGTAAACATTTATGAAGTGGTTCTAGTGAAATTTTCTAATTCTTCAAATTGATAACACAGTTTATGCTCCAGAAAAGTGGCCATCTTAAAGTGAAATTTCAAAACTATCTCTCTAGGGAAAACTTCTGCTCAATCTTTATGGGAATATTCTTTATAATGGTCCAGGTTAACATTGAAAATTGAATATAGCTGTTGAGTGACTCTATAAAATTTCACAATGGCTGAAGTGGGTTATAGTTCAGGGATATAATAAACAGATGAAGAATAGTGGGATCTAGAAGAATCTGAATTAGGTCATTAATAAAACATCAATGTTTATAATTTAAAGAAGAAAGAAGAATTTAAAATTCTTACGAGAATCAAAAGTGTCAAAATCAAAATTTGAAGGCAGACTTGGTAGAAATTTTTCTTCTAGGAGGGATGAATAAGAATTTTTGATGCTGTGATAAGAAGGAGGTTTGAGAAATGTTAAAGAGCTGAAAGGTTGGGTAGGAATAGGAGGACATTTGACAATTAGGCTATTCCTTTTCTCATGGCTTAAAACTGGGGGACTGGAAGATCTGGGTCTTTTTAAAGATTTGAAAGAAGAAGAATGATGAGGGCTGCTAAAACTAGGTTGAGAAGGAATAGGCTTGGTTATAAGAGGAGGAGAGACAGTTGATGGGGAAGGAGAAACATCCAGAACAAGATTAGAATGAGGTGGGCTCAGCATAGCTTTAGGAGCAGTAGGAGTTCTGGGAATGGCAGATGAGTGCCTATATTTAAGAGAAGTAGCAGCAATAGGAGCAGATAATGGAAGAGGACCCAGGGATTCAGAGTCAGAAGGAATTTTCAAGAAGGCAGATGGTGTGAAAAGAGCTGGATTTTTGGAGGTAGAGGATTTAGGATATGGAGTAGATGGATGGCAGTTGGAAGCAAAGCTGGTGGCTGGGAAAGGAAATGAGCCATATTTGAGGCCAGAGAATTTTCTTTTTTTTCTCATAACAGTTGAACTATGACCTTTTGTAGGTGTGTATTTTACGGTTAAAGGTGTAGGTGCACTCTTTGTGAATGAGGGAGCAGTAGTCACAGGCTTGGTCTTTAGAAGCAGTGAAGTTGGAAGGAGTCATATTGAAGAATTGATAATTAGGATGGTGAAGAAACCTGGATATGGAGAAAAGAAAAGGGATAGTGGCAAAATTTGGACTTGGGAACTTTCAGCCTAGGTATCTCCAGGACTGAGTAATTCTTATGTTTAAAATAAGATAACCTTAATTACATTAAGCTTATTCTAAAAATAAGGTTAAAATACTTATATATATGGTTATAATACATATGTATATAATTATTAAACTATTATATGACTTATAGTAGTTTAAATAACTTATCCATAGCCTAATAGTACTTATTAAGGTGTTAATGGAGTCATAATATACTTATTCTAAGTGATATTAAGTAATTATAAAAAATACCTGAAATAGATGTCTAGATCAGTTTTTGGTTGCAGCATATGATTCTGGGTCTGGTTTTTGGAGGGACCCTGTTTGACCCCATCTTATTTTTTCTTTTCTAACATTAGAATCTCCTTGGCTCATGTCCACTCATCTTCATGGATTCATTGAGAAATTCTATTACATTCTTTTCTTAGTTTTTCATTATTTTTTTCACAAATAATCCTCTTTTCCCACTTCTTAAAGTTTTTAACCTCCCCATACACTTCTTTCACCTCCTCTTCCCTTCTCATACAAGTCTCCCCACACCACACCACCTTACACCTCTTACAAAGGTAAAAAATAAGGTGGTATGAAAAGTGAAATTTAATGGTTTGTCTAAAACATGCACCTAGGAATGTAACAGGGTCACAAAACTGAACTAGATAACTAGATCACTATTTTTCTTCCCTGTAATTTTATAATTTTAGAAAAACTTCTGTTTAAGAAAAGATCAACTACTTATCACAGTGACTTTATGACTAATTATGGCAATACAAAACTTTGCTTTTTTATTCTTTCAAAATTGAAATTCAAAATTGATTCATGGAAAAAACTATCTTTTTTCTGAAATTTTAAATTTGAAAAGATTTTAAACTTCATACTCATAGAGAAGAGTTGGAAGACAGTTGGGGATGGTATGGAACCCTAGGTCATATACTTATTTTTAGTTTTCTTTTAATTTACTTCTGAAAAAATTCTGGACATAAAATATGGAAAACAAAAAAAAAGTAAAAAAGTAAATTTAGATATAATAAAAATTCATTTTGTCAAAAAAATGTAGTACTTTAGAAGTAATTCAAGTATTTTTATCATCAAAATTGAGGGCTTAAATTCTTCTTTAATTCAATTAATTCAACATTAAAAAGGTAAATTCTAATCTATGATATCATTTCTTTAATCTAGATAGTACCAATCATTGAAAGAATGAGTAAAAAGTATAATTTAAATAGAATAAAAAATGAAACTTAAACCTCAAATTTTAATTCAAAAGATTTTGATATAATGAGACAGGATTTAAGAAGGAACTGAACTAAAATTTCCAAAAATTTGTATAATTCATTCTTTTTCTTTGTAGAACTTATTGGATTTCAAGAGTGAATTATGCCTTAGAGCTAAAGATTTATTTATTTATATTATTTTCAGAAAAAATTATTAAAAATGAATAATAAAATAAAACATCACATATTATTAATAGCATACTTAACTTAAATCTATATCATTTATCTTGAAATTTCTAATAAATGAGATTAATAGGATAAAAGTGTATTAATAATATGTTTTTCAGAACTAAGATTATATTTTTGTAGAATATGGTTACTTCCTTTATCTCAGACCTAAATCTTAAACTAGGAAAATTATGTATACATTTCAATTGTTGAGATTTTTTTTACCTATGGAGAATTACACATAGATATAACAAGGAAACTCCAAAGTATGTCATTTTATTTCCAAAAATGATAATTTTAAAATCTTTTCCTTTTTTAATTAGATTGTATTTCACCTTCTCTTTCCAAAAGGCCTAGTCTCTTTTTGCCAAAACCATTAGTCTTTATGGTAAAGTTTCAAGAATTTCTACAAAATTTAATTGTATCAAAAAATTTAATCTATATTTTCATGTTCATGTGTTGATTTGATATTACAGGGTATCAAAGTAATTTTCTCTGCCAATATTTTAATGTCAGATAAAAAGCACAACACACCAATTTTCTCTCATCAGGTTTTTTGCACAATAAATGGGTTGTTTAGTGTTTGAAATATCAGATTTCAACCCTAATCTGCTCTTTTTTTTATTAATTTTTTATAACTACAACTTGGCTATTTTTTACCACCTTTCATTTTATGTACAGTTCTGAAAGAAGCCCCCATGTTTTTTTTCATATGCTATTACACCAGTCACCACCTTACCCTCATCCTATATCCACCACCACAAAATCTCATTCTCATTACCGTTCAATATGGTTTCCATCATCTCTATATAATGTTATAGATTTCCTATCAACCACCATGAGTAGTTTAAATGATCCATTTTACTCAAAAACACACTTTCTCAACCAAAAGTGCTGGTTTTAAAATGAACTATCTCACTAGAAACTCTCTCTCCTTTCTCCTTCCCCTCACACTGGTTCACCTTTCCCCTCACTCACTAATCTGGTACTTTTTCAAATTTACTTCCATTTAATGTGTTAGTAGTTCATTAGATTTGAAATCATCATTTTAATCTTCTTATAGCTTGAAAGAATGACTGCAAATAAATATTTGTGTGAGATATGGCACATATTAGTAAAAAGCAAATTTTAAATTCCAATGGATATACCTCTTTCAATTTTACTTTTATTTTAAGTCTGAATAGCTCATTAGAGAGTCAAAAAAATTACAAGATATACTGCATAAACACACCACAAATATTTTTTCAAATCCACCAGCAAGAAATGATAATTTCTTCCCTTAACAAGTGTATTCCAACTGCAGGTTTGCCCCAAAGAATGCCTTCTTTTGTGTGAAAAAAGTAGTCAAACTTCTTTCCTTGGTATTGGTCGGCTGAATTGGGGTTAAGAAAATGGCACAAAAATAAGAAGTATTTGACCCCATGTTTGAGGTCCCAACTACCAAATCAGCTATGTTTCATGGCATGATTTTGAAGCATTTTTAAATGAGCTCTGCTAGGTGTGTTTTGCAATGTTTGATACCCCCTATTATATTTGGACTCATCATATTAATTTTCTGATATCTTGAACAAATGATTTTAGCCAAAACTCTTAGTAAGAAATGGAAATCGTTTCTGAAAAATATTTATTAGGGGGTATCAGTTCTGGAAAATCCTTGCTTAATTTTAACCATATCTGCACTTATATAAGTAAGGATTTCCAAAACACACTAGCCTAAACACTGGTGGATTTCAAAATTGAAATAAGTCACTTATTTCACTCAAATAAACACTTTCTCAATAAAAAGTGATTTTTTTACCATAACTTCCTGTTTAAATGACTTGTCATCCTCATCCCATTCATAATCAGCATTCTTCAGCATAAAACTTTAAAACTAAAAACATTTCACATCATTTACATTTTTATATTATATAAAAGTTATGCCTTCCTCACTCTCAAATTGTGATAAACTACATCAAGCAATGACTTTCATAGCTCTTGATCTGCTCTTGGACTCTGATTCTGATCTTGATTAATATTTTATTTTTTTATAAAAAATAGCCAGGAAATTTTAACTTCTTCCAAGAAAGCCCAAGTACACCATTAAAACATTCCTAAACTTATATACACCTAGCTTTAGACAGCTATTCAGGACTTCCCAGAAGTTTTTCCTTAAATTTTTTGAGATTATTCAGGATCACCCAGTCTTTCACAATAATTCTAAAAAAATAACAACATGATCCTTTAATTTAATTGGCCATCAAAATATTTTATTTGTGGACCAATGGTAATGGAGCTACCTTGAAATATTAGGAACTGTCTTTCATTTAGGATAAGGTTCTTTTAACAATTATACAAAACAATGCATCACTGCTATCAACTCCTTGGAATCTCAACTTCTAACCTGGTCAAAAAAAAAAGAGCAAATTGAATCATCTCAGTTTATGGAGGCAATGGGTTTCTCAGAATGTATAAGTCTAATTTAAGGTACTACTATTCCTTTGAGTCAGAAATTTGCTCAAGGTGGAAACAATTATATTGAATGAAAAAAGGGGTAGCTTCTTTTTTAATTTTATTCATTTTTTTCATACTAACACAAATAACTACATTTTTTCCATAGATATTCAATTTTTTTTCTGCTTATATTGGAAATCAAATAAATTAATATATTTCTCCAGTGGATATTCTGGATTATGTAATGATTACTATGTCTTCCAAAGAATGTAAATTTCAAAAAAACCTGAAAAGTTCTTCAATGAAGATCAGTATCTTCTTGCAGATTCTGCCTAGGTAAATAAAGAGCTTGTCCTTCCCACTTTTTAGGGGACAGCTTCAGAATAAAGCCAAATTCCAAGTTCAAAAATCATTTGGAAATTTCAAGAGTCCATATTAAACATTCTGTTGGAATCATGAATGTTTTTTTTCTAGCACAAGGGAATTTAGAAGTCCTCTTTGAAATAAATCCAAAATGGAGACAGTGATCAACTGGAAACTTTGTTTCACTATACTTCATAAAATACTTTCTGACCTCAAAAATCAATGGCTATATGTTTGTGAAGATGAAGAAGTTGAAACACCTCACACTATGTCCAACACTTTTATTTCTCAAATCACTGGAATAAGGGGAAAAATTATTCCAATCACACTAGCATTTTGGGAGATTTACTCTTTATTTAATCTCTAATTATTTAAAAAAAATTGTTTTTATTTACTAATAATATGAGTATAGATCATTCCCTCTGAATTTCTTCATTTTTATCTTTTTGAAATTCTTTCAAAATTAATGTTACCTCTTTTCTTAACTCATCAAAACTGTTCATTTTACTCATCACTTTCTAATTCACTAATCTCTGACAAATTTTTTTTGTATAATTCAAAAATTAAATTTCTTCCATTTCTTCTAGTCTAAAATCCAATTAATTGCTTTTCTTCTAACTTTGTTTTCAAATTTTATGTCAAAAAATATGGCAATACCTCCCCCTTCATTTTATCATAGTAGGGGGTCCAGACTGCCAAATTTTAATTAAAATGCATAAATAGATGATAAAAAAGTCATTCAGAGCACAAAACAGAAATAAAGTAATAGACTACAATAAAATAAATATGAATCATAAATAAATTCATGAAAATATTTCAAAAAGTAATTTAGTCATGAAACTACAGCAGAAAAGCTTGATGGTCTAAAACCTCAAGTAAGTGAAGTGGATAAATTAACTGTATATTTTAAGCAATGACATTAATAGAGAAAAGTGAAAAACTTTCATTGACCCCATAATTTGAATGTCAAATTTATAAAAATAGAATTCTCTTACCTTACCTACATGATTTATTAAGTCCTGATTTATCTGAAATGAGAGCCCCAAATGGGAGACATTATCACATGCTTATAATCCAGGGGGAGCTCTTGCTGTTTGATGGTTGTCCCTAGAAGAATTTAAGACGGTTTTAATATTTCTGTTTCCTTAATCAAAATCAATTATACATTAATAGAGTTAGTTTAGAGAAGATAATGAAGAGGAGCTGTATCCATCTTCATTAATTTGAGTAGACATCATTTGATAAAGCCAAAAAATGCCAATAAAAGTATTCAAAAATTCCCTTCTAAATGCCTTAAAAATCCCTGAAAAATAAACCAAAAATACTCCTAAAAACACCTTAAAAATGACTAAAAAATACAACAAAAACATCCCCAAACCGACTCAAAAACCCCTGCAGAAACGCCTTTAAAATGCCTGAAAATTACATGAATTAATGCCAAAAAAATAGCAAAAAACACCTGCAAAATATGCCAATATACTCCTGCAAAGAATAGAAAAAATGCCTTAAAAATGACTTCATAATATTCCAAAAAAAAACCTGCAAAATATTCCAATAATTTCCAAAAACACCTAAAAATTCCTAAAAATGCCAATCAAGGCCAAAAAACACCAAAAAAAAGCCAATAAATGCCTAAAAACATCCAAATAGGCCAAAAAATTCCAAAAATGCCAAAAGACAATGTGAGGGATGGTGGAAACTGAAAAAGAAGGGAATGCTAATTTTTTGAGACATAGGGAGAGTGATTGAATGAAAAATAATTCAATAGGGAAAAATATTCAATTTGAAATTATGGAGGGAGGGGAAACACATGAAGACAGATGAGGGGAGAGAGGTCAGTGAATCACATGTAAGAGGGATGAGGTGAGCAAGGAAGGGATATTGTGGCCATCATGTGGTTGTGAAAAGAAAATCAGGAAAAAGTGCTGATTTTAGGTCATAAATGACACCAATTTTTGAAATACATGAAATTTTCACAAAATTTAAGTGCTTATTTTCTTTGAGGTCTTAACTTAAGTTAATTCTAGATTTTCCATAACTTACATGTCCTATAACATTGAAATTTCTACAACTTTGTCAATTCCAAATAAAGGGGGTTGTGGAGATTTTTCAGCCCCATTGAAGCCATGTGGAGCTTTTTAAGAAGATGGTTTATAAAAAGATATATTTTATCTAGATAAGAGTCTGTCCCAGAAGCCACTCTAAAGAAAGGGGAATTGCATCTCCAGTTAACCTTTAGAAAGTTCTCTCATGCTTTTGTTTAATAGAAGAAGAGGCTACAGAATAAAAAACCTGGAAATTGGAATTAGAAAGGAGAGTAGGAATTGAGTAATGCACATACAGATTCAAGTAGGGAGACTGAGTGAGGTGTTCAGATGGAATATTTCTTTAATTTTTGAGTAGATACTTATGAACTTTAAGGGCTAGAAAGGCCTAAGAACAGGATCTTTTTTTTCAAATCATGTGATTGATTAAAAAAATCAACCATGGATGGGATTGGTGTGGGATCCTTTAGTTAAAGGGGAAATTGGGGCATTAAAGAAAGATACATGGGTTATTTCATTTTTTATATCCACTAGTCCTGGGGCTAGTGGTTTAGAATCTTCTGCAACTAATAATGTCAGATCTGGGAAATAAAGGTGTATCTCTAATGACTGAATTGAATACCTTGATTCTCTTTGCAATTAATATAGGTCATAAATTTATCATTTAAAAATATTTCAGGTCATTTGAATGTGTATAACTAGCAAAACAGTAAGTGTTATATACATATTTTTACCCACTGTATATATACCTGTCCTAGGCAGATACACTTCAAATAAAAATGTCACACGCCACATGACACTCGAGGCAAAAGAAGCTCATTAAATCAATAATACAGAGGTCTAAATCCATACTTGAAGTGGAGAAAGCAATTCTACATAGCAACTGCAACTTTTCTTTGTGTACTCACTATTCAACCGTGCTAGTATAAACTCTAAATCTAAATTAGTCAATCTCTCAATAGTGTGTCTCAGTCTTTTCCTCAATAAGCAATGCACAGCGCAATATTCAATGTAATAGTATGATAAAAGGTTTATTAAATGTCTGTGGATTATTAAAAGGGGTAGTGAGCATGGACGAAATGGTTAGTGGAGGATTAAAGGGTTGACGGATGTTAGTGAGGAGGGTCCAGGTGTAACGGGTGTATTTTTTTAATGGTCTGTGGTGTGCGGAATAGTGGATGGGTATGAGGTCAATGCAAGGAGGAGTAAAGGATATAAAAGGGGTTGGGTTTTTGGTTTGACATTCTTTAGAATTAAATTATAAAACGTATATATAATTAATAGTGGTAAAACTTTAGCTTAAATCATTATTATTGTATCTTTCCTTATTTTCTCAATAATCATTTCTAAATCCTAAATCTTTGATTATTGAGTTTACAACACTTTGTGAGATTTTAAGAATTTTAACATTACCTTTAAATTATATTAGGATTCTTCTCGAAAATATCTCGAAGTAGTAGCTCTTCCTTTGAGTCATCTTCGAATCACTTCCTCGAACATTTCCTCTGTGCATCAAAGAAGTTTCTAAACTCCATCCTCCATCTCACTTCCAGGAACACCCTCAACCTTGTGCATAGGTCGTCTGGTGACAGTATAATTTAATTCTCCGTAGTTCTCATTCTTTGTACTACGACGTCCCTTTTCAGGTGTTTTCTAAATACTTAAAATGGCACCTGTTCAACGCACTCTTCCTACGGGCGCTACTACTAGAGCTCATGCCAGAGGCAGGCCAACAGCCACATCGCCTGTTTCCCGCACTCACTCCTTGGAACCACTCGAACTAATGGAACGGCAACATTCAGTCCAATCTGTAGAAGACATCTCACAAGATTTTGATGATTCTAGTGATGATGAAGAAGGAGAGGATACAATGCACAAGGCATCATCCGCCCCTGCTACTCACCCTTCTGGTCAACCTTTGGAACCTGGACTATCTAATTTGCTGGAGGACTTCATGAGACTTTTCATGAAGACCCTTTCCAATACAATGTCTTCGGAGGGATCTAAATTCAAAACTCCTTCCATGAAATCTCCTGATAAATTTGATGGAGAACATCCAGACAGATTGTGGCCCTTCTTGCAAACCTGCAAGCTCCTATTCCATAATAACCCTTGACCCTTCAATAATGACTGATTGAAGGTTGTTTACGCTTCTTCATTCCTAGCCTGGAAAGCAGCAAGATGGTTTGAGCCTTATCTTCTCATTCTCTCTTTGAAAGAAACCCACTTACTTATTAATAACTGGGAAAAGTTTGAAGACCAACTCTTCACGTTGTTTGGTGACCCTAATAAAACTGAAAACGCAGAAATTGAACTTGATTTTCTTTGCATGAGTGATAATGGTAATGCCTCTGAATATATTTCAAACTTCAGAGCACTTCAAACTCAAGTAGGTTGGAATGATGCTGCCCTTAAGTGTCATTTCAAAAAAGACTTCCTTCGAGGATTCTGGATCAATTAAATCTTCACGGTCAGAAGATGACTACTTTAACCGATTTAATGGATCAAACCCTCAAACTCGACGGCGTTTACCAAAGACAACTTCAACATCGTCAATATGCCAACAAATCTAAAGGCCTAAATTTTAAATCAGCACCTTCTTCACACCCACGGACAACTCAATCCAAACCCAATAAGGGAAAGGACAAACCTTGACCAAAAAGCTCAACCCCAGGAGATAACAGCAAAATACTGGATCCTAAAGGGGAACTTAAAGAAGCTTAGAGGAAGAGACAAGCAGATAATTGGTTATGTATGTATTTTGGGGGTAAGCACAAGCTGGAAGATTGTGTAAAGTTGAAGGAAAGAGAAGGTACTAGTTCGAAGTCAAAAAACTAGTAGATAGTTTACTTGTGTGCAAAGCAAACTATCTTGTCTCTCCCAGTGCACAGAACCTCCATGTCTTAAGGACTGGAGTTGCCTTAAACTGCTTGAGATTCATTCTTTTTAAGGAGGATACCCCCTTCAGTTGTCTTATAGACTCTGGAGCTTCAATTTCTTTTGTTAGTTTATCTTTTGCCAAGAAGTTACAACTAACATTTACAGATATCAATCGAACTCCAATTTACTTGGTCGAATCAGAGGAACCCAAATATTGGGTAAGTAAGAAAGTTTTATGGGTTTTCAACTTTCCGAACTTTCCCCCCTTCGAGTGGGAATTATCAGTCTTGGACGCCCGAAGGATGGACGATACCATTTTTGGCCATGACTTTTTAACACATTGGAATCCTGAAATTGATTGGTCCCGGGGATTGATCACCCCGTGCACTAAGTATATTTTTGATTCTTCAATGCAGGTCAATAGGGAGTTAAACAAACCGCCTGAAAATGTCCTGCTAGAGGAAAAAATCTCTGCCAGATGACTTGCAACCATCTGATCTTTCTCTAAATGATCAATTGGCTAACCCTTCTAGCTTGATGACTTCACTCAAAGAGGACTCAAATTGCCTCAAAGTAAGCAAATTATGCTCTCTCAATTCTGGTCTTCCCTCGACATATTCTCTCGAAGATGATGAGGACAACCAAATAAATTTTGAAGCCATTAAATCAACTCTACCAGAAATCTATCATGATTTTCTCGATGTTTTCTTAATCCGCAAGGCCGATAAGTTACCACCTCATCAACCCTACGACCATCAAATAGAGTTAATAGGTCCAGTACCTCCGGCAGGTCCTGTCTATTTTCTGTTGAAGGACAAATCTCAAGTTCTTCAAGACTACATTACAGAGAATGTAGCCAAAGGTTTTATCAGAGCCAGTAAATCTCCAACCGGCTCCCCTGTTCTTTTTGTAAAGAAAAAAGACGGTAGTCTTAGGTTGTGTGTCGACTATAGAAAGCTCAACACAGTCACTAAAAAGAATGCATATCCTGTTCCTCCTATGTCATTGCTTCTTGCCCTTTTCAATGGTGCTAATTTCTTTTCTAAAATTGATCTTAGAGGCGCTTACAATCTTATTCACATTGTGGAAGGTCATGAACCACTGACTGCAATGCGCACTAGATTTGGTAGTTTTGAATATTTAGTTATGCCTTTTGGATTGTGCAATGCACCATCAACTTTTCAAGCTTTTTTCAATGACATCTTTCAGGATGTTGTTGAACAACTTGTTGTCGTCTATTTAGATGATATTTTAATTTTCTTGAAGATACTGGATGAACATATTCATCATGTTTGACAGGTTCTAAATCGACTTCAAGATCACGGTCTCTACGCCAAGCACAATAAGTGAAAATTCCATCTTAAATCAATTGATTTTTTGGGTTTTACGTTATCCACTGATGGTTTAGTCATGGACAACAAAAAGGTCCAAAAAGTCCTGGATTGGCCTGAGCCCAAAACCGTTAAATCCCTCCAAGGATTTTTGTGTTTTGAAAACTTCTATAGAAGATTTATTAAAGATTACTCTAAAACTATTTCCAATCTTACTTCTCTTCTTAGAAAAGATATTCCTTTTTTTTTTAATTCTACAGCACGAAAGGAATTCGAAGCATTGAAGACTGTGTTCACCACGGCCCCATTTCTTTGACACTTTGATCCTTCTGCTTTGACAATAGTCGAGACAGACGCTAGCAATAATGCTATTGAAGGGGTCATTTCTCAATTAAATCCTGAAACAAAATTGTTTCATCCTGTTGCTTTTGAGTCACGTAAACTCATTGAAGCAGAATTAAATTATGAAATTCATGACAAAGAGCTTTTGGCTATTATCCATTGTCTTAAAAAATGGCGCTCTTTTCATCTCAGCCTAGATAGTCCTTTTCAAATTCTAACAGACCACAATGCTTTGAAATACTTTATGTCTTCCAAAGTGTTAACCAGGCGTCAAGCCAGGTGGGCTGAATTTCTGTCTGAATTTCCTTTTTCAATTTCCTATCGCCCAGGTAAGAACTGTATTGTCCCAAATATCTTGTCATGTCCGGACGACGTTTACCCACAGCGGGGGGACACATTTTCTGACAAGAACCCAGAAAATGTGAAATCAATTTTCAACAAATCAATGTTAGCGACTCATCAACTTAATTCAATGACAATTCAATCTTTTCAAAATCCACTATCCAACATCCTCGAAGCTCAGTCGAAGGACAATTATTGTTTAGGGTTAAAAGACAAAATACTCTCGAAGAAAGGGGCCAAAAGATTAAGTATTAAATCAGGTCTATTAGTTTTTGAAGGTAGAGTAGTCATACCCAACAACAATGAAATAAAATTATGAATTTTAAATAGTCAACATGATTCTCCATTAGCTGGTCATTTTGGGGTTGATAAAACCTACCAGTTAATAGCGAGGAATTTCTTCTGGCCAGGTATGACCAGGGAAATCAAGGCCTATATAAAAGCTTGTTACAAATGTAATTGGAATAAGGCTCCCCGTCACCGGAAGTATGGTTTGCTTCAACCACTTCCTATTCACTCTAAACCTTGGGAATCTTTATCGATGGATTTCATTTCTCAACTTCCTCTTTCTAATAATTTTGATGCTATATTAGTAATAGTAGATAGATTTTCAAAGATGTCTATTTTTATTAAAACCACTACTACTGCTACAGCAGAAGATTTGTCAAAATTGTTTCTAGAATATGTGTTTTCTAAACACGGCTTACCAAATGATATTATTTCAGATAGAGGCTCATTGTTTGTATAACAGAAAGGGTCAATAAAATCCTTGAACAATACTTCCGAATGTATGTCAGTTACCAACAAGACGATTGGACCACATGGTTACCATTGGCTGAATTTGCTTATAATAACTTGACTCATTCTTTGACACTACAATCTCCTTTCAAAACTGTTTATCGAAGACATCCTCGATTCAACTCAATCCATGTAGGAATTAATCATCCTGCGGAACATTATCTTCGAACCATATCACGACTCCAAGAGGAACTTAAATCAAATTTGGAATTAGCGAATCGAATATACAAGGAACAGGCCAACAAACATCAACAATCTGCTCCTTCTTTTAAACCAAGTGACAAAGTATGGCTCAACACACAAAAAATTCGAATGACTCAACCATCAAAGAAACTGGCTGAAAAACGCTTGGGACCATTTGAAATCGACTCTGAAGTCTCTAAAACTGCATTTCGACTCAAGATACCTCCTAAATGGCAGGCTATTCACCCTGTTTTCCACGTATCTCTCCTGGAACTGGCTCGAGAAACATACCGGGGAAAGAACCAACCTCCTCCGGAACCGGTCAAAGTAGAAGACCATCTAGAGTGGGAAGTAAGCCGTATCCTTGATTCAAGAATGTGCAAGGGGAAACTTCAATACCTCGTGGAATGGGAAGACTTCCTCAATGATTCAGACAAAACATCCTGGGAACCAGCCATCAATGTTTCTAATGCCCCTGAACTCCTAAAATCTTTTCATTTTAAATATCCTTTAAAACCAAAACCTTAAAACTCTCTTTTATTTTTTTCTCTTCTTTCTCTTTTCTTTTCCTTTTTCGTTTCTTAAAATTCTAAAACTTCTTCTCTTTAAAATCTAAAATATCTTTACCTCTAAAAAATTTCCTTATTTTTCTTTCTTCTTTCTTCTTTTTTCTCTCAAAAGTTTTCAACCTTCTTTGAAATAAATAAAATTAAATTGAAATAAAATTAAAAATTAAACTAAAATAAAATTAAATTAAATTTTAAAAAAAATAAAAAAATAATTAAATTAAATTAAATTAAAAATAAAACAAAATAATAAAATAAAAATCTTAAAAAACAATAAATTCCTTTAAATTTTCTTTTCTCTTTTCAAACTTTTCTTCTTTCCCTTATTTCTTTATCTTAGAACTATCAAAATTTTTCACTAACTCAATACAACAATCTTTCTCAAACTTTACTTCAACCTTTAAATCTCTCTTTTAAAATTCTTTGAACAAATTACTTCTTTCTTTCAAATTCTTTTCTTCTCTTCTTTTCTTCTTTCTTTTCAAATAACCAAAATTCCTCAAAAACTTCAATAAATGAACTTTCACAAATAACATTTTTTTTAAATTTCCATGTCAAACAAAATTATTCAATTAACTATTTTTTTTTCTTACTTAAATTTTTCTTTTCAAAATTTAAACTAAAAATTCCTTTAATTAAATATTCTTTCTTTTCTTCTTTCAAAATTTAAAACGAAAATTTTTTATTCAAATCTTTTCCTTTCTTCTTTTTTTTCCTTTTCTCTCAAAATCTTATAAAATAAATATTAAAATTTTAATTAAAACAACAAAATAAAATAAATAAATATACAAATTGTTTCTACTTCTCTTTTCCTCTTTCTTTCTTTTCCTTTTTACTTCTATTTTAAATTTTCTCCTTTATTTTCTCTTGAACCAATCCCTTCATCTTCTCCAAAACCAACCTTATTTCCTTCCCACATTTCTCAAAAACTCCTCCTCTCCTACTGGTACCACATCCCCAATTTCCAGTAATTCTTCAGCCACGTCAAAGGAGGCAGCATTTACAATCTTATTGACTCCACCGCTTAACTCTTCAATGAATCTAGTTTGTCGACCTTGGCGAGTTTTCTTCGACCATACCTGGTCAAGAGTCTCTTCATTGTCCTCCCTCAAATCAACCACTGGTTGATCTGCCTCAACTGGCAGCAATGGTGCAGCTTCCGCAATCGGAACTTCTGCTATGAAATCTGAATTCTAAAACAAGATCATCAGTAACAAAGTTGCTAAAATAACAGAAGAATGGACTTACTTCAAATAATGGGTCAGCTTCTAGAAATAACTTTGATGTGGCTTCCAACGCCACTTCTTTTTCTTCTTCATCATCTTGGATGACCATCCGCCGCTTCTTCGGTGTCCTCCTTGAAATGGGGACTTCCTCTTCATCTTCCTCCACCAATTCATCCACCTTCTCTTCTACCCTTCGCTTTTTACCAGTGGCTTGGGTTACCCAGGTCGCCATGGTGTCCTCCGTTTCCTCCTCAACTGCTTCTGATTGATCATCACCAATTGACACGTCCCATATATCTTCAACTACTTCTTTGGTCTTTGGTATTACCCAATATTTGATCTTTCTAAACCTTTGTTTGATGTCAGAGTTTTTTGCTAAAGCATCACACGCCACCCGTCTCCATCGGCAAAACTCGCATTTCTGGAGAGGACCTTGAGTAGCTGTACTTTCAACACAGAAGTATTCAATTGTTTCAAAGCCGTGCATTCTTGGGAATACTGTCGGGTAACAAGCCCACTGTCCGCTTTGGGGTGAGGAGGCGTGGGAGCTGGAGTTGGACAAGTTGACATAATAATAAAAATAAACAAGGATTAAATAAAAGGGAAAATAGTGTGGGAAGTATATGTCTCACGCTCAACAGAGCTTGCGTTTTTATACCCAGGCATCTGTCACGCGCCACGTGACACTCGAGGCAAAAGCAGCTCATTAAATCAATAATTCAGAGGTCTAAATCCATACTTGAAGCGGGGAAAGCAATTCTACATAGCAACTGTGACTTTCCTTTGTGTACTCACTATTCAACCGTGCTAGTATAAACTCTAAATCTAAATTAGTCAATCTCTCAATAGTGTGTCTCAGTCTTTTCCTCAATAAGCAATGCACAGCGCAATATTCAATGTAATAGTATGCTAAAAGGTTTATTAAATGTCTGTGGATTATTAAAAGGGGTAGTGAGCATGGACGGAATGGTTAGTGGAGGATTAAAGGGTTGACGGATGTTAGTAAGGAGGGTCCAGGTGTAATGGGTGTATTTTTTTAATGGTCTGTGGTGTGCGGAATAGTGGATGGGTATGAGGTCAATGTAAGGAGGAGTAAAGGATATAAAAGGGGTTGGGTTTTTGGTTTGACATTCTTTAGAATTAAATTATAAAACGTATATATAATTAATAGTGGTAAAACTTTAGCTTAAATCATTATTATTGTATCTTTCCTTATTTTCTCAATAATCATTTCTAAATCCTAAATCTTTGATTATTGAGTTTCCAACCCTTTGTGAGGTTTTAAGAATTTTAACATTACCTTTAAATTATATTAGAATTCTTCTCGAAAATATCTCAAAGCAGTAGCTCTTCCTTTGAGTCATCTTTGAATCACTTCCTCAAACATTTCCTCTGTGCATTGAAGAAGTTTCTAAACTCCTCCCTCCATCTCACTTCCAGGAACACCCTTGACCTTGTGCCTAGGTCATCCGGTGACAAAAAATGACTTACTTGGTACAAAATTTCTAAAATTTTTGAATGAAATACATGATAATGCTTGTGATTCTCTCTTATGGGTTCTCAAACATGATAAATCAGCCTTTAGAAAATGCCTTTTTTCAATTAAAAAAATCACTAATAAAATTTGCATTAAAAACTCACAGTTAGCTTAAGTGTGGATTTCAAGCCAAATCAGCACTTAAATTTCACAAAAAAGTCAATCATTTAAAAAACAAGTGTCAGCTCTGACCTCGAATCTGCACTTTTTGCACAAGTTTTTTTCACAGCCACATGTTGGCCATAAAATCCCTGTCACATGTGACACACAGACCTCTCACCCTACCCATCAATCCTTAGCACACAAACTTCACTGAAATTAGCAACACCTCACTGTGACATTTTTACTGACCTCATTTGTTTCCCTCCCCTCCATAGCTACATATTGAACATTTTCCCCTATTGCATAATTTTTTATTCATTGAATCTCTCTATGTCTCAAAACGTCAACATTCCATTCTTTTTCAGTCTTCACTATCCCTCAATTTCTTTTTGAGGCATTTTAAGCATTTTTTATTGGAATTTTTCCCATATTTTTTTGTTGTTTGGTGGCATGTTTTGCAGATTTTTTTTTGTATTTTGGTGAAATATTTAACCTTTTTTAGAGGTGTTTTTGGCCTATTATGACAGAACTTTTGGTCTCATTTAGTGGCATACTTGGCATATTTTGGAAGAATTTTTAGTGGAATTTGTTCTGTATTTTTGCTGAATTATTTGCTATCTTTTAATGTGGTTTTTTGCTTTCATTTAGGAGTATTTTTAGCTGATTATTTTGCTTTCTTAGGTAGGAATTTGGGAATATTTAGGTAGATTTTTTTACTATCATTTAGCGGAATTTCTTGCTATTTTAGTGGAATTTATTGCATAATTTTATGGAATTTTTGGATATCATTTGAACAAATTTTTGGTATTTTTAAAAGTGATTTTTTATATCATTTAGCAGTTTTATTGGAAGTTTTTATTGAGTATTTTGGAGGAATTAATTCTTAACTTTTAGAGGCATTTTTATTGTATCTTGGAGGTATTTTTGCCATTTTTTAGCAGTGGTTTTAGAGGGTTTTTAAACAATCCTATAGTACTAGCTATAGGCCTTGACCTAGGGAGTTGGAGAAAGTCTTGAGAGAAGACTTCATTTTCCTTTGAGAAATACCAGGTGAGATTATTTTGCTACAGAAAATTAGAGACTGTAACAATTACCCCTTCCAACACAATTATTGACTGCTTAAAAAGTCAAGAAAGTAGACAATAGCAGACAACTGAGAACCAATAAAACTGAAATGCAGAAAAATTCCACACCAGAGACCAAAAAACCAGTACACTTGTTTCACAGAAAAACAGAAAAAATACTTGATGCAGGTTGCAAATATGCGCCAGAGAAACCATTTAAAAAAGTTAAGTTTAATGAAAAACTAACCTTTCAAAAAAAACAGCCAATTGTGGCCAAAACAAAATGGTGAAAAAATGGTAACACTACCCACCAAGAAAGATATTCCTGATAGGGATATTTGTGTACAAGTTGGGGATATTTTAGGGTGAAGCTTAAGGGCAGAAAAATAGAGGGTATCAAACTTAGAAATTTTTTATTATTTAAAAGGTATTTCACAACACAAAAATTCAGCCACAATCTTGACATTCATTCTCAGTAAAAAGGTGTTTTTGGGGCACAATATGGCATATTTTGAAAAAAAAAATCATGGTTGATTTGGTGGAAAAAAGAGGTATCTTGAAGCAGAATATTTCTAACTTTGATACTTCCTAATAAACATAAGAAAAATACATAAGTGCAAGAAAAATATTTGAAAAAAAAAATGTGCATGAGAAAAATTAGAAAAATATCTTGCAACCATGGGAAATTTTGTTTTTTATTTTTTTTTAGAAAAAAAATTCTCATGGTTGAAAAAAAATTTTATTACACTTACTTTTCTTACATTTATTTTTCTGACCTTATGTCTCTCCCTAAAATATCCCTAACTGGCACAATGGCATATCAACATGAATAGTGCCTTTTTTCAGGTGATTTGTTGTTGTTTTAGTAGTTAGATTAAATTTGGGAGTGTCAGGTATACTCAAATTGGGTATTTTATGGTAATATCTGGACTCCTGGGATGAATATTGGAGCCCTTAGTATGTATCTACTAGCATTGAATACCCCTGGTGTTTCTCTTTATTTTAGGAATTGCAGATATTTTTGTGATTTTGGGTTTTAAGGGCTCCTTTGGGCATAATTCACTTTTCACTGTAACTGTTTAAATTTTTTTGAGTTTTTTAAGCTAACCTTAAGTGTTATGGTTAAGTTCTTAGTATCATCCAATGGAAATAAAGCTTCTCTAAATTTTATTTCTTGTTTTTTATAGTATATTTTGATATTTAAGGTGTTTTCAGTTGATTTCATGGTTTTAGGGGTTTTCTAGGTTTATTTTGGTTCAGGGAGTTCAGGCACCTCAAACCTAGAAGGCTGTTTGAATCTGTGTGTACATACTGAATAAGACAGTTTGGGGAAACTCTATTTATCTTACAACCATCTGGTAATTAGAACACTTTTTCTTACTCAGTTTCCACTTTTTTGGCCACAATTAGCTGTGTTTGTTTCATGATTAGTTATTAATCTAACTTAACTCTTGTAACTGTTTCCTCTGATGTAGCTTTGCAACCTGAATCAAGTATTATTGCTGTTTTTCTGTGCAACAAGTGCACTGGTTTTTTGGTTTCTTGTGTGGATTATCTCTGCATTTCAGGTTTATTGTCTCTCATTAGTCCAATGTTGGCTTTTTTATTGACTTTTTAAGCAGTCAAGTATAGTGTTGGAAAGGGTATTGTAACAGTCTCTAATTTTCTGTAACAAATTAATCTCATCTGGTATTTTTATAAAGAGACATGGTCTTTTCTCACTAGTTTTTCTACAAATCTCTTGAGCAAGGCCTACAGCAAGCACTATAGGATCTTCTACATTGCATGAATATTTCCATAAGGATTATATTACTTGGTGTGTAGTGTAAGAAACACTGATCTAATTAACAGATGGCTGTATGAAAGATAGAGCTTCCCCAAACTGTCATATTCAATATCTACTCACAGACCACTACTAATCTACCCAATTTAAGCTCTGTTGATATCAGAAACTCATAAATACCACTTCCAAGAGCTTCCACCCCTGATAACGCATATTTTCATCTCTATGTTGAGAGCTACACTAATTCTTCTGACTGCATTAGAGTGGAAACCTGCATTTGAGCCAAAATACCCTTATATTCCCAGTAAAAATTCACAACTCAAGAGAAAACCCTTTAAAACCAAAATTAAGCTAAAATATCTTAAAGACATAAATTATAAAGCCAAATTAGGTCTATTAAATGGTACTAAGAAATTAACCATAAAACTTAATGTTAGACCAAAAAAAACAGAAAACAAAGGTTATAGTGAAAAGTGAAAAATGGCCAAAAGAGCCCTTAAAACTTAGAATACAAAAAATTTTATCAAGACATGAAATAAAGAGAACCCTAGGGCTATCCAATGTGGTAGTCATATACCCAGAGTCAAAATATTCAGTCCAGGAGCCCATAAGAACCAATAATTAAGATAATAATGCTAATTATGACATCACCAAACAGCATCAAGTATCACAACAAAGGCCCATCCAGATATTGAATGATCACAGAATTTATGGCATATTTTGGAAGAATTTTTGGAAATTTTTTAATGGTGTTTCCACTATCATTTAATGGCATTTTCCCCCTATTTTGGTGGTGTCTCTTTGCTGTTGTTTAGTGGATTTTTTGGCTTATTTTGAAGGTGTTTTACATCAACCCTCTTACTTGCCATCCAATCAATCCCCAATTCTAGTTAAAGGAAATTCTTTGTTTTTTCAAGATCATAAATGTATTAATAAATTTTGTTTAGGGAATATAATTCTTGAAAAATTCTGGAATTTTTCTAGGGACAACCATCAGACAACACAAGTTCCTTCTCATTTGGAATCATGTGATAATTTTACTCATTTTAGATGTTCTTTTCAAATAAACCAAGACTTAATCTATAGGGTAAGTAAGGTAAAAAAAGAGGGTTCTGTTACTTCTAAAGCTTTATGCAGACATTAGAGTTATGGATTCTAATAAAGGTTTCCATTTTTTTCTTTTAATATCATTATTTAACATATACAAGTCATTTATCCACTTCACTTGAGATTTTATAACATTAGGGCATGCTTCTGTGAAATCAAGTCTAAATTATTTTTTGTTATTTTTTCTTGAATTTATTTTTGTTTCACATTTATTTTCTTGAAGTCTAATTACTTTATATTTGCACCCAAATATAAATAAATTTTTATTGTTGATTAATGTGTTTAAATTGTCATTGGGAAATCTGGATTCCCTACTAGGATAAAATGCAGGGGAAGGTGTTGCTATTTTCCTTTTTTTGACTTTACAATATAAGAAAATAGTTTAAAAAAATTTTATTGTATGTTAGACATATAAAATTGAAAGGAATGTGAATTTTACATTAAATATATACTTGTTTATGCACTTACATGCATGCATTTTACATTAAAAATACAAAATAAATTTTATATCATATTTTGATGATGTAAAAAAAGTTATAAAAGTAATTTTGAAAGAATTTAATGAAGATATCATAGAATAAATTCAGAAGAAATGAATCATACTAATATTAATAGTAGATAGAAACCAACTTAATATAATCTGCCAGATGATACTGATCTTCATTGAATAATTTCTCAGGTTTTTTGGAAATTAGGATTCTTTGTAAAATTTAGGAAGAATACTATAATCCAGAATAGCCAGAAAAGGAAGATATGATTATTTATGTCACATATAAGCTTAAAAGAAATTAAATATCTGTAGAGAAGATATAGTTGTTTATGTTATTTTCCAAAAGATTGAGTGATGTATAAAAAATTAGCTACCTATTCTTTTGGTCAAAGTAATTATTTTCATCTTAAGCAGCTTCCTGACTCAAAGAAATACTTAACCATCAAAAAACCCAATACTTGCTGGGAAACCCTCTTCTTAAATAATATTCAATGATTTAACTAAATCTTCTTTTGTCAGCTAGGTGAGAAGTTGAGAATTCATGGAGATTATAGAAGTGATGCATTGTTTATTATAGTTATTAATTGAGCCATAACATAAAGAAAAGAAATTTTCTTAATGTTCCAAGGTAACTACATTTCCATTGGAGCCCAAATAAAATAATCTGACAGCCAATGAAATTGAAGGATCACATTGTTATTTTTGAGAATTATTGTGAAACATGGGGTGATTCTGAATAAGCTCAAAAATATAAGAAAATATTCCTAAGAGGTACTGAATAGCTGTCTAAAACTGGGTGCATTTAATTTTTGAGTAGTTGGATGGTTTAATTAGGGCTTTCTTAGAAGGAGGTAACATTTCCTGTCCATTTTTGATAAAACAACATATTCTTTTTAAAGATCAGAATCAGAATCAGAATGCAAGAGAGCAAGAGCTATGAAAGTCATTTATAGATGTAATTTATCACAACTTGAGACTGAGAAAGGCATTACTCTTACATAATATGGAAATAAAAATGTTGTAAAATTTTTTGAGCTATAAAATTTTATTCTTCAGAGTGCTGCATATCAATGGGATAATGCTAACAAATTAGTGAAATGGGACTTTATGATGAAACCAGCACTTTTTGTTGATAAAGTTTGGACTTGAGTGAAAGAAGTGACCTATATCACTTTTGAAATACATCAGTTTTAGGGCTAGTGAATTTCCAAAAATCACACTTAGATAAGTGTTTATTTTTAAGTCAAAATTTTCCAGAACTGAAACCCTCTATTATAATCTTTTTTACTCCTAAAAGCCCTTAATTTTCTGGCTTAACATCTAGAGAATCCTTATTTTTTTATGACTAGTACTGTCAGCCTAAATATCCTTAGGACTGAGTATTTCTTATGCTTAAAATAAGATAACCTTAACTAGATTAAGCTTATATCTTAAAAATAAGGTTAAAACTATAATATATATTATTTTATTATATATATATATAATTATTATTCTATTATATAATTTATAATAGTTTAAATAGCTTATCCATTGCCTAATAATACTTATTAAGGTGTTAATGAAGTCATAATATACTTATCTTAAGTGATATGAAGTAATTATTGACACACATAAGCTTATATGTATACATAAATCTCATATTCAGTGAAATATGCAGTATATTATGTATATTTAGGTATATAAGTGGGTTTTAGCCCCTTAATAGCCTATAACCTTTGTTTTTCTGCTTATTTTAGGTCATATGGACGAAATCAGTTGACTCACAACGCCTACAGAAGCATAGACACCTATATCAGGCGCATACACCCAGTTTGGACAACTAAAATTACTTCCTTGGATGGTTATTCATGGATTTATGGGTTGAAAGGATGTTTCTGGGTTAATGTGGATGCTTGGGGATGTTATTGGGGGCTTGGAAATTTTATTTTTTTCCTTTATATTCTTTTAGTTTCATTAAATCTCTTTTTGATCATTTATTTTACCTGTTTCTTTATGGTATCCGCTTTTATCTGGGTTTTCTATTTATGGTATGACTCTGTGTTATTATTAATAGTGATGGAAGGTCCTTACTGGAGGTCTGGGTGTTGAAACTGCTTGAAGTGGACGCCATGGGGAGGTGATGAGCCCTCACAGTGCTGTAATTGCCGGGGATAGCAGTGACATCATCTGGATTGAAGGTCTGTGCACTCCAGTGGATTTGGGTATAAGTAAGGAGGGATTTTGACGGTTTATTATCATCATTCAATTACTACACTTCAAACAAACACTACAATACAATTATTAGAATTCAGAAATATATTATAAAGCCCTTATAAATTGATATTATCTTTATAAAAGCTATAACTATATTTTATTCTTCTATTTTCCACCACTAGCACGCATTTAAATCCAAGTATTGTGAGTTTTATTTGAGTATAACTATTCTATTAGTCTTCCCCTGAGGTTTAATCACTAAATCATTTATTAATAAGTAGTAGGACCATAAAATAACACTATTATATCATACTTTTATACTAGACTATACTGACAATTGGGGGTCTTTCCTTATATTTTACTTATTATTTAGTATAAGCCTTGGGACGTGATTTTTACCTTAGTACAGCTCAAAATTAACCAAATATTTGGGTCTGCTGCATATTAGTGGGTCATCATAACTCATTGATTGCGGAAAAGAACCCTTATAATAATTGTACTAATTTTTTACCATAAAAATTAGATATTTACAGTAGTAACTGTACCCAATATAAACCCAATTTCACTTGGTATTTGGACACCAATATAACACCCAATTAAATTGGTATTTGGCCAAAGCTTGGTAAGCTAATTATTCACACTTATAGAGGTCTAGTTAAACTTATTATTATATTTTTAACAGATTTTTTCAAATTTTTCTTACATTTTATTTAAATAAATAAAGATATAAATTCAGGGTAAGCTCCATTGCTTTTTTATTAGTAATATAATTGCTAATATCTTTTGTCTACTAATTACATAGAGTTTTTTCCCTTTGTAGACGTAAAATATTGTCATTCTGAACAATATGAGTGCTCCCCAGGACAGTGTAAGTGAACAGCCTGCTTATAATACCAGGTCTAAAGCTAACAAAAACTTTCCAGGACATCACCATGGAGGGACAACAGTACCCCCAACCAGAAAGCATGAGTATAGAGGAAAAGGACGCCCTCTTAAAAAAGATAACTATCAAAAAGATGTCTCCTCCTCTTCAGGATCAACTGTCCCACCTGGCCAAACAGGTTCTGAAGTTGGAGGAATCAAAATCTCTCATGTTCAAAGAAGTAGAGCAGTTGCAAAACAATTGCAAGGTAGGGTTTCAGCAGATGAATCAGGCAATGGCAGAATTAAAGGGAGGCCAGCCCAGTCAATCAAATCAGCAACCCCCTACCCAAGGAGGGTCCACTCACTCCCAGGAGAAAATCCTGGTAGACAAATGGAAATGGGACTGGTTTCACCAACAGTGGACAAGCCACAGTTGCAACAGGGATCCACCCCCTCATCTGACTTCCTCAGCTCACCCTTACAAGGGAAAAAAGCGCCAAAAATCAGGACTGGCAACCATCCCTTGGTAAGTAACTTACCCTCTCAGATTAGACATAATACTGATAATTACAATATAGGTAATTCTATTGATGTTAAATCTGTACAAAAAATAGAGGAGGATTTAAGAAATTTAGGTTTTAGAGTAGATACACCTGACTTGTCTTTTTTCCATAATAACAGTACTATATACAATGATAATACAGTTAATCCTCAGTTTCAACCACCTACTAGTGAGATGAGAAGTTCACAGGAGAGTGAGAGAATTGAAAAGGAGGACATGGAATATTTTAACAATAATCCAACTGTCCATAGAATTGTTTCAGCATTGTGGAATAGAATGACTGATTGTGAGGAACAGACAGTTAAGCTCACTAGTGATACAATTTCATCCTTGACATTGAACATTTCTCAATTAGCAACACGTAATAAAGAATTAGAGAAAGAACATTTGTCTCTAACTCTTAAATATGATTCATTGAGTAATAAATATAATGACCTTTCAAACAAATTTTGTGAGTTAGAGAAATTATATGAAACACATTTATTAAAAACTGAATCAAGAACAAAGTTATCTTTTGCCCAGACAAATCAAAGTGTCTCTGAGTTGCTACAAAGATTAACTAAAGTTGAGATTGAAACTGCCAATCTACTGATGAACCAGGATAATCATAAGTATAATCAATATAATAATAATCCTTTCATTGGAAAAAGTGAATCTCATTCCTTCCCTGTACCACCACAATTAAAACCATCTGGTGGTAGTTTCAAATCTGAAAATGGAAGTCACAAATCCGTGCAGGAAGAAATACAAGACCATTTATCAAAATTGAATGAGTTGTTGAATTTACCTAAGATTAGTGAGATAAAATCCAATCAGAAGAACTGGCCTAAGATAGATCAGTACCCAACTTATGATGGGGAAGCCAGCTCTGATTGGCAACATTTTATTCAAAGAATTGACAACTTGAAATTCTCATATAAGTTACCAGATGAAGAGATAACATCAAAATTAATTTCTTTATTTAAGGATGTTGCTTTATTATGGTTTGAAGCTGTCTTAAGTGAGGGTAGAGACTACTCTTGGGCTGAATGGAAACAACTTATTGAAAAACAATTTGGAGGTTCTAAATTCAGGCTTACTCAGCAGAGACTGTATGAGAAGACTAGGTATAATCCGTTGAATGGTGACAAACCTATGTTATTTTTAATTAATTTAAACAAAATATTAAAAGCCATTGAGCCTCATATGGATTTTGACTTATGGAAAGATAAGATAATATACAAATTACCTATATCTGTCAGAGACATTGTTGTAGCTAGAACCTTAAATGTTACTGAATATTCTGACTTTATTAATATTTGCAATGAAATATTATTAAACCATAAGTATGAATCAAGGTATTCCACTTATAAGCAAAATGTTGAACCTGTAAAAACTCAGAATTCAAAAACACTTCAGGAGAAACAGAAAAAACCTACTGCACCTGTAGTACCTAAAAAGTATGAAACAAATACTTGTTATAAGTGTAACAAACCTTGGGTCAAAGGTCACAAATGTGAGAAAAACATAAATATTGTTGAAAATCAACGTGAATCTGAAACTGAAACTGAAAAAAGTAAAGAATCAAGTGATTATGACAGCAATATCTCATATAGTGATGAAAATGAAGTCTGTATGTTGGAAGATGATTTGTCCATCTTTGAAAATCCAATATTAAATATGGACTCAAATGATTCTTTAATGAATTTTGAGGATGCTGAAATCATTAAGGATATACAAGCTGATAACTTTAGAATGACACCTATCACGGTTCCAGCTATCATTTCTGGTGAAAATGTTAATATAGTATTGGACACAGGAGCTTCTGGTTCAGTTGTTTCCACTAATACATTACAGAAAATTGATAGTGAATATAAGTTTAAGCTTGAACCACTTCAAAATAAAAATTGGAGAGGTTTTGGATCAGTACTACACCCCATTGGTAAATACAAAGCTGCTGTTTTCTTTAAACACCAACATGGTTATGTAAGGGTAACTTGTGACTTTGTAGTAATGGATAATACTAGTTGTAGTAACTGTTTTATCATTGGAAATGATATTCTGACTAAATTTGGTGTAAAATTAGACCCTGCTAATAACAATTTTACAATTGGCATGAATGGTAAAAGAAAATTTAAAATAAATTCTTTTAACACAGTCTTACACATTGAGTCAGTAACAAATTCCCCGTCTAAAGGAAGAGAATCCAATGAGATGGAACTTCTGGAAACAGAAATTTCAAAAGCATCATTTGGCACTCAGATAAGTAAAACTGAGAAAGATAATATTTTGGAATTAATTAAAGCTTTTCCAATGGCTTTTGCACATGGTACAAATGAACTTGGCCTTGTAAAAGATCATGAAATGAAAATTAGTTTAACCTGTGATATGGATAATATTCCTGCTAGTCTTAAAAAGAAACCATACCCTGCTTCACCAATGAAGAGGAAAGACATAGAGGATAATATTAAGATGTTATTAAAAATGAACATTCTTGAGAAGGTTGAAACTACACCAAAATATTGTGTAATATCACCAGTGCTGATTTCTTATGAACAAGATAAAGCAAGACTGTGCGGTGATTATAGAGCATTAAATACATTTACAGTAGATGATATTTATCCCTTGCCAAGGATTGCCTCTATACATGCTACCCTTAAAGGTGCTAAATATATAAGTTGCCTAGATGGAAATAAAGGGTACCATCAAATTCCTGTTGAAAAGAATTCACAGAACTTTTTGTTGATAACAACACACATGGGAATTTATAAGTATGTCAGAATGCCATTTGGACCAAAAAATGCTCCATCAGTATTTCAAAAGTTAATGGATACAACATTCCATAATGAAATGATTGAGGGATGGTTAATGGTATACATTGATGACATCATAGTGTTCTCTAAGACATATGATGAACACTTAATCCATTTAAAGAAGGTATTTCAGAAGATGGATGAAATAAAAATGACCCTTGCATTGAAAAAATGTAAATTTGGGTTTGAATCTTTAAAAGTGCTTGGTCATATTGTATCTGGCTTACAAATATGTGTAGACCAAAATAAAGTGGCTGCAATAAAGAATATTGGAATTCCTCAAAATGTGAAGGATGTACAATCTTTTCTTGGAATGTGTGGTTATTATAGACAATATATAAAAAACTACCAATCAATTGCTGCACCACTGACCACACTGATAAAGAAATCAGAAGCTTTCATTTGGAATAATGAAAGACAACAAGCTTTTAATAAGTTGAAAGAATGTTTAATGACAGCTCCTATCTTGGGATTACCAGATTTCCAATTACCTTTTGTATTATATACAGATGCAAGTTTTATTGGACTAGGTGCTGCGTTACATCAAAAACAACTAATTGAAGGTAAAATGTCAGAAGTAGTAATCTGCTATATTTCACGTACTCTGAGAAGTGGTGAATTGAAATATGGTGCTACTCAACTTGAATGTTTGGCAGTAGTATGGGCTCTTGAAAAGCTACATTATTACCTTGAAGACCAAAAATTTGAGTTAATAACTGACTGTAGTGCAGTTAAGTCACTCTTAAACATGAAAACTCCTAATAGACACATGTTTAGATGGCAATTAGCTGTACAAGAATACAGAGGACAGATGACTATTACACATAGAGCAGGAACCTTGCACTCTAATGTAGATCTGTTATCTAGAGTACCTCTGCCTAATAATGATGATAATCCTGCTTATGTTCCTGAGTCAGAGATTATTAACATTTATGGCATTTATATTGTAGATCTTGAGGATGAATTTATGCAATCAATTCTTGATAATTATAATTCAGATCCTGACTTAAGTAAATTAACTACAATATTAAATGATCCATCTAATGCTTCAATGAATGTTTTAATAAAAACATTACCAATTAAGTATAAAGAGGCATTAGAGAAAGGAAAATTTTCCATTAAGGATGGTTTTATATATTACAGGAAAAAATTAAGTAATGTAATTGTGATTCCCCCTTCAATGAAGGAGTTAATGTTAAGTATATGTCATGATGATATATTAGCAGGTCATTTTGACTACCATAAAACATTAACCAGAGTAAAAAACACAGCTTGGTGGATTAACATGTCTGAGGATGTTCAGAAATATGTTGAGACATGTGATTCTTGTCAAAAATCTAAAAGATTAACAGGAAAAAGAGCTGGTTTATTACAACAAATTGAGCAGCCAAAAGCTCCATGGGAAATCATTAACATGGACTTTGTAACAGGTTTGCCAATAGCAGGGCATAAGAGTTATAACTCCTGCTGGGTAATTGTAGATAGATTTACAAAGATGTGTAAATTTATTCCTACCCACAAAGAGGTTTCTGCAAAGGACTTAGCTTTTTTATGGTGGACACAAATGTTAAATACAGCAGGATTCCCCAAAGCAATAGTTTCTGACAGAGATCCTAAATTTACTTCTGAGTTCTGGACATCACTTATGGATGTTTCAGGGTGTCAATTAAAACTTTCTACAGCACACCATCCACAAACTGATGGGCTAGCAGAAAGAATGATACAAACCTTAGAAGATATGATAAGAAGATACTGTGCTTTTGGTCTTAATTTTACAGACAATGACAAATTCACGCATGATTGGGTAACCCTTATCCCAGGTTTAGAATTTGCATATAATAGTACAGTACATTCTGTCACTGGCAAAAAGCCATTTGAGTTATGGTTGGGTTATGTACCTAATACCCCTGCTAAAACTCTTAATAAGTTACCTAGATTGGATATTCATCCAGGTACTAAATCTTTTCTTCAGATGCAGGAACTATGCAGAAAACATGCTCAAGAATGTATAAATAAGGCTTTTGAGTATGAAAAGAAAAGATGGGATAAAGCCCATAAAGAACAAATGTTCAAAGAGGGTGATGAAGTCCTTTTTTCAACACTACATTTCAATTTAAATGGTAATGTTAAATTGAAGGATCCATTCATTGGACCATTTGTAGTTAAAAAGATGGTTGGTAATAATGCTGTTGAGGTTATTCTATATGCACCTTATGATAGAAAACATCCAGTATTTCCTATTTCTCTTATAAAACCATACCATTCTAATGATACTGCTCTCTTTCCAAGAAGATCAGGAAGGCATAAACAGCAACCTGAAGAAATAGTGGAAAAAGCAGAAATTGAAAAGATACTTAAAAAGAGACACCTTACTAAAGAAAAGGGAGTTGAGTATCTATTAAGATTTAAAAATAAATCAAGTGAATATGACCAGTGGATTCCAGAAAATGAAGTCTCTGATCTTAAAAATCTCTTGAAAAAATTTAAATCTAAATAATACTGTTCATTCAGTATATGTATTATAAAAATTATTTTTTATTTTTTTATTTTATTATTTCACTCCTTAAGTTTAATTAAAATGTCTTAACATTTTTTTTTATTGTTTTTTTTTGGGGTGAGGGAGTGTCAGCCTAAATATCCTTAGGACTGAGTATTTCTTATGCTTAAAATAAGATAACCTTAACTAGATTAAGCTTATATCTTAAAAATAAGGTTAAAACTATAATATATATTATTTTATTATATATATATATAATTATTATTCTATTATATAATTTATAATAGTTTAAATAGCTTATCCATTGCCTAATAATACTTATTAAGGTGTTAATGAAGTCATAATATACTTATCTTAAGTGATATGAAGTAATTATTGACATACATAAGCTTATATGTATACATAAATCTCATATTCAGTGAAATATGCAGTATATTATGTATATTTAGGTATATAAGTGGGTTTTAGCCCCTTAATAGCCTATAACCTTTGTTTTTCTGCTTATTTTAGGTCATATGGACGAAATCAGTGGACTCACAACGCCTACAGAAGCATAGACACCTATATCAGGCGCATACACCCAGTTTGAACAACTAAAATTACTTCCTTGGATGGTTATTCACGGATTTATGGGTTGAAAGGATGTTTCTGGGTTAATGTGGATGCTTGGGGATGTTATTGGGGTCTTGGACATTTTATTTCTTTCCTTTATATGCTTTTAGTTTCATTAAATCTCTTTTTGATCATTTATTTTACCTGTTTCTTTATGGTATCCGCTTTTATCTGGGTTTTCTATTTATGGTATGACTCTGTGTTATTATTAATAGTGATGGAGGGTCCTTACTGGAGGTCTGGGTGTTGAAACTGCTTGAAGTGGACGCCATGGGGAGGTGATGAGCCCTCACAGTGCTGTAATTTCTGGGGATAGCAGTGACATCATCTGGATTGAAGGTCTGTGCACTCCAGTAAATTTGGGTATAAGTAAGGAGGGATTTTGACGGTTTATTATCATCATTCAATTACTACACTTCAAACAAAAACTACAATACAATTATTAGCATTCATAAATATATTATAAAGCCCTTATAAATTGATATTATCTTTATAAAAGCTATAACTATATTTTATTCTTCTATTTTCCACCACTAGCATGCATTTAAATCCAAGTATTGTGAGTTTTATTTGAGTATAACTATTCTATTAGTCTTCCACTGAGGTTTAATCACTAAATCATTTATTAATAAGTAGTAGGACCATAAAATAACACTATTATATCATACTTATATACTAGACTATACTGACAAGTACAGCTATATTAGAAAGGATTTTGACAAAAACAAAAAAGTTGGGGAAAATTACCCAGCTTTTTTAGTACCAAAATCTGACTGGGATCGTCCATTAGTGTCAGTTCTCTCATAATCTACAATCCAGTGCTGAGCACTGGATTGGTCTTTCTCAACACCTATTTTCCCCCCATCCATCCTTCCCCTCCATTTCCACCTCCTATTCCATCTCCTAACCCACAATCAAGGATTTTCAGGCTATTTTTAAGTCTATTCTTTCTTTTTCCCCCATTTTTTTTTTCCTATTTTTTCTCTTGCTTGCTTATTTTACTTATTTTCTTCTCTCTTTATTATTTTTTTAAAATTTTCAGATTTTTAATTTTTTCCATCTGTCACCTTTTTATTTCTTACTCAAAATGTTGATTCAGCTGGGTTTTTTCCCTCCAGTGAGTATTTTTTATTCTTATTCTCCTTTTTCTTTAATATTTAATTTTTTTCTGTCTTTTGTTTTTCTTTTTATCATCAAAATACAGGAGAATTTTCAACCTTGCTTATCTGTTGAACACCACTGGTAAACCTAACCCATCACTATATGTTTCAAATCAAGCAAATCAAACTTCTGATCACCATCACCATGAGTTTCTTGAACCTCCCAACTCTGAGCCTGACAAGGATGAATTTCTTGAAGAACCCACAACAAAGTTGATCAATCTACATGTGAAATTCAACTTTTTGATTGAAAAGGCTAAAAAAACTTCATTTGTTTCCAGCAAGAGATAGGCCCCAGTGCTTTTTCAACCTAAATTAACTCCCCCCCTTTCCCAATGGAGCAAATGATCTCTGAAAAGGAAAAGCTTTTATTAGTTTGTAATGCTGAAAACCATGACTTAGATGAGTTCAAGCAATGTGTTATTAAGTTCCTTTATGAAGAAGAAGATAAGGATCTGGTTTTTTTTGTTGAAAAAGAAGTTGAACAGGGTTATGTAATTTGGGAACATATCAATCCCTCATACAACATATTTTTCAGCATCACAGAAGAAGATACTAATCAACACTGATATTTTTAAAAAATTTATGAAAGTGCTTTGTTGGTGCTTGATGGATGTAAAGTATTACTTCTTTTGGATCAAAAGGATCCTTCAGGCAACCAAAAATTGTGCTATTCTGTTATTATATTTTAATTTCTTGCTCACATTTATTAAAAATATATTTTTCAAGAGAAAGATGCAATATAAATGCCTCAGAAATCCTCCTCCCACCAATAAATATAATCCAAATTAAGTAAAAATTACCAAAGAAATGCTTAGTCAATAAGCACACTGGCAGAAATTACAGCTTCTTATTGATACACATTGTGCATATCCTGATATTACTGGTATCAGGAAGGAATATTGTTGCCTCAATCCAATGAATCCACTTGAGTACATGAATCTCATATATTCCCAAATTCAAAAATGGGCAAGAGAAATGGTGTGTATTTAATTTTATTCTTTTTATTTTTTTGTAAATAAAAATTATTTATTTCTTTTTTTTAGGTGGCCAACCCATGAGAGGCTACTTATGCAGTTCTGCCTAAAACTCCTGATTTCAAATGGTAGATAATTACTCTTGATAGATGCTTGAAAGCTGTGAAATCTACATTAAGTTCTACTAAAATTAATGAAACAAGAATCACCTCAACATCTGAAACCACGATTGCATCACCAGTACCTCTATCTTCTGAATCCAAGCTCTCCAACAATGAATGTTCTATGGGAAAAAATTTTAAGGAAGCAGTTTTGGAGGAAAAAGATCCAGGTTTTTAAAAGGTGTTAATTGACCTCCACCTTACTCACTAAAGTTTGTTTCACAATTTTTCAGTGAAGGAAATGATGGAGGCAGGTCTTCCCAAGATGTATTCCCATGCATATTTGCATACAGAAAATTTCTAATTGATATAACCACTAGCCTTGAAAAGGCTCTGCATTAATTTTTTGGTAATAAAAGTCTTAACATACATCTTAATAATCTCAGAATCATTTTGACCCCCTGACCATTAACATGAAACACTCTGTCAATTGGATTCATGTCAGATGAATATGCAGGGAGTTATAATAAGTGGAAGCCCCTTTTCATTATAATATCAGATATCCTTCCCCCATGATGAATGGTTGCATTTTTCATTACTAAGACACCTACTGGCCCAGGATATGGGCTCATCATCAGGACCTAAAAACAAAATGATTGAATCAATTTCAAAAAAAGGAAGAAAAAACTTACTAATATGTTTTCTAAGTAAAACTCAAAATGTGCATGAGTAACTGAAAATTTTTGAATATGTTACCACAAGTCCTTCCAAGGAGAAAGTAGGAATTATGTTGAAATGGATATTAGATTTTGCAGTATGAATGCATTCAGTCCTTGAGCCTTTTTCTGCCCAACCTTCATCCCAGCCAACATCTTCTTGACAAATTTTTTTTTTTAAAAATTAAAACAAGTTATTAATTTAAATTACTCTTAACAATAAAAACAGGTGGTTCTGGGTCATAATCCCCAATTGGAACTCTTTTTGCTTTGTCCTGTCTTTGATGGACCTTTTGAGCTACCTTCTTTGTCATATTCAATCTTAAAACCGGCTCCATATGAATTTTAGCTTGTGAAACTCATGACCATGCTGATCTAACAAAGCTGCTTGTAATTCTACTTGATAAAATGTTGGATTCTGACATAACATTTCTTTGATGAATTTGTGCTGTTCTTCATTAAATTCTAGAGGACAGCCAATTTTAAGATATGTAGAGGGGTGGGTTACTGCTGCCTTAGTGGTCTGATATAACTTCATCCATGTGGTGAGAGAGTTTTGTTGAAAATTTGTACCATTCTTGTGATTGATTTCTTATAGTGACATTCTGTCTAAAGCATCTAAAACAAACTTCACCTTGAATTCAGGATGATATTTTAAGAAAGGCATCAGTCTGGAACAAAAAGACAGAAAAAAAATTAAATATTAAAAAAAAAAGGAAAATAAGAATAAAAAATACTCACCAGGGGAAAAAAACCCCAGCTGAATCAAAGTGTTGAGTAAGAAAGGAAAAGGTGACAGATAGCAAAAATAAAAAAACTGAAAATATTAAAAAAAAATAATAGAGAGAGAAGAAAATAAGTGGCAAGGTAGGAAAATGAGTAAAAATAAGTGAGAGAGAGAAAAAATAGGGGGAAAAAAGGAAAGGAAAAGAAAGAAAAGATGTACAAATAACCTGAAAATTCTGGATTGTGGGGGTAGGAGATGGAATAGGAGGTGGAAATGGAGGGGAAGGATGGATGGGGGAAAAAATGGATGGTGAGCAAGACCAATCCAGTGCTAAGCACTGGATTGTAGATTGTGAGAAAACTGACACTAATGGAAGACCCCTGTTAGATTTTGGCACTAAAAAAGCTGGGTAACCCTCCCCAACTTTTGTGTTTTTTCCTAAAGCCTTTCTAATATAGCTGTGATGAATTTAATTTTCTTTCCACATTTACCATGTTTGAGACCCTCTATCATATCACAGTGGAAAAAAATGGCAACCAGATGCTGAGTTCAATTCACATACTCAATTGATTCAATTCAGTATGTGAATCGAACCTTTCAACTGGTTGCCATTTTTTCCCCTTGTGTATCTTTCACCAAAAACAATATTCTTCTGATAGTTAAAGTTGAGTTTTAAGTTTTATTTCAGTGCCAAGAAATACATCTATATTAATGCTTGATCTTCAACTTGGATACTCTTAATGCTCTAAGAGAGAGGTCAATGAAAAAGTGCTTTCTACCCACCAATTACCAGAAAAAAAAAGCTGGCACCTGCTAGCAGGCTCCCATCCCTGACTGAACTATGGTAGTTCAATTTGGGGGAGGCACCTGTTAGCAGGCGCCCACATTTTTCCCTGGTGAATGTTAAAATAGGGGGTTTTAAACATTAGCATAAAAGCCATTCAAGTACATCACAAATTTGGTTTCAAGTAGGTCATTTTGATTTAAAGTACACCTGCCTAGGACACGTGTATTTGAACAGCATGTTATTGCCTCAACACCGCCTTTTTTGAGTACATCTACGGCATTCACACACTCCATCCCCTTATCATGATTAGTCAGCACCTGGTACACACATGTCCATATCTTAGCACAAAATTAGGGAGTATTTGACCTCATGTTTTAGACTCCTAATCTCAAGTGTGCGATTTATCATGGTGTCTTGAAATGGCATTTCAAAGTTGAAGTCCACCAGGTGTATATGCTAATATTTAAGACCAGTTTTAGGCATTAATAAACATGTTTTGGATGAATTAGGCAAATGTCAAATTAAAAAACTAATGGAAATCTGTTAACAATATTTTTAGACTTTTATTTTTATAATAACACCTTTATAGCTACTTCAATGAATGTTGGTGAGTTTTTGCAACTCCAACTTCATCTTCGGGACAGGTATCTGCAGAAGCGGCAGATACTTGTCCCACTCTCAGCATAACACTTCGGCCTAATGTACAAAATAATATTGAGAGTGGGACAGGTACATATCTGTTTCTTCTGAAGACACCTGTCTCAAAGCTGGACTTGAAGCTGTAAAAACTCAACAACATTTATTGAAGTAGCTATAATCTGCATGCCACTTTTATGAAAATTTTGTCGCTTCTCTTTTTTTCTTTTTTCCCCCTCCTCCCTTTTTCACTTCTTTCTTCTTTCTTCCTTTTTTTTTTTTTTTTTTTTTTTTTTTTTATTGTCTTCCTTCCTTGTGTTTCTGAATTGATAATACTTTTTAAACATGCATTGCATTTATATACAGATAAATCTTAAAACCTCTTGGCTTTCTGAAAATGTTTCACTCTCCTACTTCGGCCGGTTTATGAGTCTAAGTCTGTTAACCTTGAAAAATATGCGATGGAATGATTCAATGGGCTAGATAAACAAAATGAACTTACCCAAACTCGCATCCTGGGTATGATAGGAGCCATGAAAAAATTTGAAAAAGCGGCAACCTTTCCCCAATTAGCTGTCGATTTATATATATATATATATGATTAAGCAAAATGGATCAACAACAAAATTGAAATCCAGCCCAATAAAAATAAATCATGAAAAATATTATTGTAATATGTTGATTGCTAGCCCTCTTTGTTATTTTTATATTTTATATTTTATATTTTTTCTTTGTTTTTTTCGATTTTTCTTCAAGATTTTGTTTATATTAGGGGGTATCAAAGCTAGAAGTCTTCCATTTCAAAATACCTCTTTTTTTCATTAAATCAACCATGATGAATTTTTTTAAAATATGCCATATTGTGCCCCCAAAACACCTTTTTACTGAAAATTAATGTCAAGTTTGTGGCTTTCTTTTCGTGTTGTGAAATACCTTTTAAATAATTACAAATTTCTAACTTTGATACCCCCAATTATGTTTTTCTGATCCATAACTTTTAACCCCACAATCACTTATACAGCCAAGTCACAAAAGCTTGCGGAATTTTGGACGGAAAAATTAAAGCTTTACTCACAAAAATATGATTTGCCTATTCAAACTAGGGTACCCCTGACCTATTCCCGACCCTTTTGAATAGGCAGATCATTTTTTGGTGAGAACAACTTTGATTTTTTCGTCAAAAATTCCGCAAACTTTTGTGACTCGGGTGTCACTACGCACCATGTAAGATATCCCCGATGGGGATATTCATACGCGAGTTGGGGATATTTTAGTGAGGGACATAAGGTCAGAAAAATAAATGTAAGAAAAGTAAGTGCAAGAAAAATAAGTGCGAGAAAAGTAAGTGTAAGAAAAATTATTTGCAATCATGAGAATAATTTTTTCAAAAAAAAAAAAAAAAAAAAAAAAAAAAAAAAAAAAAAAAAACATTATAAAAAAATAGGAAAAAAAAAAAAAAAAAAATTAAAAATTAAAAATTAAATTAAAATCATTTTTTGAGAAAAAAAATAAATTAATTAAACACTAAAATTTCCCATGGTCGCAAGATATTTTTCTTACACTTATTTTTCTCACACATATTTTTTCCGCGCATATTTTTCTGTCCTTATGTCACTCCCTACACTATCCCCAACTTGCCCATGAATATCCCCATCAGGGATATCTTACTTGGTGCGTAGTGGTGTACTTGTAATTGCTTGCTTATAAAAAACATTTCAGGAGCTAAACAGTGCTGAAAAGCAAAATAGAGCGCCTAACTATTCTACAGCAATCATTCATTCATAAACCACCCTAAATTCATTTCAACAGACTATAAATAACTGAATTTAATTCGACCTACATACATATGCACATAAACGGTTTTGATTTGTGGTGTTTTTTTTTTTTTTTTTTTTTTTAATTTTTCACTTGAGATCGGCATCCCCTTCCTTCCTTTTCCTTCCTTTCCCTATTACAACTAAACCAGAAAAAAGCTTGCGGTTTTCTGGCCCCTTATTCCTTTTCAAAAGCGACTTAAACTCATGGTTTTGTGGGAGGGGGGGGTCGGAGACGAAAAACCCGTAAGCTTTTCAGGTTCATTGCTGTATTACCGCTTATCAGTGACTCAAAACGTCAGCCCGGAGTGAGACGGGTTTGAGGACGCGCGGTTACCAGTATGTATATAAACACTTTTCACTATGTCAATTTAAACGCATAATCATGCCATGTAAAAACCCTCACAACAATATTGCCGCAATATTGTTAACACGTTCCTAGTCAGGTTCATGAAATACTGACCTCACATCCTCAACTTCCAAACAAACAAACAAATATTTATATTTATGTAAGTATTCAGCACTACATGCTCTTCACATATTTCCTATAACCTAATAATTATGATAAACGGCTTCCACGATGTTTTTTTTTAGGGGAAAGGCCTTAAAGGGACTACTTTTCTATTTTGTCTCTTTTGGTCACTTTCACCTTAACCAGCTACCAAAACAATAATGTTAACTTCAAGAATGGGGAAGAGTAATGGTAATCTAACTCCAACCACTATACAGTTAAATAGTGATAGGAATCTAACACTAACTATTACGGCAGGAAAAAGCAAGGCCTATCTAACACATTATCATCAGTGGTGGTGAGTCACAAGCAAGAGATACCGCTAACTTAATAGGGGGAAAACACTAAAAATAGAAAGGTGGTCTTTGTTGCAGGTCAAAAAGGTGATCCCTTTAAAGCCTCCCTTTTTCTTTTCTTTTCTTTTTTCTTTTTTTGACCAATACTAAATTAATTATAGTCTCATTGCGGTGCAATACACAAAACGCACGTCTACAAAAGACTTGTTTATTTAATCTCTTTATCAACTGAGCTAAATACACTACTGATTGAAGCACCCATTCTTTCGAAACAATAATAACCAGTTATGTGCACAATTTCTTGAAACAGTAACTTGAAGGTGAAATAATAATAATAATAATAATTAAACAAACTTCGCATCCTGAAGGCTATTAAATGGTCATGTTTTTTTCGGATAAAATTGAGCCAGAACTTTTAAGAAAGCAATTGGGTTGTCTGCAGGAAATAAAACTTTAACTTCCTTTCGCGTAAATCTTACTCTTGATCACTTCAATCCAACAATGTGAGAACCAAAGTATGAAAGATCCAACATGATTATTTTTTCTCGGGCGTACCGGCACAAATAACTAGTAAACTAGATCTTTAACTCATGAATAAGAACATGATTTCCCTTCCTAATCTCCTGTTACTTCTCCTTCTTGGTAAATCGTATTCAGCATTATTCTGAGAGCTCTCATGTAAATGCATACCTTGATGTCATGGACCGATAGATGACTCGTATCGATCTTCAGTTTCTGGATGTTGCATTATTTTAGTTAGCCTTACTGATATTGACTTCTGACATATCTCTTAGTGCGAAACACGGCAAAAATAATCAAAATGAGAATATCCACAATTTTTTATTGTTTAAGCAAATAACTTCATGTAAATGGGGAAGGAAATTAATGTTGACCAAAACAAACTACAATGAAAACTTTAACCTATGAGTAAATATGGAGAAATATCTTTGGATAAACTGAACTATCACTCGTCCTTTTTAATTTCCTTTGCATCTCTTTGTTTGGCCCGATGCTGATGAAAAGCGATATCTGTTCCAAAAAGTTTATCCATCCATCTAAAGCTAGTTGAATAACAGCCAATGAATTTTTCATGGTGATAATCATGATGATCTGCACCAGCCCAGAACGGTATAATATTGTGCAAAGACCAGGGAAAGTCATATCCTGAGTGCGCATCGACTGCCTCTAATTTTAAAAAACACACATACACACATACACACCAAGCCAGTGCAAAAGGTACAGTTAAAAATTATATTTGGAATCAGATGATGACAAAGTTAAATGAAAATAAGACTCACGAAAAAGCCGAAGCACGATCCAAACATACATCGTAAAGATGTGAAGGTTACCTTTACTAATGACGCACCATATTAGCGGGCCACCGATAGTGCCAGTCCCAAGGATCAATATTTCTAGAGGGTGAGCGTATTCTGCAGCCAGACCAAACGGTGCTGAAAATTCATGATGGATCTTGTGTATCTTTTTGTAAAGCTGGCCACTATGTAGAGCCCGATGCGCCCAATAATGAAAAAAACTGAAATCCAACCATTCAAACATTTCTGATTAAGCCAAAGGAAGCAAACATCAGAAAAAAAAACCGATCGAAAAACAGGACGCATACTCTTCGAAAACAAAAAACATGGCGATTTGATAAACTATAGTTGTGATACTTGGAAAAGGAACCGTATGAGTAGCTAATCCGAAAAATTCTGCTAGAGGATGAAATCCCCAAATCTGAAAGAACCAGATGAGATGATGAACCGATGTCAAGTCAATAATCGATGCTTACTTCAGGTAGCTCGACAGTGAAATGGGTCCATAATACATATTTTGTACATTTCCATAAATCTTGAGAAGTTGGGATTTTGGATTGTTGAATCTTATATTTATCAAAAGCTCTGATTCGGCCAATAATTAGCCACGGAATGCAACGACCAAAGTAAAAAATCTAAAACAGAAAAAAAAGGTGAATCAATAGCATAAAAAAATAAAAGATAAGAGTCAAATAAAAAGTACCTCATGAAGAAGAAAACTCATGATTCCTGTGGCGATGACTGGATTATCAAACCAGATATACCACTTCGCCCAAGATTTTTCTAGCCAAGAAAGCTGAGAAAAATCGACACCAGCATAGAGATCATGGTTGAGATATTTAGGGTTTGAAGACCCATTGAGAGTGTTAAAAATTCCGGAGATGAACTGATAGCCTTGTTGGATGATGGCCGTCATTCTTGAAGACACGATGCTGAATGACGAGTGCGGAGGAGAGTTTGAAATGCTGCCCCTAGTACTATGCATGCAAATGGCGCATTATTATTCATCTACGTATGTAGCCTTTACGTCCACTTAAGGACATACCGACATACAAGAGATCGATCGCCTGGCCCACAAGCAAAGTGCTGATCCGTCAAGTGCTCTTCATCGATTTCCAAGTCTGCTCGATTTTGGGCATTTTCTTTTTTCTTAAAATAATTACTTATCCTTCTTCCTTGTTTTCATCTGCTCAACTCCAGTCTTCTTTGTTGCTATTTGAGATCATAAACGCCTGATCAGTGAGGAAAGTTCACATCTTGCAAAGCTGAGAGAACATCAAAAATGTTGTGCTCGATTTGTTTTCTAGAAAAACAAAGAGATATAATGTTAATAAGAACCTTGATGAACGTTTCAGTGTACAGTTATACCAACTGTTGTTGGTGCCCTAGTTGAAGAAATTTTTCAACTTTGAACCCCATGGTGACTGCCAACTAAATTGATAATACATGCCAACATTTCAGTCGACCGTCAAAATGCGGTACGAAGTTGCCAAATTTTGTCAACTTGTGCATCAACAATTATTGGTATAGCTGTATTGCTTTTCTAACTGTCCAACAAATATATAAAGAAAACAAAAAAAATTAGATAAGAGCTAGAAACTGGAGAAGTCTTCAGTAAATTAGTAGACTTTAGAAGAACTCAGCTCAAATCCACCATGAGTTGGGCTAACTTTTATTGAAGGTCCGTTATTACAAGATCATCTTTCCCCTTGCCACATTTCATTCAACTATATCACTAAACACCCGGACCCATTTCTCATAATTTCATATCACCTCTCCCATTTTCATCTATAATTCATCATCTTTGCAGTCACAGCATTCGACTCATCACAGTATTTGTTGTTTGTCAATCCAAAATCAGCGTTTATTTGGGCTCTTCGATTAATGAGTTTTCACTGGGTTTTGGGTTTCATCATTAGTTATGTTCGAGGACCTCATTCAAAAAAAAAAAGAATCCATTATTAAAAGCGAAAAAAAAGACAATTGGAAATATCGCTATAATGATAATCAACGGCACAATATATAATGGTAACCCGGATGGAGACCACTTAGTTTTAGGAACTACACCACCTTTTACCCATTTTAGCAACTTGATTGAACTATTTACTTTAAACTTACCAAAATATGGATGTTACACACGGCAACGCTTGTCATTGAACAAATACTTAACTTGATAATATTTGAAGTGTTTTTAGAAAATACACCCCTTCCCTCTACAATGGCTCATTCTTGATTTCCGAATTTCTCTCTTTCCCTTGCTGAGCCCACTTGTTCTCTGTCATTTCTAAACTTGCACCAACTACCCCCCTCACCCCACCATCAAGTTCAGAGCTTCCTCAAACTCAATTCTAAAAATTAAGACAAATCAAGAGAGAGAGACTGCAGAGAAAAGGGGTGAATATTCTTAAAAAAATTCAAATAAAACACATCACATTATCATCTTAAATACTTTTTCAAGAGAAAGAGTTGTCAATTGAACAAATTTAGTGCATAAAATCCAAATTCGGAAAGTTCAAAGAAAGTAGTTGATTCAGCTTTCCAAATTTGGGTCAAAGGTGATGTAATTCATAAAACTGGGTGGTCTCCATCCAGTCTACCTAAATAATTAAAAATGTTTTTATGATGATAAGATTTATGCCACAAAACAAAAACAAAAAAAGCTCTCCCTACATGTTCCATACTTGCTCCATTTACTTGCTAAATAAATTATTGGGATAGCCTTTACCTTTTAGTCATTAGAATGCTTTTTGTGGCTGAAATTCTCAAGATCAAGTTTAATCTTATATTATTGATCATGATCCATATAAAATTGTATCCTGTTTTTTTTTCAAGTCACAAGATCCTGCCTTAAAACATGACAAATTCCAATAACCTGTTGAGACATAATATATACTTTGTAATGAAGTGCTTTAATACATTAGAATGTATATAAACATAACATAAAATGTAATAAATATCATTCTTTTTTTCCCAAGTACTACTGTCAGGCTTACTCCAATTTTAGAGACATTAAAAGCTTGATTAGTCAGTTGTCAAGAAGATTTTAATGGTCCAGTAAGAATTGGAGTTTTCCAGGTCCAGCAAAGTATTGCAAAAATTCAATTGGGGGCGTCAGTTCTGGCAAATCCACACTTAACTTAAGTGAGTACTGTCAGGCTAAGTCCAATTTTAGAGACATTAAAAGCTTGATTAGTCAGTTTTCTAGAAGATTTTAATGATCCAGTAAGAATTGGAGTTTTCCAGTTGCAACAAAGTATTGCAAAAATTTAAATTGGGGATGTCAGTTCTGGAAAATCCACACTTAACTTAAGTGTGGATTTCGAAGCAAATCAGCACTTAAATTTTTCAAAAAAGTCACTTATTTCAAAAATGGGTGTTGGTTATGACCTCTAATCAGCACTTTTTTCTTGATTTTTTTTCACAATCACTTGTTGGTCACAACATCCCTGTCACATGTGACACACTGACCTCCATCCCCTCATCAATCCTTGGCACACACCCCTCACTGGAATTTGCAACATTTTATTACAACATTGTGACCAAGCATTTTTCCTTTCTTTTCTACTTATTTCTTCAACCTCTTAATATCTCTTCTTGTGACTTACCAGTTTAATAATGTCTCCCAGAAAATCTAACACTCAAAAGGTAAATCAAAAAATGCTCCCCCAAAAAAGTCTCCTTGTAAAGCAAGCCCTTCAACTGGAAAATCAAAGTCTGGACAACTAAAATAGGAAGATTATCTCATCATAAAACAGGGGAAAACAAGGTGAACCACATGTCTGGTTCAGTTTTTGGTTTCAGGTTTAACTTATGGGTGTGATTCAGGGAGTGACCCTGGTTGAGCCCAGTACATGATGCTAGTTGTGACTTTTGCCATGTTCCCTTTTTTTTACTTGTCTGTCATTATCATCTCTCTAGGCTTCAGCTTCTAAACCCCATACATTCCTCCTCCTCCTCCTCCACCACCTCATGGTTTGTGAGCATTTTCTTGTTGTATTTGTTACTTGTTTCCTATGTATTTTATTTGGTACCCTCTTCTGGTAGTGTAATTTTTTTTTCCTTAGTAAATGTGTGTTTTTAGTTTTACTTTCACTTGCTACATTCTCCCTCCACACATCTCATTCATGTAAGTAATGATACATGCTCACAAGTTTATTCTCATTTCTCTCTTGCACATTTTTCTCACCTCTCTTGTGCCTTTTCCCTCCTCCACTCCTTACTGCACATGCACCTCCCTTCTCATATCTCTTTTCTCCCCTCCACTTCCTCAGACCCTTGCTCCCCTCCTTTTCCCCATCGGCCTGTTTCCCTTCCCTCTTCCTCCCCTCCAAAACCTCTCGCTTCTATCCCCTTCCCATCTATTCCTCATCCTCTCCTCCCAATCATCTTGCTTCCATCCCATTTCCCTCTCAATCCTCCCACCTCCATCCCCTTTCCTCCCCATCCTCTCATTTTAGTCCCCCTCCCCATCCTCTTGCTTCCATCTCTCTCCTCCCTAATCCTCTCTCTTTCCTCCTCCTCCTCCTCCCTTCCCAATCCTCTTGCTTCCATCACCCTCCCCTCCCAATCATATTACTTCCTTTCTCTTCCCATCTCTGCCCATCCTCCTGCTTCACTTACCTTCTCTCCCTTCTCCTTCCTATGGACCTTTAAAATAAATATTTCAATTTTTGTTTAGTTACAAAAATTAGTCAATGGTGTTGGTGTGACTAAAAATTCCAAACAGGTGATAAATAGTAATTTTGGATAAGCATTGAGATAAATAAAATAAAATAAAACTAAAATCAGGAGGAGTAGACAACACCTAGATGCAATGGTAAAAGAGAGTCGCAGTTGATTTTGTTATGAGGAAAAACAATAAGTTTTGATTATTGATTTAAGTAATAGGTAAAGAAATCAATGAATAAAAAGGGAAAATGTTTGTAACTAGATATACTGGTATCATTGACATTAACCTATCTCTAACTTATCACATAACTATATCTCATAACAAATATGTATGTACTTAGATCTAGACTAATTATATTGATGAGGACAGGGTAGAAGTTTGAGATCAAGGTTTGCGGTGAGTTAGGAAACATTGTTTAAAAAGGCTAACACTTCTCATATCTTTTTCTTCCAACCCCTAAACTTTTTTTAACTCACAAACCTCAAAAATAAAAAAAAGTTAGTAAGTAAGTGATAACCAAAAAAAAACTAATTTGTTGAATTATAACCACATAAAAACATTAAAGCTACCCAATATTAATCTCAATAACTAATTACAATACCTACAACTGAGTAACAAGAAACTACCATATCAAAATTGAACAAAAATATAATAGCTAATGTAATTACAAACTAAAAGAAATATTAAATAATATAGTCTAATTTTAAGAAAATAATGTTTGAGAGTCTAAATGACTCAGAGATTACTTACACTATTAGCTAACTCATCAGTACACCAATGAGATGGTCAGTTAACCTAGATCCAAATAAAAATAATTAACTTCAATAAGATTGAACTGATTAACTTATTGTTAAAAAATAATGGAAAATCACAATTTTAGTAGTATTAATCACTTCCAAGTTGAGCTAATTAATTATCCAGTAGCTATGTATACAGAAAAAATGTCTTTAAAAATAAATAGGTAAGTTAATCTATGAAGTATAATGTTCCAAAAATGAAAAAAATGAAAATAAGTAACTTGATGTCTAAATTATCAACCAGTGAAATGCAATCAATATTAAAATTTTTTCCTTGTATTTTATTTTTTTGCTTCTCTTTTTTCATTTTCATTGTCTTTTTATTTTCATTTATTTATTTATTTTTGGAATTCAAAATTTCTTTCCTTATACTCTTTATTTTGATTTATTATGTCTTATTTATGAGATTTATAAAATTGATTAGTCAATTGAAATCCCTATCTTATAAAAAGCTAGAGGGCTAATTATTTTGATGCTGATTTTGCTTACATATTTCTAAAAGTGGCATGGGCTGTTAGCCTGAGATATTTTGGTGCTTTTCTCATAGAAAAGCAAAAAATGAACTAGCCTAACACCAAAAAATCACAAAATTAAATTCAAATACATCCCAAATTATTTAAAATAAAAATATATAATCATTGATTGTTTCAAATTTTAACAAAAAAATTTTTTTAAATTGAAATCATATACAAATGAAATTATTAATTATTGTTGAATATTATACTTGATTTTTTTATCCTTTTTGGTCTAAATTTGCATCTAAAGAAATGTATCTCTCTTCTAAATTTGTAAAAAAAATGTATGTTGATAAGTTCAAGTACTGGAAAGGATTATAAAAAGATTGAATCTTATATTTCTTGATGGAAGAAGGAAACTAATCTTCAAGAAATAATATTTCAAGATTTATGTCTGGCAAGAATGCATGAATATAACTTTTCAAGAAAATTTTCTTTAGTCAGATTTTGAGAAAGGAAACACTCTTTACACAAGGGCTGCATTTTAATAAGTATAATATATTGCACTATTGAATATGATGAGTACAATACACTACAAAAAAACTTTTTTTATCATAGGGTATAACAATGGTACAACAATTATACAAATTATGTGTTATTGATGTTCCATATGGAAAATAAATACATCTTGCTCACCCTGAGTCAAAAATTAGTCACTTTTTGGTGACCACTCAGGTGATAAGAACAGAGGACATTCTTCTAGGGTTCTAATTGTGACTAAGACTGGGGCTGGTAAACCAACTGTCAAAATACTTCCAGTAAAAATTAAAATAGACAAAAGATCAAGTTATTTAAAAATTTTCCCATGCAGTGAATCACACTATGAAAATTAAGGTGGTGTTCCCGGTGAAAATTTCACCCTGATGTTTGCACCTTGTTCCATTCAAAACTGAAAAAACCAGTGAAAAAACACCACACAATTTTGAATGCCATTTACTTTGCAAAAATCTTGATTAATGGAATCTTTGTATTCCACATCAGCTTATTGATAGTCCATTGATCTTATGAATCTTTTCAATCAAATTCTCAATAATTTTACAAGTTTTTTAAATTAGTTTTTTAGGATCCTTTTGAGATTCAACTTGAAGAATATTATTTTTGGGCCAAGACTTAAAAGCTTTAAAGATTTTATAAGATGGTTTAGGGAAAAATTTATACTTCAATCTGCTGATTGTATGAATCTGGTAAAGTGGTGAAATGAAAAATTAAAATAATCTTATTAGCTTGGAAAAATTAAATTAATTTTTTGTTTTAATTCTTGTAGGAGATAAAAACTAATAAAGGAGTGTATAGTCTCTTGTTAATGTGACAATTTCTCATTGTGTAAGGACTTGGGTTGCCAACTGCTGAAATTTACACCAATTCCTTAGAGCTACAGTTAGATTCTTCTTCAAATTTATTTTTTTTAAATTTAAACTTGATTCATTGCTTCCACCATGTCTTAAAAACAAAAAAGAAAGGCACATTATATATCTATTTACATCATAATTGGTTCAGAAATATTATTTTTACTAAGAACAAAGACACACTGACACCTGTTATTTATTTAAACCTGATATTAGTGTAAGTAAGTAAAACCATAATCCAAAGACAAGTAAAATAAAAAAATAAAGGAAATTAAGAGAATCATAGATGAGAAGTAGGGGATTCAAGCTGAAAAATGTGTTTGAAAGTTTGGGAGTATTCAAAATAACATGTTATTTTTGCTGTGGTTTTGTGGTTTTCACAGTTTTAAATGGAATAGAGTGCAAACATCAGGATAGTTCTTGCAGTGGGAATTCACATGAATTTTGTTAGTGTCATCTGCTTAATATTCTGATATACTACCTCTAAAAAGCATCATTTTCCTTCCTTCTGAACTTTATAATAATTATAGGTGCATGCTTCTATATGATTCCCTATTATTTTAAACCAGTCACTTCTCAGTAATAAGTCAGTCACTTCTCATTAACCAGTCAGTCACTTCTCAGTAACAAGTCAGTCACTTCTCAGTAAACAGTCAGTCACTTCTCAGTAACCAGTCAGTCACTTCTCAGTAAGCAGTCAGTCACTTCTCAGTAACAAGCCAGTCCCTTCTCAGAAATAATTCAGTAACTACTTCTTCAGTGCTTATGCATAACACAATAGCTGTCTAGTCAATTTCAATTCACCACTCAGTCATATCCTGGGTTTTTCTCATTCAATTCTAATTAAATTTATAGTCATTTATCAGTAAATTCTTAGTGTATTATTTAATAGAATATTACTAAATTTTCTCAGTATTATTATACAACATTCACAACAAAATATTAGGGGGAATTTTCAGAAATTCTGCAACTTAACTCAATCAGACTAGTTCAATTTGATTTTAGACTCAGTATGAATCTCCCACCTTCTTTTTTGTGCTCATGTCATACTCACTTTTATTTTAGTTTCATTTACTCTATATTTTGAGAATAAATAGTAAGTATTTATGTAGGTCAACAAATCAATATATTTTTGTAAATTTGTGCATTCTAAGATTTTCCCATTATCCTAGATTTTTCTTTATTTAAATATCCTCTATTCAATTTGATTTATCTTATTTTAAATTATATAATGCAATGTATTTACTAAGAGATATGTATATTTTTTTTGATTGAAAATTGAACAGAAAAAGCTAAATGAACTTAAATTCTCAATGCAGTAACTAGATGCTGTTATATTCAATTAACAAAAAACAAGTAATTAAATTGAATTATTCAGCCAAATGTACACTCTTTTCAAGCTTGCTATATTATTGAATGGACATAAATAATAAGAGTAATTTTACTTATTTTACTATACCTTATTATGGTTTAGCTCACTCAAATATATTCTGTCTCAATTGAAACAAATGACGCACGTAAAATTCATTTCAATCATTAATTTCTATAATGTGAATAAGATTATAGTTTAAATTGAAATGTGGAGTGTACCTGATGATGAGAAAGTAATTACACATTTAATTAGTATATACAGAATAGGATCTTTAAATTTTCAATTATTTAAATTTCTGTATATATAATGGGGGGTCTCAAACATTACCAAACATCCCTAGTGTGTTTCATTTGAAAAACTCCACACAAAAATTCTGTGAAATATGGCTGATTTGGTACCTGGGCTCTCAAACATGGGGTCAAATACATCCTAATTTTTTACAATTCTCTTAACCACAATTTAGCCCACAAGTATTCACATCCTCCCAATAAGCTGCACATCACCTTCCTTCCATCCTCACTCATATACTCCACGTCACGACTCTTCTCCCCCAGTTCATTTCCAAATCAAATTTTTCTCTTTCACACCACAGTAATTCTATTACATTCTATTCTACTTTTTAGAAAAGTTTCCAGCTCAAATTTCTATACTCACACCTTCTTATTTTTATACAAGGCATCACAAATATCTAAAATATTTTTTAGTCTCTCCTTTTATTCAAAAAAATATTCTTTTTTCACTAATTTCTTTGTTTAGTGTTAATTTATCATGCCTTGCCCAAAATCTACTTCTCAAATATTTATACAAATGAAACCATCTGACCTACAGATTGTAATTAACTGGCTGAAAATTAAATCTAATTTTGATGCCTGTTTTGGCTGTGCAAAGTCCACTCAATTTGGTCATCTACACGCATCAAAATTGAGTGGCTTTAATCAAATGGAAGTGGAGTTGAAATTAAAAACTAAAGGTAAGATGGATTTGAAAACAAGGAAAATGAGGGAAAGATTCAAAAACTATCAAATAAAATACAAGAAAGAAAAGATGGCTTCTTCTTCAACTGGGTTTAGAATTACCAAAGATGATGAAAAGCATGGAATCAAATCTGTTTCAGAAAACTCAACTCTATGTGTCCTCTTTATGATCAAATGGATGAACTCTTTGGACAAAGGCCTGATGTCAACCCTCAAAGGCTGTTTTTTCTGCTTATGGGGAGATTGTTAATAAACACAAACAAGGTTATATTCTTTATTTTTGTTTTGACTAAAGAATTTTTCTTAATTTATTTCTCTTACTCTTAAAAGTTTTACTTCCTGCAGAAAAAGAACAAGCGCAAATTGAAATCATGAAGTTGGAGTCTTAAAAAAAACTGCAGAACATCAACTACTTTTTGAGGAAAAGAAGTGGTTTCATTCACAATCAAAGGAAGAAATTTTTTTACAAATTGTGAAAGATTGTTTATATTTGGAAAGGGAGAAGGCTTGGGTTCAAAGAGAGGATGATGAAAAATTCAAAAATAATCAATTTCAATTGAAAAACACCAAAATTCAGTTACAAGCCAATGAATTAAAAATGATTTATGTCAAAAATTTTTTTTGAAAATATCCTCCCCTACTATTTACCATAACAGGGGGTAGGGATCACCATTTTTTTTCTAAGTCAGAAAAAAATTTATGAAAAAAAATGGCAATACCCTCCCCTGTTTTTTATTGAAGTAGGGGCATAGATTGCCAAAATTTATGTCCATTTCATAAATTAACATGTAAAAAATTCTTATAAGATAATTAAAAACCCTAAATTAATGACAATTCAAGTAAAAATGAGAGTGGAAATTTTCTGTGAACAAAGTCAATGAAATCAAACACAAATGTATACATGAACCTCATGAGAAAAACAAATTTCCTCATGATTACCATTATACAACAAATGGCCAATGGATCATTAATTTATGTAAGTAGAGTATCATATATGACTTGTAAAATTTTAATTTTTGAAACAAAAATAAAATTTGACAACCTATATTACACCCCATAATTTTTTTTCTATTTAATGTTTTTTGTTTTACCTCACCTTTTTCTTATACCGTATCAATCCTATTGACCAGCTCCCTGTTGATTTGAAAAGAACAGCCAAAGTGAGTAAATTCTTCACAGTATTTTAAACCAGGTGGTGCTTTAGTCATCTTAAAATTAAATGAAATTTACCTAAAAAGCTCTCCTCAAACTACCAGAAAGAAATTGTCCCAAAAATTTCCAAAAAAGAGTCCCAAAAGTTGGAAAAAAGAGCCCTAATGTTGCCAAAAAAGTGTCCCAAAAGATTCCAAAAAAGTGTCTTGAAAGTACCCTAAAACCAACCCAAAAATTTACAAGAAAAGTGCCAAAAGGTTCCCAGAAAAGCAGAAAAAATTGCTAAGAAAAGTTTCAGAAATTGTCCAAAAAAGTGCCAAAATGACTTAAAAACACTTTAAAATGCTATTGAAATGATTCCAAATAGTTTTCAAAGGTTTCTGAGCATTTTTGAATTTATTTAGGGAAAAATAGACCTATAATAGTTAAAAAAAAACTAGAACTCACTGAGAAATGCTTGGAAAATGTTTCTGGAAGGTTTTAACCAAATAACATACCAAAAAAAACAGACCAAAAACACCTCAAAGTAAGTGAAAATAGCTCGGAAAACATTTCCAAATGATTTCTCAGAAATTTAGAAAAGGAAAAGGCCAAAAATGTGAAAATGCATAAAAATGACCAAAAAACACCAAAAAGTCAACAAATCAAGAATAAAAATGATAGAGAACCAAAAAAAAAAGGAAAAAAAAGGGGAGTGAAAGGGAAAAAAGAACATATAAATCAACTATCAAACATGAAAGATGATAAAAAAAAGAAACAAAAAAATAGACAATAAAATAGACATTTCAATTAGCAATTAAATTTAAAAAAATTAGAGAGTGACTTACTTTGAGTGCCGTGAAATGAAAAGTATCAGAACCAACAATGAGTGATGGAAGTTAGAGATGAAGAGAAGATGAAATATCTTAGTGAGACAGAATCTTAGAAAATTTTATTTGTTTGCAAATGATAAGCAATTTCAAGTCTGGGAGCTGAACCAAACAAATGAAACTGAGAAACTGGGGAATTTCATTGGCAAAAATTATTACACGAAAAACAAAATTGTAAATCAGTTAATCTAGGCCCTCAAAATGAGAAGCTACAGCAGTGATATAAAGTTGATGGCAAACTGAAAGTGGCATGTTATGTTAGTGAACAGTGGTAGAGATTAAGAGTAAGTGTATGATAATGGGATTGATTAAGTTCTGGTAAGTCATATACCTCAATCATATGAATAAGCCCTTAAGGATTAGGTGAAAAAAAATCTAGGTGTTGGTGCTTTTGTACCTAGTGTTGGTGTCTTTTTACCTAGTGCTGACTAATCATGATGATAAAGGGAAGTGTTTTGATGGCTTTTTTGACCCAAAAGAAGACATGTTTGGGGAAAAATACACTGTTGAAATACAACTTTCCAGGGCAGGTGTATTTCATTTTTTGATGGCAGCTTTGGTACTTTTTTTTTGTGTGTTCATGTGGTGTATTTGGTAATGTTTGAGACCCCCTAATCTACTGTATTACTTGAAATCATAGGTTATATTCTATATAAATCTTCACATTTGATATTTTTATAGCTACTATACCTTCTAATAATTTATAAATATTTACTACTATGTAATTAAATACTTTTGTTGTCTGTGATATTGTTGTGAGTAATATATAAAACAACTAGTTCTAATTACCTGTTTATTGCCCAAATCCTAAAGCAATTATTGACACCCAGACACCTACTAGCAGGTTCCCATCCTTGACTGAATTATGGTAGCTCAAATGGGGGGGGCACCTGCTAGAAGGTTTTAATTAATTTTCCTGGTGAGAATAACTCATTCAATGTTTGGGTAAAAATGACTTCCTACTAGATGAATTAATTAACATCCACTTAATTTTAGTTTGTGGAGAATGTCTCATATGAAACTTTTTAAGGCCAAAAACCATTTATGAATTTTTTATTTGATCCCAAGAGGCTTAATATTTTAATTTAAATATAAATAGAAAACTTATTCTAATCAGTGGTGTAATAAATTTTAAAATGCATCAATGAAAATGAAAGATTTTTTAAACTTAATGTATCCATTTTATATGTATTATTATTGAGAGTAAATATTTAAGCTCTCATTAATTGTGATGATTTTATTTTAAAAACTTTTCAGTAACAGATAATATGAGGAACTTAGAAGAAACTCTATGAATAACTAGCATTATATTTTCTGTACAGGATAGCTGAATAGCCAACAAGCCATTTCCTCTCATTTTTTACAATTTTAGGGTTCCCTGGAATTAGTTAATGATTTCATTTACATAAAAACTCTATTTATAATTTTTTTTAGTTTTAAATGAATTAAAATTCTGGAGTGTCTCTTTAAACACAATAGAGTATCATTGGAAAATAAATAAACAAAAAAATTAATTTAAAAAATTCAATCTTAATTTATTTATGATAGAGATATCTATGCTTATTCAATGAGGAACTCTCACCACAGAAAATTTGGGGGGGTATTGCTAGCAATAACCCTCATTTAAAAATGTTGGGAAGTGGTTGGAAAGCTGTTGGAAGGCTGTTGGGAGTTCATTGTGAAACCAGATTTAAATTAATTGGACAAAGATTTGGTAATCAGTTAGACCTAGGTTCAACCAAACTCAATCACAGGTTTCTTGGAGCTTGGTGATTACTTTGATTTTGAGCTGAGCACAGATTGAGCAAAGCTTGAACATATCACTTAACATATCATAATATTCACTTTCCCATCTTGTGGAAAGCAAAATTTGATATTCGTTCTAAGAATATCTACATATATTTTCTTGCCAAGTTGGTAACAGAAGGTTAAACTGTAGTATCTCAATTATTACACTAGACTACATAGATATTTGATAAAACATACAATTCAAATCAATTTTAATATTATTGAGATCACCATAAGTGTCTTTCCAAAGACTTACAAAAAGTATGTTAGTATCAAGATATCGTTCTAGGTAGTAGTTTCAATTTGGATTTTGAACTGACATCTAAAGCATTTTACTATTAGACAGAAACATAAATAAGTGTAATAAGAGTGAAATTATTCTATTTTGTGATTATAATGTAACAATAATGCACATTTTTATTGAGAAAATTTTTCTTCCTCCACAAACCAAAATTTACTCTATAGGCTCAAGATTTATTTTTAAGACATATTATTCATTTCAGTTATCATTGATTTACTTCCAATATTTATTAAAAAGATAATAATAATACATGTGAAAGAATTATGAGCTTAGCATAGCATATGCTAAAAAGTTATTTTGTCGTTTTATTCAAAACTGATTCTTCATTTTTTGCTTCAATTCATCTTTTAACAACCACTATCTTCAGATACTATTCTTACTTAATATGTCAAGTCTCAGATGTGTTGGACAGTTCTCATTAACAATCGATCAAATTTATATGAATGTAATTTCAAGATTTCAAAACTCACCGACCCCCACGATTTTACAGCAAGGCCATTCGAATGTTCATATTTTTGGACTATTTGAAGAAAGAAAACCAACCCTTGTTGGTAATCTTTCTCAAGTGCAGAGTCAGCACATTGGACCACTATTGGGTGACATTGGCTCTGGATCTCACCATTTAAACCAAAGAAGTGCCTTGAATCCTATTAAGCCTTTCTATTTTCATGCTTACTTGGTTCCAGTTTTTGGTAATCAGTATCAACTTTGGGGATGCCTCTTTTCTTCAAGTACACTAATCAGTCTTGCTAAAGAAGCATTTTCTTCTGCACAAATCGATTTATGTCCAATCCTGAACTACGACTCCACTATCTTTTTAAATATCCCGCATGTAATTTTTGAAGGCTCTTTCCAAATATCTCAGAGTACTCAAGATTGGAAAGCTGATCAACTTATCCGAGGAATCAAAACAGTTCTCAAAACACATCAACTTCAAGCAATAAATTTTATGATTGACAATGAACGAATGTTAAAGGAAAAGTTGGATATCATGTGGAGGCACCAGGACAACCATTGGCTTAGAACTGGATTCGATGACTATAAAGATCAGTTTCCTAACAATCAATTGCCGCCTGAAGGAAACGGGTCAATACTTGCTGATGATATGGGTTTGGGAAAGACACTTTCAACTCTTTCTCTTATAAGTGCAACTCAAGGTGAAGCAAGACAATTCCAGGTATCAGAAAATCAAGAAGGTATTAATCGGAGTTCAGCCACACTGATTATATGCCCCCTGGCAACACTATCGAATTGGATCAATGAAATAAGTGTGCACTTTGAAGATAATGCACTTCCTTTCAAGGTTCTTTATGGGAAGGATTGTCAAAATACTAATGTCAATGAGCTACAGGACACTGCTATTGTTTTAACGACCTATGAAATAGCTAGCCCAACGATGTCAAAAAATCAAAGCCAAAAAAAGATACCAGTGACTCAAATGCTCTTTTGGTATAGAGTTGTTTTAGATGAAGCTCAGTTAGTGCCCATTTCTATATCTAAAACTTAAAACTTAATTTTTATTATCAATTTTTATAAATATTCTTTTAGTTACATTAAAAATCCTTACTCGCAGAGGGCTCAAACAATATTTGACTTGGAATCCCAACACCGACTATGCTTGACTGGAACTCCACTTCAGAACAGGCCCACTGACCTTCAAAGTCTCATATTTTTTCTTAGAATCGAAAAGTGGCAAGAAGACTGGTTATGGAAGAATTTCCTTTTTCCAGGTTTGCAAAAAGGAAAGGCTAATTCTATTAAATCAATCAATCACTTAATGAAAGTCATAAGCCTACGTAGAACAAAGGATGCAATTTTGTCTCTTCCAAAAAAGATTCAAAGGGGGATATTGGTTCAATTAGCAGATCCATGGAGGTCTAAACTTGATGTGCTTCAAGAAGGATTCACTGAGCGATATGGGCCCTCCAGAAGCACTGACTTCCCTTGGGACTCATCTGAGTTTCTAAGAGAGCTGATGATTTTAAGAAAATTCTGCAACCATCCAATCTACGAAAATCTGGATGAAACTCCAACTTTTGATTTCACCTGGCAGCATTCCGCAAAGATCTGTCATCTTATAGGCCACTTAAAAAACTTTTTGTCTGGTGAAAGGGATATAAATTTTCCAAAAGCTGTTATATTCTCCAACTTTGCAGACTTTTTGCAGATGTAAGTGATTCTATAATGAATTGTTTTACAAAATTGTGTTGGCTTATTAAAAACAATTTTCTAATATTTCAAAATAGAATAAAAATGGCTTTAGATGACCACAATATTAGGTATACCCAGCTTACGGGTGAACTCAGCCGGACAAAGCGAGACAAAAATATGCATGAATTCCATTTTAATAAAAATTGCCAAGTTTTGGTTGGAACGATTCAGGCTGCAGGAGTGGGTATAGATCTCAGGTGTGCTCAAAATGTATATATAATGGTGAGCTCAATGTCTTTTATTTCATATTAAGAACAAAAATATTAAATTTTTTATATGTTCAATGTTGAAATAGGAGCCAAATTGGAATCCAGCAGTTGAGAAACAGGCTGTTGATCGGCTGTATAGAATGGGGCAGCAAAATGAAGTAAATGTTTTGAATTATTTTGTACAAGGAAGTATAGAATTCAGCATGTATAAGATTCAAAGGAAAAAAATGGAGCTAACAATGTAAGCCAAATTTCATTTCTATAAATTTTAATGATAATAGTAATCATTAAAATTATGTTTTTGTTTTCAAGGCTAAGTGTCCCAAACAGTGGAAATGAGGAGTATGAGTGTGCAAACCTATTATTAAGGGAGTTTGTCAATCACTCACATTAGAGGAACAAAGAATTTCAAGGAGAGCAGGTAAATTTATGGGATTTTGAGGATTTAAAAGTCTGAGTTGTTGAGGATTTAGAGATGCAAGATATAAGGGAGAATAACAGTCATTCGGCAAACCCCGGGGGACATGAGAAGGATTAAGGTTAGGGGATAATGTTGAAACCAAACTGATTCTTTTGTACAAGGCCAAGTCCTTTAGCACACTGCCAGAGTAGGTTGAATTATCTCGAATATCAAAGTGTTGTTGGTCAAGATATTGTGCAACTTTAGAAAAATCTTCAGACCTCCATTGCATTAAGATACGTCTTAACAATCCATCATTATCAATTTCGGTGTCTGAACAACATTTGATGTTTGTGAAAAGGTTGTGATAAGTTTCACAATGTGGAAGTTGTTTAAGAAGTTTAGTTCGGTTAACTTAATTCTAAGAATCTTTGTTATTTGAAATAAAGGTCATAAATAAAAACGGTTGAAAAAAAAGGGATTTTCATACTTTTTTTTTTATTCTATATTTATGCTTTCTCACTTTGATTATTTCTTGAGAGCTATGAGAATCCTTCCCAAGTCTTAATCTATCAGCATGACCTAAAAACCAATGTTGAAGAACTCCTATTTGATTTGAGAAGCTAATTTGAGTTGAGTCAATTGGATATGCAATCAAATTATTGGTTTTTAAGGCATTGTCCCAGTGTTTAATGAGAATATTTGCCAAGACCTGGTTCCATTTGTCAAACCAATCTAGGTTCCAAGCGAAAGTTGATCCTGGGAAACCACACATGCGAAGGTGCTCAATAAAAGATTCACGGAAAATTGGTGGAAACTTTTCTGAAACCGCTGAATTTGATTCTGGATGAGGTAGTTCAAAGGCAATGTTGCAAGAATTCATGTCGAATGATGAAAATCTGTCTAATTGCTCTTCAGTAGGGTTTTGTTTCCATCCATTTGATTCTGGTGACATATCCAAAAGTGAACGACAAAAATTGTGTATAGATCTACAAAAGTGAGAATTGAATGGAGGCAAAGTCTCATTAAAAATTCTATTAAGTGTTCTTGTGTTTGTGGGCAGGTTTCCATGAGGAAAGTAAGAGCTACTAGGGTTCATAAATAATTAGATTAAGAAAGTGTTCAATTAAATTAAACAAAGAGGAAGGATAAATTGTTGAGCTCCAAAACTTTATGATCAAAGTTGATTTAAGGAGAAATATCACAAAAATTAAGAATAAGAAATATTTCGACTTTATGGAATTATAATATGCATAAATTATATTTTTATATGCAACTTGAACTCAAAAGGAATGGTATAAAATAAAGAGAATGATTATGTGATAAAAGCAGACTCATTTAAGAAACGGATTTTTTTTTCTTTTCAAAAAATTCTTCCACAAAAATAATTTGTTAAATGTGAGGCTATGTTCATTTTTTGATTACCAAAAAATTATTTTTGGTCCAATATGATAGTAATACATATTCTTTTGAGTAATTTTTTTCAACCTGAATAAATAGACTAGAGTGTCACTTCATCGCATTTATGTATGAAAAGTTATACAAGGTTTCAGCTTTTATGTAATTCTTTAAGGTTTACACTTTTGTAGCATCTATTATTTGAGTATTTTTGATTTTTTCTTTATAGAAAATTCTACCTAGTACAGACCAATTTTCAAGTTGAAAGAAATATGTTTGTGATTGTTTTTTACAAAATATTAAACTTATTTTTGGGTTTAACTTTGATTTTTGGGGTAATTTTTTAAATAATTATGTTAAAAATATGGATTACTTTTCTTATAGTCCATAACTAAGAATTTTTATCAAAATCAAATAATTATAGGGTAGTTAGATATAACTCAGAAGGCATTTGATAGAAAAATAATTAAGATGCTTGTGCGTACAACAGAATTTTTTCTATGATAGAAAATATTCTGATAAACATGCATGCATTGTTGTACAAATGCAGAGAGTATACAGAATACAAATAAAGTAGACTGCATAACTTTAAATTAATATATAATTTATCCGATTAAAAATTAAACATTTAAACTTAAATAATTTCAACACATATTCCATCATATTCTTTTGATAAAAAAATGTAGCTTATATTAGCTAGTGCCTTTCAAAAAAAGGAATACCTTCAATCAGTAACTTCGAATAGCTAACTTATTCCTACAATTATCACAATTACAATGCCTCCATTTTTTCATGTATGTCAATGTCAAGATCTTGGATGTGTCAATAGAAAGTATCAAACTTCTTCTGGGTCCTTTGAAGTTGGTATGGCTTTCAAAAGCTCTAATTCTTATGCAAAACATCAAGAGGAAAGAAATAGGAAGGCCCAGATGGTTATTTCTTCCAACAATCCACTTAACATTGGAAGTTCCTGCTCCACAGAAACAGTAAGCTGTATATCTATAGTTCAATGTGAGAATTAAAGTCTTTATGATGTTTCAATGATTTATTACATAGGGGCAGTTGCTATTGGGGGCAGAAGTATCTTCAACAGTCTCTAGAAACTCAAATCTTGGGGAACGGTATAGCCAAATAATTATGTGGCAGGCAGCAAAGCTTTCTCTGATTCATCATTTGAGCAAAGAAGGTTGTACTCAATTTTTGGATGAAGAAATTAAGAAGCTCAAACTTCTAGGTGATAGTGGAATACTGGATTCTGATAGCATTGTCCGCCTGGTCCCACGCTCGATAGATACAGTTTTTAGTCGATTAAAGCTCAATCAATCATTTTTCACTAAAACATGCTGTCCTAAATGCTTTGCTCTTTATGAGTATAACTCTGAATCTCAACCATCTATACTATGTTGCAATCAACCGTTTCTTTCATCATCAAAGCGCTATTTAAAAATGTTTGGAGCAGGACAAATTGCAGTTAAATGTGATGAAAGGCTGTATTTGATGGAGGAACATCAAGAACATGTAAAATACTTATCTCTTAAAACATTTCATCACCATTCTTTTATCGACTGGCTTAAGGAAAAGATCAAACTGTTCAAATTTGAGCTTCTGATTGAGAAGAAAACCCCTGTGGCAGAACGTGTAGAGTGTGATTTGATGAAGGATGTTTGTGATGGTTCAATTTGGAAAAACTTTCCCATAACCACTCCAGCTCTGGATAGCAATGATGATGAATATACGATAACTTCAGGCAACTTAATGTTTACTTTATATGTCAACTGGTTTAGGCCTGGTGGCAATAGGATTGGAGGTCATCAGAAGTCTGTAGGCAATATTTTGATGGTGTGTATGAACCTACCTCAAGAAGATAGATACAAAATGGAAAATCTTTTTTTGTATTCTATTATACCCGGACCAACAGAACCCACAAGTGAACAGCTTAATCACCTTCTAAAACCACTGTTTAATGATCTACAAACTCTATGGGATGGTATATTGATTGAAAAGACACATCTTTATCCACGAGGCCAGAAATTAAGAGTTGCATTGTTCTCTTTGATAGGTGACATTCCTGCAATACGAAAATTGGCTGGCTTTTCGAGTCACTCTGCAAAAATGTTCTGCTCTTTCTGTAATATCTCTAAAGATGAAATTAGTGAAAAGAATGTGGGAAATTTTTCATTACGGAATCATGAGGATCATATGTGCTGGGCAACAAAGTGGAAAAATTCTAAGTCACATTGGGAGCGTGTATCAATTGTTCAAAATCATGGGGTACGATGGAGTGAGCTGAATAACCTTGAATATTGGCGTCCAACTGAATATTGCTCAATTGATGTTATGCATTCACATATGCTTGGCAACCTAAAAGATCACAGTCTAAGCTATTTTCAAATCCAAAATGCAGCAAAAGATCTAGAAAGAAAGCTGGAAAAGGATAAAAATTGGCATGTAAGAGAAGAAGATGATGATTTCTTTTCTGATACTTCACTGCACAAACATTCGAAAAAACGTAGAAGTAGCTTAAGCACCACGAATAATGATGATGATGATACAGGACACACGAGACAGCACAAGCGGCAAAGACGTACGAGTTCAAGACAGTCATCAAGTCATCATGGACTAGATAATGAAGGATTGGGAACAAATCGATCAAGAAGCCAGAGTAGGTCATCCAGCTCCAAATTTATTCCTCCATATAGCGATGTGGCCTCAGTACAGTCTCAAAGCAGTGACAGTAGGAATTCATTGTATAACTTAAGGCAAAGAAGCATTAGCATATCACAGAGTGAAGGATCTCACTCATCAAATGAGACAGCTAGAGATGAAGAAAATAAAAGGAAAGGTAAGGAGAAAGAAAATGAAGGCAGTAGTAATCCACGAATCACAGCAGCAGAGCTACAGGTTGTATGGAAGATGATTGATCAAGTAAGAAGACCTTCCTGGCTAACACGAGTTCCAAAATCAGTAGGATCTAAAAAGGCAGGATCCCTCAAGGCAGCAGAATGGCACATGCTGTATACTCTCTACTTCCCTTTGTCACTTATACCCCTTTGGTTTGAAAAATTTAAAGAATCTGAATCTTCAGCTTCCTCAGCTGATAAACCAAGAGAATATTATCTTCTCAAGTCACTTGTAACATTGTGCTCGATCACCAATTTTTTGACATTAAAAAATATACAGACTAATGAGCTTAAAGATCTAGATCAATTTCTGTTAGAGTATCGTGAGTGCCTTGAAGAGGGTTGGAAGAATATTAATGCAAAGCCAAATCTGCATATCACTCAACATTATCCTGAAATGATAAAGCGTCTTGGTCCACCATCAGGTACAGCTACTTGGTCTGGAGAGCGGGTGAATCATATATTATCTGAAATTCCAAACAATCACCATCCATGTATGTAATGTTTGTAAGAAATGATTTAAAAACTCAGCTGTGCTAATTTATTAATATTTACCACAGGAGAGATACCGCTAACAATGCTCAAACAGTGGTATCGGAAGTCTAGGGTATTAGATCTTGGTGAAGCTGAAGATAATGATCAATGTGAGACTAAAAAAATCCATATTGATCTCGATAAACAAAACAAATGGATCCATCTAAGTATGGCATTATTTACTAAATGGGTAAGGGCACGAATGGGAAAAGAAACTTCAAGACGGGCTTTGACACCATCGGAGAAAAGTGGGGATCGGGTAGTTGAAAATGTAGCAAGCATATTGATACATGGAAAGAGGTTTACTAGTTACCATCGACACATTGCTAATTCAACAATTGAATTCTACTATGGAAAAGATAGCCAGTTTGGGCAAATTGATGATCTTTTCAGATCAAAGGAAGAGATTGATCAAATATATTTAATAGTAAGTCCTTTCAAAGAGCTCCGTCCAGAAGAAACATCAAAGGATCCCTATGAGCTTTTCCCACAAGTGCATTGTCGGTTAGTAAGAGTAGCCAAAGCAACTCAAATTGTGATTAAGAAAGATGCAATAATTGGACATGCAGCTACTGTCGAGCACAAAAAAGGAATGTTTGGAATCAAAGACGAGGTTGTCACTGCCATTGGACTGCAGACAGTAGTGAGTGAAAAAATTAATCAAACTTATTTTCTGTTGACTAACATCTTTGTGTTAATTTGGGATTGGGGAAATTTGTAGGATTGGTGATATTTGTAAATGGTGAAAGAAATAATTCAATGCTCGATTAAAAAATGCAATGCATCCAACTTACCTTATCATAAACCAGTGAACAATTACTTTGGTTGCTTTTATTGCGAGAGAACCCATGCTTTCAATGAGTCATTTTTATCTTAAATGTAAGAATGAAAGAAATAAAATCATGATAATGAGAAATATGATAAAATTTTTACTTAATGAATGATCTTCTTGCTCATTCATCTACTATAAATAGTTTGACCTTCCAACTTTAGCTGATAGCTATATATTATTCACTTTATTTTTCGACAAGAGAACATACACGTTTACAAGACTATATACATAGTATCTTTTTTTACTTTAGCTTTGATAGGTATAAATTTTAACAACTGATTATTTTTATTTTATTTTATTTTATTACAGTTCATTATGGATGATAATTTTGAAGGGATGTCTGTTGACCCAACCGATTCTGATTGTTTTCCGCCTCAACATACTAATACTGGAAATACTCCTCCACCACCCTCTGCTGATCCACCTCCAGATGCATCTCAATCTGTACCACCTAATCCTAACCCACCACCTAATCCCAATCCAGGCCAAGAGTCTCATTCAGAACCGAGAAATTTTAATCCCAATCATCCTTCTGCTTCTGAAAGTGCTGATCAGCTAGGAAGAGATTGGGCTAGTGAAGTATTGAGGGAATTTTTCGGAGACCAATCATCATCTGCTCAGCCTAACCAAGGAGCAAGCACAAGTGGAGCAGGTAAGTAAAATTTGTAGTGTATTCTTTTATTGAAAAATAACCAATTTAATTAACTTATTTGAATTGTTAGTGAATCCCTCAATCATTATGGGTATCAGTGATTACCACAGACTCAATTCAGCAGAGTCTCATGAGCGAGAACGGGGGTTAAGGGCTGTAAGAGGCTTAGTTAGAAGGAATGATGTTCCCAGGAGCTCGGACAGTCTAAATAGAAATATTTACCACTTTCTGAAGTATTGTCTTGGGGGACCAACACAAATATCAAAATATCCTGCGAGCCCAACACCTTTGGAGATTGAAAATTGGAAAGATTGGAGCCAATTCAAACTAAAAACCATTCAAACTGTCCTAACCCAAGTCCAATCTTCTAACCGTGCCAATTCTGCAGCTGATCGACAATTTCTGATAACCAATTCTATAGCCTTCTTGCGATCCAAAATTCGACTACCCGAATTTTTTCCAGCACCTGAGCCTCGAGGACTAAAAGGAGGAGCACCGATCCCACTTTCTGTCAAAAGAAACTTAGAGCGTGAATTGCAAGAAAAAGGTTTTCGGAAATTTGCGTTTGATTGGACTTGCCGTGATTTTTCAGAATCAACTTGGAATCAAGTCATGGGAAGCATAGTATGCGACCACTGTACCAGATGGCTCACCACCTTGAATACAATCGATCAGTCAAAGCTTCAGTTCACTCAATGTGTTATTGAGAAATGGGTAGTTAATAAGGGGAAGGAGATGATAAGGTTGTTTGGGCAAGAAGAGGAAAGGGTAGCAAGAGAAAAGATTGAAAAGAGGGCAAGGGCACAAGTAAAACGTTATCGGACCAAGGTAAGTTTTTAATTTTACTTTGCTTTTTGTTATTATGAAGCTGATTTAGTTGGAATTCAGATTGATAGTGCACGCTACAAGTTAGCAAGAGATCTCTGCAGTGATGTGCCAGGTTTTGTTGTGCTTTTTCATGATACTAGGTGCATCTCTGATATCGAGGAAGGCCCAGCACCAGCCCCAACTGCACCTATCCGAGCTATTCCTGGATGGCGAAATCCTGAACTCAATGATTTGTTTAAAAAAATGGATAAGATGACAAAGGACTTAGCCCATACACCAGCTCAAAAAAAATCAGCATTAAAAACATATTCACGGTCATCAGAAAGGACAGTTGCACAAAATGGTATATTCAATGTTCCCAAATACCTCCCCAAGAATTGCTATTCAGCAACATTTTTGCAAGGATTATCTGTGAATGAACGTGAGTCACTTGGGGTTGGAGCTGATATTGATCTGGTAAAGATTCGGGAATCAATTAATAAAGCATCAACATCATCATAACTTAGGTATAACGGTGATCTTCTGTGTAATATAGCTATCTTATATTGAATTTTATGTATTCTGTTTTTTTTCAAAGCAGCTTGGTAAATGTTATAAAGTGATATGAGAGAGAGTAACATTTTATTTAAGAAAAACAAATAATGTCACCACGCAATATAGGGGGAGGACTTGCTAGCAAGTCCGCAACTTGAAGTCAGATGGAAATCAGATGGAACTCAGACTGAAGTAATACTGAACTTTCACTTGAAGTATCACACAAATAAGAATGGATCTATATTGAAAACATAGTGAAAGTGTGAGGATAACTGAATGGAAGCCAGAAAAAATCATTCCATGAGTCTACTCAATGCAAAGTATTTTTTGAAGATCAGTGACTTTTTCTATTACCTACAACTGTTTTTACAGAATTGAAAACTATGTTTCAGCTACTATTTTATGGAAGTGAACTCTGTTCTTCGCCCGAAGAACAGAGTTCATCCTCCTATTTTCACACTCTGTTTTGTTTCAGCTAATATTTTATGGAAGTGAACTCTGTTCTTCGCCCGAAGAACAGAGTTCATCCTCCTATTTTCACACTCTGTTTGCACCAATCTCCATCCCTTTCAATTCTATCAACACATGCTTGTCTTCCCTTCCCATGCCTTTCGCTATCCTCCCAGCCCCATTGTATGCCATCCTCTTTTGATCCCCATTTCACCCCTCTCAACCTCTCCCAGACCCTTTTCTTCATTTAAAATGCCTCGGAACCCTTAATCTTCCCTTCCAACTCTTTCCCAACCTTTTCGCTACCCCATACACCCTTCCTCACCCCTCTCTCCAGCCTTTCCAGCCCTTGTAGCCCCATTTGTGTTCAAAGTAAATTCAATACTTCTTCATGATGGTTTCATCACTTCCTCAATGTGTGCTCAAAAAGATATGAATTAGGGTTCAAGGTTGCGGACTTGCTAGCAAGTCCGCCCCCCATATTGCGTGGTGTGTATGAGATATAAAAATGTATTTTCAACAAATTGATGGTCCATACCTCTTTATGTCACATTTATGTATCCATATTAATTTCAATCGAATTTAATGTTGACCAATACATAGTGAATACACGCTATGCCACTTATACTTGCCAGGCATTGCTACCATTAAATATGCCAGTATCAAAAATTAATTTCGATCGAAATTAATGAGCATGATAATCATGAATTTCTGGAGTCAACTGCTTATTTTTATGCATGGTGCCTTGCCAACATTAATTTCGATCGAAATTACTTTTGATACTGGCATATTGCATGGTGTCTATTCCTGGAAAGTGTAAGTGGCATAGTGTGTATTCATTACGTATTGGTCAACATTAATTTCAATAGAATTTAATATTGACATTTTCATATTGAACCCAAACCAGCAAACGACCCAAAAAATTCTTCATAAAACTGCTCATTAATTTCGATCGAAATTAGTGAGCACCATATACATATTGAATGGTAGTTATATCTGGTGTGTGTAAGTTGTAAAGCTTGTGTTCAATGTTTATTGGTCAACATTAATTTTGATTGAAATTAATATTAATGTGTAAATGATATTTACATGCTCAATATGCATTGTAATGTGTTTACTTAACAATAGAGTGCCCTACTTTTCATCTTACATAAAAATGCTTGGTAGCATGTCAAATTCAATTTTTATTAAAATTAATGTTGACATGTTACCATGCATAACAGTAAGCAACTGACTGAATAAATTGATGATAATCATGAACCTTAATTTCGATCAAAATTAATGTTGCCAAGTGCAGATTGAAAAAAAGCTATGCCACTTACACTAGCCAGGCATATTTACTATTTATTATGTATTGGTCAACATTAATTTTTATAGAAATTAATATGGATATGTAAATTTTATATTTACCCTCAACATGTATAGTAAATTTCAATACTTAAAAATACTTGCCGTCCTTTACATGTCATGCAAAAAAGCATTATATCATTTCAACATTAATTTTGATCAAAATTAATGTTGGAATGCCATTATGCATTGAAACAACTAACTGACTGAAAAAGTTCATGATCAAAATGCTCATTAATTTTGATCAAAATTAATGTTGACCAATACATATTGAATATAAGTAATCTCCACTTACTCAGACCAGATATAACTACCATTCAATATGTATATGGTCAGCCTTAATTTCGATTAAAATTAATGGGAAGTTTTATGAAGAATCTTCTGGGTTGTTTTCTGGCTTGGGTTCAATATGCAAATGTCAACATTAAATTCGATCAAAATTAATGTTGACCAATACATAATGAATACACACTATGCCACTTACACTTTCCAGGCATATATACATGCAATATGCCAGTATCAAAAGTAATTTCGATCGAAATTAATGTTGGCAAGGCACCATGCATAAAAATAAGCAGTTGACTCCAGAAATTCATATTTATCATGCTCATTAATTTCGATCAAAATTAATTTTTGATACTGGCATATTTAATGGTAGCTATGCCTGGAAAGTGTAAGTGGCATAGCATGTATTCATTATGTATTAGTCAACATTAATTTCGATTGAAATTAATATGGACATGGACTATGCATAAAATTCCTATAAGTATAGGTAAGCTAAGCAGTTAGATAAACTGGTTTGATCAAGTACACCATATAAAAATTGATGTTTTAATGCCTTGGTTAATTTTGATCAAAATTAATATTAAGCCATGCATGTTGAATTTTATCTATGTCTGTGTAGTCCATGTGAAATGGCTTGTATTCAGTATGCAGGGGTCTATATTAATTTCGATCGAAATTATGAGGTTCATTGCCTCATAAATTTGATGGTTTCTGTCAGTGTTTCATGCATGGTGCCATCTGATACTTGTTGATTCCTATCAAAATTAATTTCAACACCAATATATTGAATACAAACCATGGCACTTACAGTACTTGGTCATAGCTAAAATTCAATATGCTAGTCTCAAAATTAATTTCGATAGAAATTAATCAGGATCCATGAAGTTTATCAATAGTGTATGAGTTAAGTTTCAAGTCATATGTTTCATCATTTTCTTGCACCCATTTCTAGGTTATCTCAACAATTTTTTTCAAGTTTTATTATATTAATCAAAACTGTGGTAAGTTGTGAAAAATTAGCTAATCCAAATCTCAAATTGAATATTAATATTTTAATAATTTTGAATGTTGCTTAAGGTATTTCATTGGGTGATTCATAATAATATTTTATCAACTTAGTAGTCCTATAACTTTTGAAAAGTAACAATTTTGGTATAGTTAGGGACAACAATGCAATATCTTGTGCAGACTAAGATATATTGCAAAATAAAACTATTCAATTTTTTTTTCCCTTAGTTGTATCCAAGTTTATCAAAGGTTTGGTCACGGTGCCCACACCCTAGCCTGACACTCCTCCTGTCACTTAAAAAACAAATTCTTATCTTAAATTCTAATGTTACCAATTTTATATTTATAATTCATTTCTTGTTTGATGAGGCATATCAGTATATATGTGAATCTCGCATTGTCATCTGAAATTAAATTTAACAAATATTCATAAAGGATTATCCTTTTTTTTCATATAATATACTAATTAAGTGTATCTCCATTGTTTAGGAGTAAATTCTAATTTAAAAAATTTTGTATTTACCCGTGGCAATTTGAATATGGGATATAAATTTGTTATTATTTGTTTTTCACACTAAAAGTCCCCAAAGAATTACTAGTATTTTCTGTTAGCTACATCAAATTTCGCTTCAATATAAACAGATTGTGATTTAGCATGTTACTCAGTTTACCCCACTATGAATAATACATGTTAAAAAAAGCTCAAATAATATAAAATCCCCCTCTTTATGTTTTCTGTTTCTTTCATCCTCACTTTAATTTTAATCTTATTCAATTTTTTATCCTATTAAAATATCAACTTCAATTTTCTAGAATAGAGTTTCTTATAATTATTCATCATATTACATCATAATTTTTTGATATCGAATACTTTTTTTTAATATTCATTAATCAATATGTCTAGTATACAAAATCCTACACCTCCACTTTGTATGTATATCATGTTCCTCTCTCTTAATTTATATATTTCACTTATGTTCTATATCTTTTTTTTTCAAAAATTTGATTTTCCAGCACCCAAATGTGTTTCATCCCACTCTCTGATTGATACTCGCTTTGAAGCTTTTGAGCTTGCACCATGTCTGCCACATGGCATGGCACCTAACCCTCCTGTACTTAGCAATGAGAGGCAGGAAATAACAAGAGTTCAGTATCGCAATTTACTTGAATTGGCTAGAGATAAAACAGAAGAGCTTGTCAAGATCCTTAACAATAATCCTTCTCCTTCATATTTATCTAACCCTTGTAATGAATTACTCCAATATGTGAAAAGCCTTGAAAAATGTATGTTCATCACCTTTTTTGTCTCCTTTTAAATTAGTAGATAAGATTATTAATATTTTTTTTTCTTCATATATATTTGTAGCTTATGAGGAGGGTATGATTCCTCCTGATGAAGTCATTGTCATTAGGGATGATGATGAGACAGATGAACCATCAGCTTCAACTCATGCTTCAACTTCTAAGGAAAATCTTGAAACACCTGTTATCCGCTCCAAGAAAAAGAGATTATCCCAAGGCTCCTCTTTTTTTCGACGTATTAAACTGGCTTCTGCTAATGAATTTTCTGATGTATCAAATAATAAATCTCAAAAAAAAAGCAAAGGTTTTGATAATGAGTATATTCTTGTTTCCTTTTTTTTTTATTGTTATTCTTTTATCTTTAAAATTCAATCATATATCTCTTTTATTGCTTACATATTGTACTTTTTATCTTTCTTTTGATATTTTGTACCAGAAACTCACCTGCTGTAGATTGTTCCATCCACCTATTTGTCGTGGTTGGGTCTTATCATACTTCATATGAATGGTGTTTTTTTCTGTATCTTTAGGAAAAAATATTCCTAAGGTATACTCACTTGCATCCTTATCGAGATGAACCTCATTAGAGAACCCATTACCATTCCCTCCAGATGTCCAAGTTAAATTACTAGCAAACGGTACACCCTCTTCTTCACTAGAAACTTTTGAAAATCTAGGAATACCAAGTTTTGCGCAAAGATTAGTTGCCTCATTGTACTTTACATATGATATTTTTTTAAAAAAATATTCAAAGTACATTGCAATCCTCTTCATTCGTTTTTTATATTCATCCGTTTTTACAATATCATCAGTGTATTCATCTGCAAGGAAAAGCATTCAAAAATTCAGTATTTAAATTAAAAAAAGTGATACTTACGAATATGTAAAGATTTCTTTCTATCTAAAATAAAGCCACCACCAAACATTTTTCCAAAACCACCAGCTCTTTGATGATAACCATTATTTTTAATTTCATGTTTGCAGTAAGAAAGATCCTTAATGCATCGCACCGTAGCTTCTAACATATCTAGTTCTTTGAGCTCATGAATTTCAAAAGTCTGCACAAGAACATTAGGTATTAAGACACCTTTTGGTTTATAAATACTACATCCAGGAAAAAAATTGTAATAATTATTGCAATCTGTCATATTATTTGCATAAGATCGTGCATAGAAATGTGGCTTCTTCCCGTTTGTATCCATTCCAAGAGCGTTTACAAGTTTCATTCCAGTAGCAATGTCTTTCGCCCACCTATTGTTAGAGTTCTTCCCTGGCCGTTTTTTTTTTCAAATCGTTACTCATTGATGGTTCAATCCTAAGAGAATTCAATTTTGATTTAAAATAGAAAAAAATCAAAAATTAGAAAATAGTAACATAATTTCAATTATCAGTCAATGATACCTTTAACTTTATCATATCTTCAATATTAGAAATACAAAAGTTAGCATATCTACATATTAGTAAATTTATATACTTTTTCTTTATTTCAAATATTAAGAAAGCGTTTCAAAGGTATACTTTATTAAATTATACATATAAAGAGTATAGCTTTATCCTGTATGCATTCAGCAAGTACGAGATTTGGCTCTACACTTAATATTAATAATATAATGAAAGTATAACTCCAATACACTAGTAATATTAAAAAATTTACGGAATTATGATATCCACATATATAAAATGAAAAATCTTGCTCTGATCAATATATTGACTTAGAAAGTTATACTTCAATAAATTATTAATTTTTAAATTGTAGCATTGTCCTGTATGCTTTCAGCAAGTACGAGACTTTGAAACAACTTAAAAATCAATAAATTAAAGGTAAAGTACAAACAATCTAATTATTATTATGAAAAGCAAAACATTATCCTGTATGCTTTCAGCAAGTACGAGATGATGTTTTACTTTTCATATTAATAATATAATGGTTGAGAAAGTATTAAAGAAATATAGAAAAATGATAAGCAAAACATGAACTTACATGTCTATAAAATCTTCTTCCATTTGTAGCTGATTGATCAAAATTAATTATAAAGTTTATTTTATAATCACTGTTTTAAAAAATAAATGGTTAGATAAATAAATTGAACATTTTTGATAAGGAATAAAGAAAAGTAAATTGACAAACAAATAAAAAAACTTTAAGTTAACTGAAAAAGAATTATTTTATAATGAATCGAAAGGGTACAGTAAAAGATACCATAAAAATAAATTCAGAATTAGAATCATTAGATTAACTTGTCAAAAGTGTAAAAAAGTGTAACAAACCAAAATGATATGAAATGCAATAGCAAGAAAAATTTGCTTACCGGTAATCAGATAAGGTCAAGAAAATAGTACCAATAATTCAAAATGATAAAGCAAAAATATGATTGATAATTTTTGAAAAAGGTAAGTGAGAAAGAGAAAGGAAAAATAAATTGGGTGGCAAACAGATGTATATATCATGAATTTTCACTGATCACATTTTCAAAAAAATGCAGCTCACCAAGTCATATGATAAACTTCATCTAAATTCCAAGAATGATGTTGCCAAGGCACTGTACACAGCATGATCATTTTTTCCCATGCATATACTAATTCCAGCTAGAATTTACTTGGCTGCATGTTGTACAGATGCACATTTGTGGAACACTGAATTTCACATCTAAAAAAAATTGACGCCACATAATTCTAGCTACCATGTTTCACGTAGCTAAAAAACATACACTCATCACATTTAAATTTACATTGCGCCAAAATTAATTCATTTTTGAATTTTTTTAAAGGAAACTATAATGTGCACCACCTATTTCTAAAATATGAACCTCCGCACCATATTAAATTGGGAGACTTTTAATTATGCAATTTTTTTGCCGTGACCTTTTTCCTGATCTTACTTGGTTCAAAATATTGAAACATGGCCAATGTTGATGAAAGAAACATTTGATTTTGTTTCTATGTGTAACAATGGAAGGCTGTTTCTTACTGGCGACAGAGTGTTGTATATTTTATTTGAACAAATTTTTATTTTTTTATGTATTTTATTTAAAAAATTTACTTTTTATTGCAGCCAGATTTATACTGGCTGCTTTTTAGAAACCTTAATTTATGACCCAAGCCTTTGAAATTGGCTTGGGTCCCTTACATTGCAATTTAGTACTTCCAGCCAGGTTTCCCCTGGCTGGAAGTGTCTCTTTCAAGCAATCGAAGTCCCTAAAAGCGACTTCGATTGCTTGCTGTAATGTTTGCCACCCTCCCAGCTAATTTACTAGGCTGGGAGGTGGCCAAAGCAGTGTGCAACGCGCGTTGCACAATCGCTACCATATTTCATGCAGCTGATATCAAGTCAGCTGCATGAGATATGCGCAGCATGTGCAATGCGCGCTGCATGCAACGCGCATTTCTGCTGCATGCAATGCGCATTACTTGCAGCAGCGATGCGTGTTGCATGTGCTGCATGCAGTGCATTGCACAGCCAGTTTTTTTCTGGCTGTGAAATGCACACAGAGAAACCAAAGTCCCTGCAAGGGACTTTGGTCTCTAAAATGGAAGCGACTTTCCCTACCAGGTGCAATCTGGTGGGAAAGTGAGAGAAACGTTAGACCGAAGTTGTTTGAAAGCAACTTCGGTCTTAAAAACATTAAAAATCATAAAAAAAAAATGAGAAATGTAGAAAAAAAAAAATTAAAAATTAAAATGTGAGTATAAGAAAAAAAATAAGTTCTAGTGATACCAAAAATCCAAGCCAATTTCATTTGGCTTGGTTATTTAATAATTAATTTTTAATACATTAAATTTAAAATTCAAACACCATAAAATATATGAATTTTTTTTATATGAATATTATAAATTTAATCTACCTCTTTCTCATAATTATATTTATAATTTTGTTTTTTTAATTTTTGACATTTAAGTTTATTTTTTGGAAATACAAAATTAAATTTTCAACTAAATTTTTTAGTAAGGTAAAATAAATTATAAATTTGACATTTTGTAATTGAATAATGAAAAAATTTTTAAATTTATTTAAAAAATATTTTTGTTAGAAGAATACAAATATTTTAAGGGTAGAAATATGGTGCAAATTGTAAGTAGAAAAAATTATATTTTTTTTTGTGAGGGGTTATTTCTATTTTTAAAAATATTTTTCAAAAACATTCATTAAATACTGAATTAAATTACTTTGAAACTCAAATTTTTTGTAAAATAATTAAAAATGAAATAATAATATTGTTGTATTTGATATAAAATTTGAATTGGTAATATTAATGTCTCTTTAAGTAAATTTGAAAATCATTTAAAAAGACCATGTTGATAAGTACTTCATTTTTGATATACAATGGTTATATATATATCTTATATATATTTCTTGAGTGTTATTTTTATATACATTCAATAAAATTTGTAATATAAAATGCCATTTAATAATTAATTAATGTTCAACTTAGTTATAACAACTTCATATTTAATACCAGCCACTAGTATTTACTTTTTAATTTAAAACTCCAATATAATATGAGAGTATCCTTATTTTGTCTGTATGTAATGAACAACAATAACAGACCATAAATGAGTGGGTAGTTAATTACAATAAATAGTTGAAGAATAACCTATAAGAAATGATAAGTTTATCAAAAAGAGTACATTAAAAAAATATACTTTTGAATTTTTTTTGATATAATTTGGGTAGTTAAATGAAAATTTAAATTATCAGACATCAAAATGGATAAAATCTAAAAGTAGTGTTTATATAATAAGCCTCATAAAAAAAAAGGATAAAAAATCTACTATGTAACTAAATTATTAAATATTAAGGTATTATTAAAATTATTGAAAAACTTATTTTACAGTTATAATGAAATCTAAATGTGAAAATAATGGTGGGATAATAGAAAGACTATGTGGAAACACTTTAATTTATACATACTTTCAACTATGTTCAGATAAAAAAATTGTTAAAATTGTATAATAACATCTAGTTAATAGTGATGCAATTTTATTTAGATCAAGAATAAATTTTTCTGAGGAAAAACTAATTAAATTGAGATATGGCCATCTCCTTTCAAGAGATAGAATAATAATAAAAATTTAAAAAATTATAATAAGTATTCTTAATCACCATTTTTGAAAAGTCTCTAGTAAAATTCATTATAATATATCATTCATTGATTACATTATATGGAGTTTCATCTTGAAGTAGTGATGTGCAGCTTTGAACTTACACCACGCAATATAGGGGGAGGACTTGCTAGCAAGTCTGCAACTTGAAGTCAGATGGAAATCAGATGGAACTCAGACTGAAGTAATACTGAACTTTCACTTGAAGTATCACACAAATAACAATGGATCTATATTGAAAACATAGTGAAAGTGTGAGGATAACTGAATGGAAGCCAGAAAAAATCATTCCATGAGTCTACTCAATGCAAAGTATTTTTTGAAGATCAGTGACTTTTTCTATTACCTACAACTGTTTTTACAGAATTGAAAACTATGTTTCAGCTAATATTTTATGGAAGTGAACTTTGTTCTTCGCCCGAAGAACAGAGTTCATCCTCCTATTTTCACACTCTGTTTTGTTTCAGCTAATATTTTATGGAAGTGAACTCTGTTCTTCGCCCGAAGAACAGAGTTCATCCTCCTATTTTCACACTCTGTTTGCACCAATCTCCATCCCTTTCAATTCTATCAACACATGCTTGTCTTCCCTTCCCATGCCTTTCGCTATCCTCCCAGCCCCATTGTATGCCATCCTCTTTTGATCCCCATTTCACCCCTCTCAACCTCTCCCAGACCCTTTTCTTCATTTAAAATGCCTCGGAACCCTTAATCTTCCCTTCCAACTCTTTCCCAACCTTTTCGCTACCCCATACACCCTTCCTCACCCCTCTCTCCAGCCTTTCCAGCCCTTGTAGCCCCATTTGTGTTCAAAGTAAATTCAATACTTCTTCATGATGGTTTCATCACTTCCTCAATGTGTGCTCAAAAAGATATGAATTAGGGTTCAAGGTTGCGGACTTGCTAGCAAGTCCGCCCCCCATATTGCGTGGTGTTATGTTATGAAAAACAAAAAAGTTAAAAAATATATAGTTATACTAATGAAAAAGCCAAAAATAAAAATACTATTATAAATTAAAAAAATAAAACTACATAAATTTTATTCTGCTCTAATGATGGAAGGGTACTATGTATGAATTTCCACATGTTAAATCCAAACCTGCTTTAAGGCTAGTTTACAGGTAGAGCTATTAAGTTTCCTTAAATTCCAAAAATAACTTATGCATTTTACTAATTATTTTTTTCTTGTTTCTTTCCAAAGTTGTTAGAGTTGCTTAATTAATACTGTTATCTTGATTGTAAGATATATAATTTTTTTTGAATACATGATTTATTGTTTCAAAAATTATATTATAAATTTAAATCATTTATTTCATTTTCTAAAGCTTCATTGTCAAAGACACAACTCCATTTTCTATTACTTAACAAATATATAAAATGTGATAGTAAAATTTGAGGAATTTTCTTTTTGAGAGGGTCAAACTATATTGTGAAGATTTTTATCTAGAAATTCTTGTACTCTAAAACCAAATAATTTTCTCCCTTAAGTAAGCCATTTCAAAAATATGAGAATATAAACAAGAATATTAACTTATCTTATTTTTATTTTCGTTACTGAAAGTTTTAGTTCAATCCCTTTTTTTATATGACATTAGTATAAAAACATGGTTAAATGCTACTATATAATTAATTTTTATTATATATATATATATATGAAATATTTAGAACGTCATCCTTTTTTATTTACTTGAATAAATGGCTCAATTATAATACCCAACACTTATTAATGTTTCCCAAACTCAATAACAAATTTCTCATATGAAATATTAGCTTCTAATATAAGAAGTTTATCTATAGATGATATTCAACATGTGATTTTACTTTTTAGATTCAGCTAAAATTAAACAAAAGGAGAAATCATGCATATGTGTATAAATGGTAACCATATGTTACTTAGAGGATTGTGAAATTCACTCATCAGAATGGTTTAAGTATTAAAATAAATTGAGGTCATTATTTTCTAGTATTTGAAACTAATTAGGAAATTATTCTAAAAATATATTTTAATGTGTATCATGTTTAAAAAGTTGGAAATATGATTTTTGAAAATTGTGAGTTTCTTATGAGATACCAAGCTTTAGTTTACATTGTTTCAAGTAGAATAGAATTTTAGTATTAGAAATTGAAAGCAATGTACCATTATCAGATTTTAACTGTGTTCTACTTATAGAATGATTACATAACATTAAACATTATTTAAATCAAAAAGGTTTAAAAGATATTTAGAATTTTACCAAATTTCACCATTTATTAATCTTTGATTTGAAAACAAACTATGATGTACACTCACTAGAAATAAGCAATCCCAATTTTAACATAACTTATCAATCCAAAAATAATGAGTCAATTAACATGAAAATATATATTATTTCAAAACCAATTCTCTATATTTAAAATATGATGCTTTAATGAAAAATTATTACAAAACTTTAATGCAATGAAGTCTCTTAAAAAATTCAAAAATAGAATATCAAAACAAGTAATTTCTGCAAAAAAAACTACTAACTATTGTAGATAAAGCATAAAAATAAGTCATATTTTTTAAAAAAATGATCTAACAATATTTATTTTTGTTAAAAAAATCAAAACATTGTTAAGTTTTCTTGTTATAATAATGTTAAAATCCACTAAACATTATCTAAAGGTGGTAAAATATGTTAAAAATAAGTTGAATTTTATGAGATAAAAATCAACAATTTTGTATCATTTCCTGTTGTGCTATGACTTTATTCCACCCTTTTTATCTGATTCTTCCAGTATTACTTTGCTATGATCACTAGTTTTCAAGTTAAAATTTACAAATGTTCATTATACTTGATAATATGAAAAATAACTCAAACTTTTATAACTACAAAATAAGATTTTGTAACTCCTTCTTTCAATCAATATTTGAAGAAATTTTAGTTTATTTGAGTAATGATTTTAAGAATAACAAAAAATTTGAAATTCACAAGGAATTATTTCCAGAGACTATAATTATTTACTTGTGTAATGCATGAGCTACTTATCAATGATGTAAAACATCAGAAAAGTAAGTTATAGTTATAAATCTACAGATTATACTGTTTCTGGTATATATATCTTCAATAAATCTTTTAAACTTATCTTAGCCTACATACCACACAATAGAAAATCATTATATTAAAAAAGGAAAAAATTCTATGATAATATCATAAAGAATGATAACCATGGATTAATATTCCATAAAAATGGTTAATAATATTTTAAGAGAACCTAAATCAGTATTCTTTCATCAAAATATATCCTTTTTGTCTTTGTAATTTATTCCAAACAAATTTTTTGAAAGTTGAATCTATATATCTAATGCCAAAACCACTATTAAGTTCCCTCTTAGACTTTTTAAGAAATTATATATATATATATATGTATATATATATATTATTTATCAAAAATTGAAATAAAGAATAAAAACATAATTTTATTTACCTTTAATTATTTAAATATAGAGTATTTTCGGAATGCATTGTGGTTACTTGTGAAGGTTAGAAGATTTGAAGTTGGATTTATGAGTTTTTAGAAGGGCAAATATTGTAAAATTCTTTCATAAATATTTATTTCATAGTTTCAAATGTTGAAATCTACAAACTAATGGGATTTAAAATTATATTGAGATTTAAAATCTGTTTTCTACTCAAGTAAAATAAAATAAAATGATGATATCAAAATTGAAATTAAGTTTAAACTTTTGATATGCTCTATCTTCAATTTTATTGATAGTGCATCAAAAATTTAATAATATTTTTTTCCTTCATCACTTTTTACATAAAAGATAGTTTTATCATTTTATGAATTAAAGATTGCTTATATAAATTTAACATCTATGTCAACTGTTTATGACTATTAATCTATATAATAAATTTTTTAGAAGAAAAAATAACATCAGTATATACTGACTTTGAAATTATTCAATTTAAAATAGTTTACAGGTAGATAATGAAGGGTGATTTCATTTTTGAATATGAACTATAGAAGTCTTATTTTATCAATTTTAATTCTTTTTGAGCTCAAATGTATCCACCGCAACTTAAGTAAGAATAAAAATTATTTTTATTGAAATTTACATGAGAAAGTATGCCTATTATTCAAAATCAAACTTGCTCTAATGGTGTTTTTCAATCATTATTTCCATTCATAACAATAAAAAACATTTCAATTTGCTGATGTTTTAGTTTTTGATATCCCCAAGTTTATATCTCAGGTGTACTATTCACAAAATTATTAAAAATATAATTTTTGAAATACATGATAAAATTGAAAGTGAGGGGGCATTAAATTTTTAAAAATGAATTCTAAATTCAGGATGGATAGTATTTTTTCTATTTTCACAAATGAACAATTTTTTGTTTCAATTAATCCAGAAAGAAAATTTTGTTGTAAGCATATTATATTATATTTATTATGATTTTAAATACTATATTTTCAAGATTTGTGTTTAATATTTCCTGTGAAAGTTAATGTTAATGTGAATTTAAAGTAAGCTTGAAGAAATTTAATCAATAGGCATATTGGATATTTAAAATAATATTTTGCTCCAATCTTGAATCATCCTGGGCTAAAAAATATCCCAAATAAGGTTTTTGTGGGTCAATTTGGATTTAAGTAGGATTAAGTGAGGTTTAATAAAGGACAGATAAAAGGCTAAATTCATTACTAGTGACTTTTTTCTCAAAATAGTTATAAAATATTTATCATTCTGGACTCAAGCTTCAATAAAGTTGAATTGAAACAGAGATAATTTCTAGCAGCACAACACCATATTTACAAAGGTGTAAAATACCTCAAATATTACTCATAATATAGGAAGGCAAGGAATCTACAAAATTCACATTTCAAACGAGGATTTATATTTTGAATTTGAAATTGAGAAATGGAATATTATTTTCCAATTTAAATATCTATTAGTCATTTTAACAAAAGTTTTCAGTAATCAGATTGAATTTTGATGGTATTTTGTTGTAGATTAATCATTTTGATGAGACATTTACTCAAAATTACTGGTTTCGTTTCTAATATTCCATGTGAAATTCATTATGAATCTTTTTGAAAGTGAATAGTTGACATATTGGATATGCAAAAGCTTATGTTAGATCAAAGTGAGATCAAAGGGAGCTTAACTGATGATCAAATTAGGATTTTACAAGATCAAACGGTGATCAATGTAGGTTCATCTTGAGCTCAATCTGTGACAAATCTCTGACTAAATGTAAGGCCAAACAATTTCCTACATGGTGATGATGTGTGCATAATTCAAGCATAGATTTGTGGCTCAACGGAGCTCAAGCAAGGGGTATTGCTAGCAATACCCCCCCATTTTTTCTGTGGTGTCTTGTTTAGCTATATTTCTCCAACATAATACAATAAAATGTATTCAATCATATTAAATTTTAAAATGATTAGAAGCTATATCTTATTATTAAATTAATTTTTTTTCAAAGCAACCAATAATTATGTCATCTTAATTTAAATAATTTTGAATGACTTTGTTATTTATTTTGATATTTTAAGGTACTAGGCTAGTTCATTTTTTACTTTTCTAGGAGAAATGCACAAAAAAAGTCATAGGTTAACAGCCCACATTACTTCCAGAAACATGTAAAAAAAATCAGCATTTAATTAATTTGTACTCTAACTTTTTTATGAGATGAGTGTATAAATTAGTTTACTAATAATTTTCATAAATTACATAAATAAGACATAATAAATCAAAATAAAGAAGGAAATTCTCATTCCAAAAATAAATTAACAAATAAAAATAAAAAGACATGGAAAATGAAAAAAGGAAGCAAAGAAATAAAATACAAGGAAAAAATTAGAATATTGATTGCATTTCACTAGTTGATAATTTAGAAATCAAGTTACTTATTTTGAATTATTTTTATTTTTGGACCATGATACTTCCTAGATTAGCCTGCCTATTTGTTTTTTAATGACATTTTTCCTGTATACATAGCTACTGGATAATTAATTTTTTTAACTTGGAAGTGATTAATACTACTGAAATTGTAATTTTCAATTAATTTTTTAACAATAAAATAATCAGTTTAGTTTTATTGAAGTTAATTGTTTTTATTTGGATATAGGTTGACTGACCATCTCTTTGTTGTACTGATGAGTTAGCTAATAGTGCAAATAATCTCTGAGTAGTTAAAATCTTAAAAATTATCTTCTTAACATGAGTTTATATTATTTAATATTTCTTTAAGTTTGAAATAACATTAGTTAATATATTTTTGGCTCAATTTTGTTATTGTTAGTTTCTTGTTTTTCAGTTGTAGGTATTGAGATTAGTTTTTCATAGTTTTAATGTTTTTATTTAGCTATAATTCAACAAATTAGTTTATATTTTTGTTTATCACTTAATTACTTTCTTTTTTTATTTTTGAGGTGTGTGAGTTGAAAAATAAGTTTAGGGGTATGAAGAAAAAAATATGGGAAGGATAAGGGAGTGAATGTAAGTGAAGAATGAGGATGGGAAAATATGGGTAGAGAAAGGAAGCAAAATGATTAGGAGGGGAGGGTGATGGGAGTGAGAGGATTGGGGAGAAATAATGAGGAGGAGGGAAGAGAGAAGATTATGGAGGAGAGAGATGGAAGCAAGAGGATGGGGAAGGGAGAGGGTTAAAAGTGAGAGAGTTGGGGAGGGAGGAAGAGGAAGGAAGAGAGAGGATTAGGGAAGAGAGAGATGGAAGCAACTGGATGAGGAGGGGAGAGGGAAGAAAGCAAGGGGATGGGGAGGGGAGGAGGAAGGAAATGAGAGGATGTGAAGGGGAGGTGGACTGAAAGGAGAGGATGGAGAGGAGATGGGATTAAAGGGGATGGAAGCAAGAGGATTGGGAGGAGAGGAGATAGAAATGAGAGGATGGGGAGTAGAGGGGAGGGGTATTGAAGCAAGACAATTTGGAGGGGAGAAAGAGGGGAGTGAAACAAGTAGATGAGGGAAAGGAGGGGAGCAAGGCGCTGAGGAAGAGGAGGAGAGAAAAGAGATATGAGAATGGAGGTGTATGTGTGGTAAGGAGTGGAGAAGGGAAAAGGCATGAGAGTGGCAAGATAAAATAGAATAAACTTATGAGCATGTATCATTACTTACAAAAATGAGATGTGTGGAAGGGGAATGTAGCAAGTGAAAGTAAAACTAAAAAAACACAATTACTAAAAAAAAAAGAAAATTAAACTACCATGAATTAGGTACCAAATAAAATACTAAGGAAACAAGTAACAAATACAAAAAAAAATTCTCAAAAGAAATGAGGAGGAGGAGGAGGAGGAGGAGGAATTTATGTGGTTTAGATGTAGAAATACAGAGAGATGATAAGGACAGACATACAAAAAAAAGGGAACATGGAAAAATTCATGACTAGCATCATGTACTGGGATCAAACAGGGTCATTCCATTGTATTTCACTGAAATTCACCTTGGTATAGAATACAGTTACAAAAATGAACCTGACGTCTGGTTCACCATTTTTCAACCCTGTGTAAATGACTTCCTCAAAATAAATCAAATCTAAATGCATGTTTTGGATGTGCAAAGTCTACCCAAATTGAACATCAATATTCATCAAAGGTCAATTGCTTCTTATTGAATACAAATGAAGTAAAGATGAAGATAAAAGGAAGAGTTGACATCAATCCTAACCAAATGAAGGAGAGGTTCAAAATTTAACAATCAAATTATTAAAAGGCTCATTTGTTGGGGGCTTCCACTTCCATTAGTATTGATGATAATTATTTGGAGATTGTAATTATTACTGATTCTGAAAAGCTCAATGTCATGTGTCCTTTCTATTAGGAAATATATATTCTTTTTGGTTCCTGAGTATATTTCAACCCTTGGTTTCTACACAATACTACTAAGGATATATTTTCTGGATCTCAACTACTCAATAATCCTCCTAGCACACCTGTACTTCAAGAAAAAAAATCCCATGCAGCTTCTAACCAAAGTTCAGCTGAAGATGATTCCAACTATCAAGCAGAAAAATTATTTTGGAGAAGATCTGAGTCCTCAGAGCCCCCATATTTTGATGTATGTTTACTTATTATTTTTTCGTAAATTATTAACTAAATTTCACATTCTTTCTTTTCTAGTCTCCTCCTAATAAAACTCAAATTTCAAAAAATATTAACGATTTCAGCAATGAGAATCCTGCTTTGGAAGCTTCTTTAGATAAGCTTTCTGAACCATCAAGCTCAAGCTCCAAACTAAAGCGTCAAGACTAAAATTCAATGAGAATAAACCATCTTTTAAAACATGGAAATACTTCGAGCAGCACTTTGGGCTCCCTTGAAATTTATTTAAAGAAAAAAGATATAAATAATTGTTCACTACATAACTTATTCAAAAACATATCTATTTATCTGTCAGTGTGTGCTAGTATCTAAGTATGATTTAATAGTAAATATTAATGGTCCTACTACTTATTTATAAATTATTTAGTGATTAAACCTGAGGGGAAGACTAATAAAATAGTTATTCTCAATGTAAACTCATAATACTTGGATTTTTATGCACGCTAGTGGTGAAAAATAGAATAATAAAATATAGTTATAGCTTATATAAAGATAATATCAATTTATAAATGCTTTTTAATATATTTATATATGATAAATATTGGGTAATAGTGTTTTTTTAATGTGTATTAAGAAATTGATGTCTAATAACCCGTCAAATCCTCCCTTATACCAAAATCCACTGGAGTGCACAGACCTTCAATCCAGATGATGTCCCTGCTATCTTCGGAAATTACAGAACTTTGAGGGCCCATAACCTCCCTATGGCGTCCAATTCAAGCATTTTCAACACCCAGACCTCAAGTAAGGACCCTCCATCACAATTAATGTTACCACAGACCCATACCATAAATAGAATAAACAGATAAAAGCAGATACCATAAAGAAACAGGTAAAATAACTCATCCAAAGAGTATATAATGAAACACATAGTATATAAAGGAACCAAATTAAATTCCCAAGCCCCCAATAACATCCCCAAGCATCCTTATTAACCCATTAATGGTATCCCAACCCATAAATCCATGAAAATCCATCAAAAGAAGCAGATTAAGCTGTCCAAACTGGATATATGCGCCTGAAATAGGTGTATATGCTTGTGTAGGCGTGGTGAGTCCACTAAATACGTCCATATGACCTAAATTTAGCAGAAAAATAAGGTTTAAAGGCTATCAAGAGGCTAAAACCCACTTATAGACCTAAATATACATAATATAACTACATATTTCATTGAATATGAGGTTTATGTATACATATAAGCTTATTTATGTGTCAGCCTGTATATCTCCAGGACTGAGTAAAAAGTAATTATAAGTTATGTTAAACACATGAACTATACATGGGAATAATAAATAAGAGTACACAAATAGTATACATAAGTAAAATTATGATAATACACAAAAAATGCCATTATAACACCTTATATACACGCATATATCCACCTTTTATAGGTCTTATGTACTTAATATTAAGTTGGAATATGTTAGGGTAATCTTAAGAACCTTAAGTATAAGGCTACATAATTTTTAAGTACACTTAAAGCTGTTATATTCATTGTTTTATGCAAAAAACAAGAAATGCGCTTTATTTCACTTAAAAGTTGACTATATGCGCTATAAAATTGAGAATATCAAAATTGCGTTTTGACAGATCAATTGGGCTCATTTAGAACTACTGATTTGGCTATTTAAATGCATAAAAATAACACTTTTCAAATTTGGTGTTTTTTATGCCAGAAATGGCTTCTGTGTACTGGCCACATACTGCCTGCTTTTTTCCCGTGTGAATAGCTTCATTTTTAGCAAAGTTAGCTTTTTCACACTATAATTACCCCACATTCTACACCCACTGTGGGGAAACACACTAAAATAGGCAACAGGCGCTTATTTAGTGTCCTAGCTTAATTAATAATGCATTGACCTTGTTTATATGCACTAATTTCATTAATAACCTCACTCTTGGCACTTTATTTCATCACCACGCTTAAATTCGCCTAATTTTAGTCAAGGATTTACCCGTGCAAGCGCCTGCCAAGAACTGCATGTAGTTACCCCACATCTCACGCTCTTTTTTAAGTTTTTGGGTGGTTTCTCAGTCAATTTTGGTTATTTTTGAATGGGAATTTCACGTAGTATAATGTCAGGATTAGCCCCATTATTTCTACAGTAAATCCCCCTTATTATTAAGCTATTATTAACCTTAAAAAGTCTCCTTTAGTCTTTAATATTATTGTTTTATACGCATATACTCTCTTTTTGTCTTTTTCTTTAATTTTGATGGATTTCCCTTATTATTACAGGATTTTGGCGGTTGTTACTCTTCTAATTATGTCATGGGTTACTGGGAATGTTGATGGGCATGTCTATTAGTTGTTTAGAGGCTTCATTAACTGTGTATTGGGTGGTACATCAAGGGAATCATTGGGGAACTCAGTGTGTATAAAAGGAGGAGGTTTTTGGGTTGTGTTTCTTCATTCCTTATCATTACAATTTAACCAATATAACCAAATCAATTACAATACAGATCAATTAGTACTTTTATAAGACTTTTGAATAGTATCTGAATTTATATAATCTATTTTTCTACCAACTATAAAGATTGTAAGCCATATATAAGAATAGTGAGAATTATATTACTGAGACCTTTATATTTGATTATATTTTACAACTTAGTGGATTAAAACTACAGTATTCATATAGGACCATTAAAATCTTCTAGACAACTGACTATTCAAGCTAGTTCACGTCCTTGTACTTGACCTTAGCCTGACAGTATGTCTATAGTTACTTAATATCACTTAAGATAAGTACATTATGAATCCATTAACACCTTAATAAGTATTATTAGGCTATGGATAAGCTATTTAAACCACTATAAATCATATAATAGTGTAATAATTATATATATATGTATTATAACAATATATATAAGTATTTAACCTTATTTTTAAGTTATAATATTAATGTAATTAAGGTTATTTTATTTTAAAAATAAGAATTACACATTCCTGGGGATACCTAGGCTGACACTCCCTCACCCAAAAAAAACAATAAAAAAAAGTTAAGCCATTTTAATTAATAAGTAAGGAGTGAATAGAAAAACAATTTTAAAATTTCTATGATACATATACTTTATTAAACAGTATTATTTGGATTTAAATTTTTTCAAGAGTTTTTTAAGACCAGAGGTTTCATTTTCTGGAATCCACTGGTTATATTCACTTGATTTATCTTTAAACCTTAATAGATACTCAACTCCCTTTTTTTTGTAAGGTGTCTCTTTTTAAGTATCTTTTCAATTTCTGCCTTTTCAATGATTTCTTCAGGTTTCTGTTTATGCCTTCCTGATCTTCTTGGAAATTAAGCAGTATCATTAGAATGGTATGGTTTTATAAGAGAAATAGGAAATACTGGATGTTTTCTATTCTATGGTCCATATAGAATAACTTCAACAGCATTGTTACCAACCATCTTTTTTACTAAAAATGGTCCAATGAATGGATCCTTCAATTTAACATTAAAATTTAAATTTAAATTTAGTGTAGAAATAAGGACTTCATCACCCTCTTTGAACATTTGTTCTTTACGGGCTTTATCCCATCTTTTCTTCTCATACTCAAATGCCTTATTTATACATTCCTGAGCATGCTTTTTGCATAACTCTTGCATCTGAAGGAAAGATTTTGTACCTGGATGGATATCCAATCTAGGTAATTTATTAAGAGTTTTAGCAGGGGTATTAGGTACATAACCCAACCATAACTCAAATGGCTTTTTGCCAGTGACAGAATGTACTGTACTATTGTATGCAAATTCTAAACCTGGGATAAGGGTTACCCAATCATGCGTGAATTTTTCATTGTCTTTAAAGTCAAGACCAAAAGCACAATATCTTATTATCATGTCTTCTAAATTTTGTATCATTCTTTCTACTAGCCCATCAGTTTGTGGATGGTGTGCTGTAGAAAGTTTTAATTGAAACCCTGAAACATCCATAAGTGATGTCCAGAACTCAGAAGTAAATTTTGGATCTCTGTCTGACACTATTGCTTTGCGGAAACCTGCTATATTTAACATTTGTTTCCACCATAAAAAAGCTATGTCCTTTGCAGAAACCTCTTTGTGGGTAGGAATAAATTTACACATTTTTGTAAATCTATCTACAATTACCCATCAGAAGTTATAACTCTTATTCCCTGCTATTAGCAAACCTGTTACAAAGTCCATTTTAACTATTTACCATGGAGCTTTTGGTTTCTCCAGTTGTTGTAATAAACTAGCTCTTTTGCCTGTTAATCTTTTAGATTTTTGACAAGAATCACATGTCTCAACATATTTTTGAACATCAGCAGACATGTTTATCCACCAAGCTGTATTTTTAACTCTGGTTAATGTTTTATGGAACTCAAAATGACATGCTAATATATCATCATGACATATGCTTAACATCAACTCTTTCATTGAAGGGGGAATTACAATTATGTTGCTTAATTTCTTTCTGTAATATATAAAACCATCCTCAATGGAAAATTTTCCTTTTTCTTATGCCTCCTTATACTTATGTGGTAATGTTTTTATTAAAAAACTCATTGAAGCATTAGATGGATCATTTAATATTGTAGTAAGTTTACTAAAGTCAGGATATGAAGAATAACTATCAAGAATTGATTGCATAAATTCATCCTCAAGATCTACAATATAAATGCCATAAATGTTAATAATCTCTGTTTCAGGAACATAAGCAGGATTATCATCATTATTGGGTGGAGTTACTCTAGATAAGAGATCTACATTAGAGTTTAAGGTTTCTGCTCTATGTGTAATAGTCATCCATCCTCTGTATTAGTGTACAGCTAACTGCCATTTAAACATATGTCTATTAGGAGTTTTCATGTTTAAGGGTGACTTAACTGCACTACATTCAGTTATTAACTCAAATTTTTGGTCTTCTAGGTAATAATGTAGCTTCTCAAGAGCCCATACTACTTCCAAACATTTAAGTTGAGTATAACCGTATTTCAATTCACTACTTCTTAGAGTACGTGAAATATAGCAAATTACTACTTCTGACATTTTCCCTTCAATAACTTGTTTTAATGCAAAGCAGCACCTAGGCCAATAAAACTTGTATCTGTATACAATAAAAAAGGTAATTTTAAATTTGGTAATCCCAAGATAGGAGCTGTCATCAAACATTCTTTTAACTTATCAAAAGCCTTTTGTCTTTCATTATTCAAAATGAAAGCTTCTGATTTATTTATCAGTGTGGTCAATGGTGCAGCAATTAATTGGTAGTTTTTTATATATTGTCTATAATAACCACACATACCAAGAGAAGATTTTACATCCTTTATATTTTGAGGAATTCCAATATTCTTGATTGAAGCAACCTTATTTTGGTCTACACATATTTGTAAGCCAGATAAAGTATGACCAAGCAATTTTAAAGACTCAAACCCAAATTTACATTTTTTCAATGCAAGGGTCATTTTTATTTCATCCATCTTCTGAAATACCTTCTTTAAATGGATTAAATGTTCATCATATGTCTTAGAGAACACTATGATGTCATCAATGTATACCATTAACCATCCCTCAATCATTTCATTATGGAATGTTATATCCATTAACTTCTGAAATACTTATGGAGCATTTTTTGGTTCAAATGGCATCCAGACATATTTATATATTCCCATATGTGTTTTTATCAACAAAAAGCTCTGTGAACTCCTTTCAACATGAATTTGATGGTACCCTTAATTTCCATCTAGGCAACTTATATACTTAGCACCTTTAAGGGTAGCATGTATAGAGGCAATCCTTGGCAAGGGATAAATATCATCTACTGTAAATGTATTTAATTATCTATAATCACTGCACATTCTTGCTTTATCTTGTTCATAAGAAATTAGCACTGGTGATATTACAAAATATTTGGTGTAGTTTCAGCCTTTTCAAGAATGTTCATTTTTAATAACATCTTAATATTATCATCTATGTCTTTACTTTTCATTGGTGAAGCAGGGTATGGTTTCTTTTTAAGACTAGCAGGAATATTATCTATATCACAGGTTAAACTAATTTTCATCTCATGATCTTTTACAAGGCCAAGCTCACTGGTCCCATGCGCAAAAGCCATTGGAAATGCTTTAATTAAGTCCAAAATATTTGTTTTCTCAGCTTCACTTATCTGAGTGCCAAATGATGCTTTTGAAATTTCTGTTTCCAGAAGTTCCATTTCATTGGATTCTCCTCCTTTGCACGGAATATTTATTACTGACTCAATTTGTAAGACCGTGTTAAAAGAATATATTTTAAATTTCCTTTTACCATTCATGAAAATTGTAAAATTATTATTAGCAGGGTCTAATTTCACACCAAACTTAATCAGAATGTCATTTCCAATGATAAAACAGCTACTACAATTAGTATTTTCCATTACTAAAAAGTCAAAAGTTACTCTAACATAACCATGTTGATGTTTAAAGAAAACAGAAGCTTTGTATCTACCAATGGGGTGTAGTATTGATCCAAAACCTCTCCAATTTTTACTTTGAAGGGGTTCAATATTTGACTTATAATCAATATCAATTTTCGGTAATGTATTTGTAGAAACAACAGAACCAGCAGCTCCTGTGTCCAATAATATATTTACATTTTTTCTAGAAATGATAGCTGGAACTGTGATAGGTGTCATTCTTAAGTTATCAGCTTGTATATCCTTAATGATTTCAGCATCCTCAAAATTCATTAAAGATTCATTTGAGTTCATATGTAATATTGGATTTTCTAAGATGGACAAATCATCTTCAAACATGCAAACTTCATTTTCATCACTATATGAGATATTACTGTCATAATCACTTGAATTTTTGCTTTTTTCTGTGTCATTTTCAGATTCATGCTGATTTTAAAAAATATTTATATTCTTCTCACATTTTTGACCTTTAACCCAAGGTTTATAACACTTATAAAAAGTATTAGTCTCATAATTTTTAGGTACTACTGGTGCAGTAGGTTTTTTCTGCATCTCCTGAAGTGGTTTTGAATTCTGATTTTTTACAGGTTCATTATTTTGTTTATAAGTGGTGTACCTTGCTTCATACTAATGGTTTAATAATATTTCATTACAAATATTAATAAATTCAGAATATTCATTAACCATTATTGTTCTAGCTACAACAATGTCTCTGAAAGACACTATGCAATACAGGGGGTGGACTTGCTAGCAAATCCTCAACCTGAACTCAGATGGAACCCAGATCGATCTCAGACTGAACTCATACTGAACCCATACTGAACTCTACTTGAAAACCCACCTAAAACTGTTCTTCTGAGTGGTGTTCATCCCTGATTGTATAGTTCCTTTATCAATAGCTCAATGTGTGTTCAATCTGTGGTTAGTTTGGGTCCAAGGTTGCCAATTCCCTAGCAAGTCCACCCCCAATATTGTGTGGTGATATATAGGTAATTTATATATTATCTTATCTTTCCATAAGTTAAAAATCTGTCTTTGGCTCAATGGCTTTTAATATTTTATTTAAATTCATTAAAAATACCATAGGTTTGTCACCATTTTTCATAGATTATACCTGGCTTTCTCATATCATCTTTTCTGAGTGAGCCTGAATTTAGAACCTCCAAATTGTTTTTCAATTAGTTGTTTCCATTCAGCCCAAGAGTAATCTTTACCCTCACTCAATACAGCTTCAAACCATAATAAAGCAACATCCTTAAATAGAGAAATTAATTTTGATTTTATTTCTTCATCTGGTAACTTATATGAGAATTTTAAGTTGTAAATTATTTGAATAAAATGTTGCCAATCAGAGCTGGCTTCCCCATAATAATTTGGGTACTGATAAATCTTTGGCCAGCTCTTCTGATTGGATTTAGCTTCACTAATCTTAGGTAAATTCAATAACTCATTTACTCTGGATAAATGGTCTTGTATCTCCTCTTGCACAGATTTGTGACTTACATTTGTTTTCTCAGACTTGGCACTACAGCCAGATGGTTTTACTTGTGGTGGTATGAGAAATGATTAAGATTCATTTTTGCCAATGAAAGGATTATTATTATACTATGTGTACTTATGAATATCCTGATTCATAAGTATATTAGCAGTTTCAATCTCAAATTTAGTTAATATTTGTAATTGATCAGAGACACACTGATTTGTTTGTGCAAAAGATAAGCTAGTTCTTGATTCATATTTTAATAAATGTGCTTCATACAATTTTTCTAACTCACAGAATTTGTTTGAAAGTTCACTATATCTATTACTTAATGAATCATATTTAAGAGTTAGAGCCAAGTTTTCATTCTCTAATTCTTTATTTCTTGTTTCCAGTTGAGAAATTTTCAATGTCAAGGACAAAATTGTATCACTTGTGAGCTTAATTGTCTGCTCCTCACACTCAGTCATTCTATTCCATAATGCTGAAACAATACTATGGACAGCTGGGTTATTACTAAAATACTCCATGTATTCCTTCTCAATGTTTTCACTGTTTTGTGAACTTCTCATCTCACTAATAAGTGGTGGAAACTGAGGATTAACTGTATTATTATTATAAACAGTACTGTTGTTATGAACAAAAGATAAATCAGGTGTATCTGCATCAAAACCTAATTGTCTTAAGTCCTCCTCAATTTTATGTACAAATTTTACATCAATAACATTACCTATATTGTAATCATCCGTATTGTGTTCAATCTGAGAGGGTAATCTACTTACCACAGGATAGAAGAAAGCCACGACTTTTGGCGCTTTTGCTTTCCTTTGTAAGGGTGAGCTGAGGCAGTCTGATGAGGGGGTGGATCCCTGTTGAAATTGTGGCTTGACCACTGATGATGGAACCAATCCCACTTCCATTTCTCTACCAATATTTTTTCCTTGGAATGATGTGACCCTCCTTGGGTTGGGGGTTGTTATCTTGGCTGCCCTACCTTTAACTCCACCAAGGTTTGATTCATTTTCTGGAACCCCACCTTGCAGTTGTTTTGCAACTGCTCTACCTTCTTTAGCATGGTAGACCTTGACTCCTCTAGTTTCAGAACCTGTTTGTCCAGATGGGAAAGTTAATTTTTCAGAGGAGGTGAAGTCTTTTTTATTCTTATCTTTTATAGAAGGGCTTCCTTTTCCTCTATGCTCATAGACTCTGGTTGTGGGTAAGACTGGCCCTATATGGTGATGTCCTGGAGCAATGTTTTTAGCTTTAGACCTGGTGTTATAAGCAGGTTTTTTACTTACATTGTCCTGTGGAGCACTCATTGTGTCTTAAATAACAATTCTTCACGTCTACAAAAGGGAAAACCTATATGGTAATTTGTAGACAAAAATTTATTAGCAATACAATTAATAATAAAAGCACTGGAGCTTACCCTGAATTTATATCTTTATTTATTTAAATAAAATATAAGAAAATTTAAAATAAATCTGTTAAAAATAAAATAATAAGCTTAAATAGACCTTTATAAGGGTGAATAATTAGCTTAACAAGCTTTAAAAAAATACCAATTTAATTGGGTGTTATATTGGTGACCAAATACCAAGTGAAATTGGGTATATATTGGGTACAGTTACTACTTTGAATACCTAATTTTTATTATAAAAATTAGTAAAATTATTATAAGGGCTCTTTTCCGCAATAACTGAGTTATGATAATCCACTAATGTGCTGCAGACCCAAATATTTGGTTTTTTTAGATATACTAGAGTAAAAATCACATCCTAAGGCTTATACTAAATAATAAGTAATAATCAAGGAAAGACCCCCAATTGTCAGTGTGTGCTAGTATCTAAGTATGATTTAATAGTAAATATTAATGGTACTACTACTTATTGATAAATGATTTAGTGATTAAATCTCAGGGGAAGACTAATAAAATAGTTATTCTCAATGTAAACTCACAATACTTGGATTTTTATGCATGCTAGTGGTGGAAAATAGAATAATAAAATAAAGTTATAGCTTATATAAAGATAATATCAATTTATAAATTCTTTATAATATATTTATATATAATAATAACTGTGTAATAGTTTTTGTTTAATGTGTAGTAAGTTAGTGATGTCTAATAACCTGTCAAATCCTCCCCTACTTATACCAAAATCCACTGGAGTGCACAGACCTTCAATCCAGATGATGTCACTGCCATCCCTGGAAATTACAGCACTGTGATGGCCCATAAACTCCCCATGGCGTCCAATTCAAGAAGTTCTAACACCCAGACCTCCAGTAAGGACCCTCCATCACAATTAATGATACCACAGATGCATACCATAAATAGAATAAACAGATAAAAGCGAATACCATAAAGAAACAGGTAAAAATAACTCATCCAAAGAGTATATAATAAAACCCAAAGGATATAAAGGAACTAAATTAAATGCCCAAGCCCCCAATAACATCCCAAAGCATCGATATTAACCCAGTAATGATATCCCAACCCATAAATCCATGAAAACCCATCAAAGGAAGCAGATTAAGTTGTCCAAACTGGATATATGCACCTGAAATAGGTCTATATGCTTGTGTAGGTGTTTTGAGTCCACCAAATATGTCCATATGACCTAAAATAAGCAGAAAAATAAGGTTTAAAGGCTATCAAGAGGCTAAAACCCACTTATAGACCTAAATATACATAATATAACTACATATTTCACTGAATATGAGGTTTATGTATACATATAAGATTATGTATGTCTATAATTACTTAATATCACTTAAGATTAGTATATTATGACTCCATTAACACCTTAATAAGTATTATTAGGCTATGGATAAGCTATTTAAACCACTACAAATCATATAATAGTGTAATAATTATATATATATGTATTATAACAATATATATAAGTATTTTAACCTTATTTTTAAGTTATAATCTGAATGTAATTAAGTTTATTTTATTTTAAACATAAGAATTACTCAATCCTGGGGACACCTAGCTGACATTATCTTTTCTATTTTATTTTCTCAGCAAAATCCTCTATTTCAAAAAGCTACCTTGAATTTGAGAAGATGAAATGTGATAATATGCTAATTAAAGATGAAAAGGCCTCTCAGAAACGTTTCTGAAATTTTTCCAAGAATTTTACCTATTTTTTTTGTTTTTTTACTTATTTTTCTTTTATTTTTCATATTGCTTTGGAAAAAGTCCTGTGATGTTGAATGAATGTTTCTCTCAGCCTGGATATTCCTGGGGCTAGGTAATACAAGCATATAAAATATTCTAGACACATTTATTAAACATGGGGAAAATAATTGGGTGTATAGAATATGTATACATAAGTGAAATAAGTCATTTACTACAGTATATGCCATTATAATACCTTAAATACATGCACATACCCACCTTCAATAGGTCATATGCACTTCATATTAAGTGGGATTGAGTTAAGGTAATATTCAGTACCTTAGAAATAAATTGAAATAATTTTTAAGTGGCCTTAAAGTTTTTTTTTCATTATTATGTTGAAATAATTGATAAATGTGCTTTAAATCACTTAAAAGTTGGATATATTGCTATAAATTTAATAGGGGGTATCAATTTTAATGAATCAGAAGTAAGGGATCCTGGATTTTTTTTCCCAGATCTGACATTATTAATTGTGGAAGATTCTTATCCACTAGTACAAAGGATATTGTATAAGAAATGCACAATAACCCATTATCCCACTTCCTATACCCCAATTTCTATTCTTAATTCCTGATCCCAAACTCATCACATCCATGATTGCTTTTTCAGAAAGTCACATGGTTTCAAATCACAGATCCTGACATTAGGGGGTATAAATATTCAGGGATCCGCAATTAAATTAATTGCAGATAAAATTCATTATACCCCAATTATCTTCTGCAATCATTTTTGCTAATAATTGGGTCATTAGACACTTTACATGTCAATTTTCACCTCTTATCTGACATCTTTCTACTCAATTTTTCATAACAACATCTTGGACAACTTTCTGTCATAACCACATCTTCGACTACTCTCTGGATATGCCTCATGGATGTGATGAGTTTGGGATCAGGAAGTAGGAATGGAAATCGGGGTATAAGAGGCAGGATAATGTATTATTGTGGATTCCTTATCCACTAGCCCTGGGGATAGTGGATAAGAATCTTCTGCAATTTATAATGTGTGATCCCGGGAAAAAAAATTCCTGATCCCTAATTGCAGATCCCTGAACATTGATACCCCCTATTAGGTCTTTCTGGAGAATAACACACCTAGATTTCTGTTCTTAAGCCATAAAATAAAATTTTTATCTTCACACCTCACTCAAAGATTGGTTGGAGTCACTTTCACCACTTGTAAATTTGCATAAGTCAATTGAAAAACTCAATTATTTTTCTGAGTAACTCTAACCATATTGAGATTTTCCCAAGCCAATTGAAACACTCAAACGTTTTTCTGATTCACTCTCACCACTTGAATATTTGTATGATTCTCTCTAACCACTTGGAGATTAGTCTAAGTCAATTTCAACACTCAATAATTTTTCTGGGTAACTTTCTCACCACTTTGGGGATTAACTGTAGAGAAAGTCAAACCCCTAATAATCCTGCCTCAAAGTTTGAGTGATCTTCTGCAACTCAAACTGGCCGCTGGGTTATTGAATTAGTGAGAGGACTATAAGAAGCTGCAAAACTCTGAGTTTAGGTAAAAGAGATCCATATGAATAGTATATTTCATCAATTTGAGAGAAAGAATAAATGAGATTAGAAATTAGGTAAGTTTGGGTTGCTTTGGGTGGTTGAGATGTTGCTGTAAAAAGGAGAGATTGGAAAAAGGGTTGATCCCAGATTGAAAATTAAAAGTTTTGATGATTAAGAATTAATTTTGTTGTTGGGGGGGCTACAAACTAATAAACCCCACTTAAAACCCCATACAGATCTGAAGGAAGCACATTTGATTTGTGAATTTTTTATTTGAATGGTTTTTGATTTCCTAGTTGAGCAGAGGAAAGGGAGAGTAGTTTGATTTAAAGTGAAAGTGGGAGAAGGCTGCCTTTAAGAAGATATGGGATAATAAGGCATGTTAGAATATTCAATAATTAAAAGGAGCAGAAATGAGCAGATCAGATGTGGAGGAATCTTAATGGATAGAAGGAATAGACAAGATTGAATGAGGGTGGGAGTCCACAGAAAGGTAGGGAGGATGGGATGCCCAGAAAGCTGTTCAAGTTGTGATTATGAAAAAATGAGGATAAGAATGTCAGATACAGGTTAACTTTGACACATGAAATGTCTAATAACCCCATTATAAGCAAAAATAATTTCAGAAAATAATTGAGGTATAAGAATTTTTATCCAAAATTAATTTAATTTCAGACTGGTAAACATTGATACCCTCTAATAATATTAGAATTGTGCTTTGACCAATTAATTTGCCTTTTAGCACAATTAATTTGGCTACTTAAATGTCTAAAAATAAGACTTCTAAAAATTGTAGTTTTTTATGGAAAAATAGGCTTATGTGTACTGGTCTTTTGCTGCCTGAATTTATCCCACATGCATAGATTCATTAGTTAAGCAGTTAGTCACTTCACACTAAAATTACCTTAAATTTTATGCTCTACATATGTAATCACTCTAAAATAGGTGAGAGGTGCTGATTTTGTGTCCTAATTTCATAAATAGTGCATTGACCTTATTATATGTGCCAACTTAATTAGTAAATTTCAGCCAGGCTATATTGAGAGTTAAGTAAAATCTTATGTTAAAATACAATAAGAGAAAATTTAAATTTAAATATATAAAAGCTAAATATTATATAAAAATATAATTATATAACAATATTTTTTTAAATAAATTGTTATGTAAATTTTAATTTTATTATTATATATAATGTATATACATTTAAATAAAATATAAAATTAATTTCTATAAAAAGGTTGGCATATTTTTAGGTCCTTAATGATTATAAATTAATAATTAATTGATTACAGATTATTATAAGTAATGACATCAACTTATAATTAAATTAGTTAATTATTTAATACATTAAATCATAAAAATATAGCTTTAAAATTACTAGTAAGTAAAAACTCCTTTTTCTCACAATTGGACCAATAAAATAAAATAAATTAATTAATTAAACAAGTAAAAAATTTATTCCAAATATATATGTTTTATTTTAATAAAATTATTTTATTAAAATACTTGTTCAATTACAATAATTATTATAATAGTACAAGTAGCTAATTTAATTACTCAATATTTGTTTAAACTATATTAGTTAAGTATAAAAAATTGTACATACCAAACAGTATAATATTTTTTGTTGTTTCTCTAAAAATTGGATTTATTACAATATAACAAAAATGTAAAATTTTTTGTAATTACTATAGTTAAATTTTCCTGTTGTTTACCAAATTAGTATCCTAGTTAGGTTATTACATTGTTAAAGGTTTAAAGGGTGGATACATTTGGTTCCTTTTATTCTGTTTTAGTAAATAGTTACTTAGAAACCCTTATTTCCTTTTTACACTTCATTTCAATTGTTTCCTTTCTTTTATTTTATACATAAACTTAGTGATGTCTCAGAGGGCTTCATTCGCCTATATAAAGGCTTTGGTTTTTCACCTTGTAGTCTTTATTACTTACATTACTTTTCAAATTACAATTTACTTCTTTGTTAAAATTATAAGTGTTTTTCTAAAAATTTTATTACTGTGTTTTACATACTAAAATTAAGAAATATACACCACACAATATGGGGGGCTGACTTGCTAGCAAGTACGCAACCTTGGACCCAAACTCACCACAGATTGAAAAAACATTGAGCTATTGATAAAGGAACCATACAATTAGGAATGAACACTACTCAGCAGAACAGTTTTAGGTGGGTGTTCAAGTAGAGTTCAGTTTGGGTTCAGTATGAGTTCACTCTGAGTTCCATCTGAGTTCCATCTCAGTTCAGGTTGAGGACTTGCTAGAAAGTCCACCCCCTATATTGCATAGTGATAACTTTATACAAAGGTTGCTTTAATAGCATTTCAAGTGTCTTATTTTGTTTTTTTATTGTAGAGAGAATAAATTAATTTACTTTCTTTAAAATAAATCCTCACATCCATTATTTGTTCTTAACTCTGTATTTTCCTAATAAATTCTTGTATCTTCTGTTTTTTCCTTCTTGTTAGTCTTTTTTTTTCTTCTTCTAGGCAACCTTTTTATAATTTGGAGCCTTTCCTAATAATGAATTTGTTTTACTTTTTTGACAAATGACTCAATGCATGGACCACCCTTGTGCAAAAAACACACTTTTTCCACAAATGTGATTTGAACCGGGGTTTTAGACAAATGGTTTATATATACTTAAAAACTATATATTTCAGTGTGATTTTTTGATCATTATAGTAAGTTATCTTTTACTCTTGACAAATTTGACTTTGAGCTTTTATTGCAATAACAGTGTCATTACCTATTTTTCTGAGTCACTGTTTGTAAAAATCAAAAAAAATTATATTTTTTTCCTTGCTGACAATTACAGAGTAACTCTCTTAGTCCTAGAAGATCAGTATTTTTGATTAATTATTAAATTAATTATTGTTAATACTTGATAATATTGGTTGACAATAACAACACTTAGTGTTTAGTCCCAATTAAAATTTTTTGGTTATTATTTTAATAAATATAATCAATTTAAATTCATTTTTTGTTTTTATTATTGTTTTATACCATAAATAATAATCATAATAAAATTTTGTCTCTCATATTTTTGATTTAAAATATTAAATTGATAAATTTTATTTTATCTCATAAATTTGGATTTAAAAATCATTGTTGATTAACTTAGATTTCTTTTATTGTTAGTATACAGATTTTATGTTTAGTAATTTAACTGATAGTATGGATAGTCTACATGTTGATGAAATAGAGGTAGATTTTGATGTTGAATCTGTAGCTTCTTCAAAATTAACTTACAAAAATTCATCAGCTGAAAGAAAGACATCAAATTTTACAGGACATAGAAATGTCAGGAGATATGATAAGGCTTCCTCCCCAAAAAGTTCAGAAAGAAGCCAAGCCTCTAATAAATCTGGACAATCACTTAAAAATATAAAAATAAAAAAGATCTCTCAGGCACAGCAAGTAAGAAACCTGTCAGGTCATATAAAGGATCTGAAAATATAAAATATGAGGTACAAATCCAGAGTGAATACTCTATGGGATCAGATGCACGAGCTGTTAAAGCACAACCAAGGCCATAATTAGCCTATACTGCCAAACTCACATCAGCCTCAAAAAACCTCAAAGACAATGGAGGTAGAGCAGTGGAAATGGTATTATCTCATGAATCAGTACCAGTAAAATTTGCAACCTTCTCTAGCTCATCAACCTGGCCCATCCATTATACCCATTTACCATCCTCATCCTTCCCATCCTAATCAGGGAAGCAGAAAAAAGAAGGCTCAGGCCCAGGGGAAGTCTCCTCCTCTGCCATGGTAAGTAAAATTTTTGATAAGCATGTTGGTATGTAAAATACTAAGCCTTCTTCTTCAGGTAATATTGTTGAGAGTAGTGACAGAACTGTAAAACCTATTAAAAAACAAATTCCTGTTATTAGTAGCCCTGATAATGTAATCAGTAAATTTTCATTTGATGAGCCTTTACATGTAACTTAAACTTCTTTATTAAATCCTTCTCTTGCAATTAGAAATTATTCTGTTGCCCTTGAAGTTTATTATGTCTTGCTTGAGCAGACTTCTGAAGAAATTTTAAAAGATTCTCCTAATTTCAGTGTTATAAGAGAAAAAGTCTTGGGAGATTTATTAAAGCATGAAAATTACAGATTAAATAATTTAAATTTACATTTTAAAGTGAGCTCTTCTGTACAAGATACAACTTATTATAAATAAAAGGACACCTTGAATCATATACTTGCTCAACAAAAAAACTATAAAAAATGATCACAGAGCTCTTTCAGATAAAAATAAACATTTGAATAAAGTTATTAGTGAATGAAAACCCCTCATAGATGAAAAAAATCATTAAAAAATGATAATAAGACCTTACACAGTGAATTGAAAAAATTGAAAGTTGAATTCCAAGATTTGAGTAATAAATGCTCAGTAGAGGAAGACAGAAATGTTTTATCTCTTGCAAAAATTAATGATCAAATTTCTTATATTCCTAAGTTAAGAAGAAATTTATCAAATATTGAGGAAAAATTCTCTACATTACCAGATATTTCTAATGAACATTATAATTTGGTATAAATTACTACTCAAACTTCTGCTAGAAATAAAGGTAAACAACCTGAACAAAGGAGTTCTTTGTTTCCTGGTAATATGGCCAGTAAGCTTACTGAAAATGAGTCCATGAAATCTTTTGTAACTAAAAAAATCATTATTAATACTCACAATGAACCAGCTGCCTCTGTGAACATTTTGATTTCTGAACACCTTTCCAAACTTCAGGGATTAATTACAATGAATAATTCAAAAATTAAAGCTGATCAGCCTAATAGCAATAAAAATTGGCCTAAACTTGATCAATATACTACCATTGATGGTGATTGTTCATCTTATTGGCAACATTTTATTCAAAGAATTTATAATTTAAAGAGTTCTTATAAATTACAAGATGATGAAATTGTTTCTAAATTGATTTCTTTATTTTCAAATGTAGCCCTGATGTGGTATGAATCTGTTTTATTGGATAACAATAACTATACATGGAATGAGTGTAAAATATTACTTTAGAATCAAGTTAGTGGCTAAAAATTCAGATTGGAACAACAAAGATTATATGAGAATGCTAAATATACATCCTCCTCTGCTGAGAAACCTATTTTATTCCTTATGAAAATAACCAAAATTCTAAGAGCTATAGATCCAAAGATAGATTATGATAATTGAAGAGACCAAAATTCTCTATAAATTACCAAATTCTCTGAGAGATTTGATTGTTTCTAGAACTGAACATATAAGAAAAAATTCTTCTTTCCGTAATATCTGAATTTTATTTCCATGAATTTTTAAACCTATATTTGCAATTCTTTACTGTTAAATAAATCTTTCATCTTGACTCAATTATTTTACCCATTTTGCAATATAACCATTCATTCCCTTTATAATAAAAATATTTTAAATTATATTGGCACTTCCAATCTCCATAAAAATATCCAAAATTTATTTAAAATATTTTAAGTGCCATACTAAACTTTATACTGGCACCATTTCTCTGTACTTGAAATCAGCCTGACAATTGAAGGCCTTTCATCAATAATTGTGTTGTTGAAATATTAAAAAATGCTATAGTAAATAAAAATACCTATAAAATATTTATATTAGGTGGTCTCAAACATTACCAAATATGCCACATGAGAACACCTCAAAAAAGGTACCAAACCCGCCATCAAAAAATGAAATAAACCTTCCCTTGAAAGGTGTATTTCAACAGTGTATTTTTCCCCAAATATGTCTTCTTTTGGGTAAAACATGTCATCAAAACACTTTTCTTCATCATCATGATTAGTCAGAACTAGGTACAAAGACGCCAACACTAGTTACAAAAGCACCAACACCTAGATTTTTTTTTCACCTAATCCTTAAGGGCTTATTCATATGATTGAGGTATATGACTTACCAGAACTTAATCAATCCCATTATCATACGCTTACGCTTAATTTTTACCACTTTTTACTAACATAACATACCACTTTCAGTCCACCATCAACTTGAGATCACTGCTGCAGCTTCTCATTCTGAGGCCCTAGCTTACTTTATTTACAATTTTATTTTTTGTGTAATAACTTTTGCCAATGAAATTCCCCAGTTTCTCAGGTTCATTAATTTTGGTTCAGCTCCCAGACTTGAAATCACATAACATTTGCAAATGCATAACATTTCTAAGATTCTGCCTCACTAAGATCTTTGATCTTCTCTTCATCTCTAACTTCCATCATCCATTGTTGATTCTGATACTTCTTACTTCACAGCACTCAAAGTAAGTTACTTTCTCATTTTTTTAAATTTAATTGCTAATTGAAATGTGTTTTTTCTTGTCTCTTTTTTGTTTCTTTTTTTATCATCTTTTTTGTTTGATTGCTGATTCATCTGTTCTTATTTCCCTTTCACCCCCCTTTTTTTCCTTTTTTTCTTGTTCTGTATCATTTTTTCATGATTTGTTGACTTTTTGGTGTTTCTTGGTCATCTTAGGCATTTTCATTTTTTGGCCTTTTTCTTTGCTAAATTTCTTTGGAATCATTTGAAAATGATTTGAAAATGATTTGAAAATTTTTTCCAAGCAATTTCCACTTACTTTGAGGTATTTTTGGCATGTTTTTGGTATTTAATTTTGTTAAAACCTTCCAGAACCATTTTCCAAGCATTTCTCAGTGAATTCTAGGTGTTTTTGGGCAATTTTAGGGCTATTTTTTACCAAATAAAGTCAAAAATGCTAGGAAACCTTTGGAAACCATTGGAATCATTTAAAAAGCATTTTAAAATGTTATTAAGTCATTTTGGCACTTTTTTGAACGAATTTTGAAACTTTTTTTTGGAATTTTTAGCACTTTTCTGGCATTCTTTGGGGAGGCTTTAGGGTACTTTCACAAAACTTTTTTGGAACCTTTGGAACACTTTTTGGGTACTTTTTTGACACCTTTTTAGTAACTTTTTGGGCTCATTTGTTGAACTTTTGGGACTCTTTTTTGGAAATTTCTGCCACTATTTCTTTCTGGTAGTTTGAGGAGAGATTTTTAGGGAAGTTTCATCCAATTTTGAGACAACTAAAGCACCACCTGGCTTATAGTCCTGTGAATAATTTACTCAATTTTACTGTTCTTTTCAAATCAATAGGGAGCTGGTCAATAGGATTGATAAGGTAAGAGAAAAAGGTGAGGTAAAACAAAAAACATTAGGTAGGTAGAAAAAAAAGGATGGGGTGTAATATAGGTTGTCAGCTTTTATTTTTATTTCAAAAATTAACATTTTACAAGTCATAAATGATAATCTACTTATCTAAATTAATGATCCATTGGCCATGTGTTGTATAATGGTAATCATGAGGAAATTTGTTTTTCTCATGAGGTTCATGTATACATTTGTGTTTGATTTCATTGACTTTGGTCACAGATGATTTCCACTCACATTTTTACTTGAATTGTCATTAATATAGGTTTGTTAATTATCTTATAAGACTTTTTTTCATGCTAATTTATGCAATGAACATAAATTTTGGCAATCTATGCTCCTTCTTCAATAAAATACAGGGGAGGGTATTGCCATTTTTTTTGTCATAAATTTTTTCTGACTTAGAAAAAAAATGATGATCCCCACCCCTGTTATGATAAATAGCAGGGGAGGGTATTGTCAAAAAATAATTTTGACATAAAATTTTTTGACTTATAAATAATTTGGTTGTTTGGACCCCATAATCTGGTAAATTGCAGGTTATTTTGTTTCCAAAATAAACTTGCATACTTTGCTTCCATAATTATTCTTGGTCTACTAAGATCCATTTTCTCTAACAAACAAAGTATATTTCAAGTTTTTTTTTCTCCAGATTATTTTAAATGAGTACCTCATCTAGTATTGAAGAATATTCTAACAAGGGTTATCAGCTCACATATCAATACTCTAAACCTTACACAAGATTCAAAAAATCTAATCACTATTGTGTTAAAAATTACAGTAGTACAAGCAAGAGTCAAAACATACTAAAGATTCCATTAGTGTAATCTAAAATGTGATGCTCTTAAACTTAATCATGAACCAAAATCTCAATTCACAAAATTAAAATTTTTGACTCACCAAGATAAAAGAGAGATTTTTTAAGAGTATTTGATTATATTTAATTATTGGAATAGATAGATAAGACATAGATTATTTAAATTTAAATATATTATGCCACTGAAGATAATAGAAAAAAACAATCTCAAACTAGAAAAGATATTATTTCTGATGAAGAGGAAGATTGATACAAAACTTATTCCTCAATTGAGAAATCTGGTGAGTTTGGAGAAACACTTTACAAATATGAAATTGAGACTCAATAAAAAAATTTTTTTAGCTAGAAAGCAGTCACAGAAACATCATTCTTCAAGTAGTAGATTGCATAAAAAAAGCAAAAGAAAAGAATCTGTAGATGATGATAGTATTTGGGAACAAATAACAGAAAGTGATAAATCTAAGACAAGAGAAAAGTTCCTAAATGTAATTGATGAAAAAATAGAATGTATGATTGACAGAATAGGATCTAGATTATTAGATATAAGTAGTTTAGTTACACAAAAAAATGTTGAAGAGTTTAAAAATCTAAGGAAGGAGATATGTGAATTGCTGGAAGAATTTCATGTTGATATTAAAGAAGAAATTCAGAAAGAAATTTATTAATTTTTACTTAATTTTAACTAAGTAAAGAAAGAAACTCTTTAATATCAGCATTTGACTTAATTGCATTAACACAGGTAAGTAAAAATCTTGATTTCTTGATTTTTCAGCATCAAGTTGCTTCATTTTTAATTCATCAGCTTGTAACTTAATTTTAGAATTTTCCAATTGAAATGATTATTTTTGAGTTTTTCATCATCCTCTCTTTGAATCCTAACCTTCTCCTTCTCCAAATGTAAACAATCTTTATAAATTTCTAAACATTTTTCTTCCTTTGATTGTGAATGAAACCACTTATTTTCCTCAAAAAGTAGTTGACATTCTGCAGTTTTTTCATGAGACTCCAACTTCATGATTTCAATTTGTGCTTGTTCTTTTTCTGAAACAAGTTTAACTTTTAAGAGTAAGAGTAATAAATTAAGAAAAATTCTTTGGTCAAAACAAAAGTAAAAAATATAACCTTGTTTTCATTTATTAACAATCTCCCCATAAGCAGAAAAAACAGCCTTTGACGTTGATTGAGTTGTTCCAGAACTAGCAGAAGCTCTTTGCTTGAGTCTTTTGCTAGGAGGCGTATATTCTTTATCATTTAATTTTTCATTGTCAGCTACTTCCTTAAAAATTTCTAGATTTGATGAGCCTTGGGTCTGGTTTATACATGGGAAGTAAATTAGCACTACAAAAGAAACAATAGTAGCAAAAGTAGTTTAGTCTTACTAACATGGGCTCATCAAGCTCAATGTCAAAATATGCAGATAGCTCTCCAAATTCTGGAGAGTCAATTGAAGGATCTAAAGAAAATATTGACTATTCATATGAGACTCAGAAATTCTTGGGCCTTGATTCATGTGCAAGGGGTTGACATTGGGCCTTTTACCAAAGAGTTTGTACATTTGATCAGAAAAAGGACACATAGAGTTGAGTTTTTCAGAAACAGATGTGATTCCATACTTTTCATCATCTTTGGTAACTCCAAACCCAGTTGAAGAAGAAGCCAACTTTGCTTTCTTGTATTTTGTTTAATAGTTTTTGAATATTTCCCTCATTTGCTTTGTTGTCAAGTCCATATTACCTTTAGTTTTTGATTTAAACTCCACTTCCATTTGATTAAAGCCCCTCAATTTTAATGCGGTTCAAAAACCAACTTGAGTGGACATTAAACAGCCAAAACAGGCATCAAAAATAGATCTAATTTTCAGCCGGTTGATTGCAATCTGAAGTTCAGAGAGTTTCAATAGAGTAAATTTTTGTGAATTAGATTTTGGGAAAGGCATGATAAATTAAAACTAAACAAAGAAATTAGTGAAAAAAGAAAATTTTGTTGAAGAAATGGAGAAACTAACAAAGATTTTAGATATTTATGATGCCTTTTATAAAAATAAGAGGTTGTGAGTATAGAAATTCCAGCAGGAAAATTTTCTAAAAAAACAGAATAAAATGTAATAGACTTACTGTCGTTTGAAAGAGAAAAATTATATTTGGAAATGATCTGGGGGAGAAGAGTTGTGACATGGAGTATATGGGTGAGGAAGGAAGGAAGGTGGCATGCAGCTAATCAGGAGGATGTGGGTACTTGTCAGCTGAATTGTGGTTAAGAAAATTTTTCAAAAGTAGGATGTATTTGACCCCATGTTTGAGACCCCTAGTACCAAATCAGTCATGTTTCACAGTTTGTTTGTGTGGCGTTTTTCAAATGAAACACACTAGGTGTGTTTGATAATGTTTGAGACCCCCTATTATTTATAAAGGGTTGGGTCACTTTGTATAGTGATATAAGAAAAAGAAGCCCATTTATATAAAAAATTGTGATATTAGAATCAACAATATTACTAATAATTGTGTATAACACTTAGTAAAGATCTGTCAGTAGAAAAATTAAATCTGTGATCTTTGCAGATTATAAAACCAAAATAATTAAAACTGATTAATTTATTCTTTTTAAAAGGACTATTATTCCTTGCTCATTGGTTTGTCAAATTTAATAAATATTGGAGAAGAAAATTACTTATAAAGTTTCTTTTAAATATTAAATCTGACTACATAAGTAAACCTATTTCATTAAGTCACCACATCAAAGCATATTTGACTTTTAGAACTTATAAATTCACCATAATTTCTACTAGTAAAAAATAATTTTACTTAAGTAGTGTTATATTATACTGATAAAAATCTTTCTTGAAGTTTTAAGATTTATATATTGATTTCTTGATAAATTTACAACTTGCAAGATGCTTGTCAATGTTTAAAGTGTATATAAGGAGGAAAACCCCAACAAGTTAAGGCCCAGAGCTGATGAACCAGCTACAGAATATGCAAATGGAGGATCAAGAATCTCCATCTCAGCCAATAAACATCAACACCCCTCATATGAAAATGGAGGAAAAAGAAAATTTGTTTAACAAAATAACAATAAAGAAATTAAAAAATACATTGAAAGAGAAAATTCATTCCCTCTCTCAGCTACTAAACAGTTTAACAGATAAGGTCAAAAATATTGTAGACCAAATTAAAAACTTAAAAAAGAGGGAATCTCAGGCCTCCACCTACTTCAGCGGTAAACAACCCCTCCACCAATCTATCAGCACCAGCTCCAGAGGAAGACCAAAAGATAACAGTAAAAAAATGGAAATACAATTGGTATGCACATGACTAAAATCACCCTTCTCACCAGTTCACTGGCAGTTACCCTTAAAGGGGAAATGGGAGGAGAGGAAGGGGAAGTAGAATAAGACCATGATGAGCAAGCAACCAACTCATAATCAATTATCTAACACTAATCAAGAATTATTTATAGGTAATGAAATTGATAATTAAGTAGTAGAAACTATTGATAAGGATATTAAGGATTATTCATTTGAAAATAGCACTTTATATTTTTCTTTACATGATAACACTGCACATAGTTTTATTTGAAATAAAAAACACACCAAAAGCATAAAAATTGAGCCAGATGAATTGAACATAGAGACTAATAATAATGATGAAAATTCTGAGTTAGATACTGAAAAAATTAAAAATTTTATGAATGAAAATCCAATAAATTCAAAAATAATAAGTAAATTATTATCAAGAATTGAAAAATTGGAAGAATTCTCAAGGGATTCCAACAATAATGTAGAAAATTTATAATTAATACTTACAAAATCATTGAGTACTACTGCTAATGAGCTATCATTAATGAAGAAAAATAATAATGAATCATTAGTTTAAAATAAAATATTATTCAATGAAATTGAAAATTGATCCAGACAATTGGAACAATCTCAAAATACAATGGCTACTATTGAAGGAATGGTAAAATTGTCTATTTCTACTGTAAATGATACTTTATCACAAGAAAATGCACCAGAAAAAAAACTTGGACACTTGATAGCAGGTGCCAATCCATATCCTTGATTTAAATCAATTTTAGCTCAGCTTTAATTCTTCTGGAAAGACTGAGCTCTGAAAAATGAGCACACTAGCTTGTGAAAAATCAAATCAAATTTACTCTTAAATCAAAACTGAACATAGGGATAAGCACCTGCTAGCAGGTGCCACTTAATTTTTTTCAGTGATTTAATTGAAGATAGATTAAAAATATTGAAATAGAAGTAGAAAATATCATAAAGGATACTGAATAAAAGATAAAAGTAAATGAAACCACATCTCATGTGGAAAATATCCCACCTCTTATGAAGTACATTACACAATATAGGGGGTGGAATTGCTAGCAAGTCCTCAACCTGAACTCAGATGGAACTCAGACTGAAATCATACTAAACTCTACTTGAACACCCACCTAAAACTGTTCTGCTGGGTGGTGTTTATCCCTTATTGTATGGTTCCTTTATCAATAGCTCAATGTTTCAGCCTGTATATACCCAGGAATGAGTAAAAAGTACTTATAAGTTATGTTAAACACATGAACTATACATGGGAACAATAAATGAGAGTACACAAACAGTATACATAAGTAAAATTATGATAATATACTAAAAATGCCATTATAACACCTTATATACACGCATATATCCACCGTTTATAAGTTTTATGTACTTAATATTAAGTTGAAATATGTTAGGGTAAACTTAAGAACCTTAATTATAAGGCTAAATAGTTTTTAAGTATACTTAAAGCTGTTATTTTTAATGTTTTATGCAAAAAACAAGAAATGTGCTTTATTTCACTTAAAAGTTGATTATATGCACTATAAATTTAAGAATATTAAAAATGCGCTTTGACAGTTCAATTTGTCTCATTTAGGGCTATTCACTACGCAATATAGGGGGTGGACTTGCTAGCAAGTCCTCAACCTGAACTCAGATGGAACTCAGATGGAACTCAGACTGAACTCATACTGAACCCATACTGAACTCTACTTGAACACCCACCTAAAACTGTTCTGCTGAGTGGTGTTCATCCCTGATTGAATGGTTCCTTTATCAATAGCTCAATGTGTGTTCAATCTATGGTGAGTTTGGGTCCAAGGTTGTGGACTTGCTAGCAAGTCCGCCCCCCATATTGTGTGGTGATTGATTTGCTACTTAAATGCATAAAAATAGTACTTTTCAAATTTGGTGTTTTTTATGCCAGAAATGGCTTCTGTGTACTGGCCACATACTGCCTGCGTTTTTCCCATGTGAATAGCTTCATTTTTAGCAAAGTTGCTTTTTAACACTATAATTACCCCACATTCTACGCCCACTGTGGGGAAACATGCTAAAATAGGCAAGAGGCACTTATTTAGTGTCCTAGCTTAATTAATAATGCATTGGCCCTGTTTATATGCACTAATTTCATTAATAACCTCACTCTTGGCGTCTTATTTCATCACCACGCTTAATTTCGCCTAAATTTAGTAAAGGACTTACCCGTGCAAGCGCCTGCCAAGGACTGCATGTAGTTACCCCACATCTCACGCTCTTTTTTGAGTTTTTGGGTGGTTTCTCAGTCAATTTTGGTCATTTTTGAATGGGAATTTCACGTAGTATAATGTCAGGATTAGCCCCATAATTTCTACAGTGAGTCCCCCATATTATTAAGCTATTATTAACCTTAAAAATTTCCTCTTTAGTCTTTTATATTATTTTTTAATACGCATATACTCTCTTTTTATCTTATTCTTTAATTTTGATGGATTTTCCTTATTATTACAAGATTTTGACAGTTGTTACTCTTCTAATTATGTCATGGGTTACTGGGGATGTTGATGGGAATGTCTATTAGCTGTTTTGAGGCGTCATTAACTGTGTATTGGAGTGGTACATCAAGGGATTCATTAGGGAACTCAGTGTGTATAAAAGGAGGAGGTTTTTGGGTCTTGTTTCTACATTCTTTATCATTACAATTTACACCATATTACCAAATCAATTACAATACACATCAATTAGTACTTCTATAAGTCTTTTGAGTAGTATCTGAATTATTAAACTCTATTTTTCTACCAACTAAAAAGATTGTAAGCCATATATAAAAATAGTGAGAATTATATTACTGAGACCTTTATTTTGAATTATATTTTACTATTTGTTGGATCTACACTACAGTATTCATATAGGACCATATAAATCTTCTAGACAAAGACTTTTCAAGCTAGTTCATGTCCTTTTAGTTAATCTTAGCCTGAAAATTGGGGGCCTTTCCTCAAGAATTCTGTTATAATCCAGTAAGTAAAAGTTTCAATTACAACAGGTTGGGGTCACTTATATAGTGATTTCAGAAAATGAAGCCCTGTTATATAATAAAATTGTGATATTGAATCAACAATTTTACCCTTGATTTAACATATAATTTCTATTAGTGGGTCTGTCAATAGACCAATTAAATTTGTGATCTTTTCAGATAAAATTATTTACCACTAATTTAACATAAAATTGTTCTTAGTGGGAGTCTGTCAATAGACCAATTAAATTTGTGATCTTTGCAGATGATAACCAATTAAATTGATTAACTGTTTTCTTTTAACAGGACTCTTAATCCCTTTTTATTGGTTTGTAAAATTCCTTTAATATTTAGAAAGAATCTTACTGACAAATTTTCTTTTTTAAATATAAAAACATGGCTACATATTGTAGACCAGTTAAATCAAGTGACCACATAAAAGCATATTTGACTATTGGCACTTCTAAATTCACTTTATACCTACAAGTAACAAATAAAATTGTCTTCAGAGGTATTAATAAATACTGATAAAACTCCTTTTTGAAGTTTTAAAAATCTCAAATTTCAATTCTTTGATTAAATTCCATGTAAAAATGTGTGACAACAATGATATTGTGAGTAATAAGGCAAAACCTTATAGCTTAAGACCTAGAGCTGAGAAACCTGGTACAGGACATTTAAATGGAGGGCCAGGAGTCCCCCATAAAAAACATCACTCCACAAATGTCTCTGGAGGAAAGGGAAAAACTTTTAAAACAGGTATCAATAAAGAAAACAGAAAATACCTTAAAAGAACAAATTCAATCCCTCTCCAATCTACTGAACACCTTGAAAATAAGGGTAAAAAATATAGTGGACCAGATAAACAATCTGGAGAAAAGAGCAGCTCAGGGTTTTGTAGAAGTCAATCAAGCTCTAGTAGAAATAAAGGCTCAACCACCAACAGTGGCACCCAACAGTTCCATAGCAACACCTCTAGCCCAAGAGGAGGATCAAAAAATTACAGTAAGAAAATGAAAGTGGGATTGGTACGCCCAAAACTACAACAACCCTCAACAGCAGGGCTCCAGCAGTCACCCTTACAGGGGAAATGGAATAAGACCTTGGTAAGTCATCCATCTTCTAAGGCTCAATTATATAATCCTAACAATGAATTACTTATAGGTAATGAAATTGATAGAGAGTTATTGGATATAATTGATAAGGATTTAATAAATTATTCATTTGAAAATAACATGTTAAACTTGTCTTTAAATGAGGACAATGTACATAGTTTTATTGACCACCAGAAAAATTCTATTAATATAAAAATGGAACCAAATGAATTCAATCTTGAACCTGGTGATGAGTCTTCTGAATTGGACACAGAAAAAATTGAATATTTTCCAAAAGAAAAACCAATGGAATCAAAAATAATTAGTAAATTATAATTAAGAATTGAAAAATTGGAAGAGTTCTCTAGAGAGTCAAACAATAATACAGAAATGTATTATTAAACCTCACACAATCATTGAGTACAACAGCCAATAGGTTAAAAAATATTGAGGATTTAAATAATGAATTAATCAATGAAAACAAAAGATTAAACTCTGAGATTAAAAATTTAGAAAATAAATTAGAACATTCTCAGAATATTATGGCTACCATAGAGGGACATGTAAAATTGTCTTTTTTAAATCTACATGATACCTTAACTCATGTACCTGTAAAAAAAGATAGGTTACAAAGAGTAGAAATTGAAGTAGCTAACATTTTGAAAAATACTAAAAAAATAAAAGATAATACCTCTTATGGGGAAAGAGTACCAGTTTTTATGAAACACTCTGATGATAAACCAATGATTGAACATGAACATAGTGTCATGGGATCTGAGAATATAAAATCAGTAAAAGATGAAATAAATGATCATCTCTCTAAAGTAAGTGAATTACTCAATATTCCTCAGGTTAGGGAAGCAAAAACTAGCCAAAAGAACTGGCATAAGTTAGATCAGTACCCTTCTTTTGATGGGGATTCAAAATCTGATTGGCAACAATTCATTCAAAGAATTGATAACTTAAAATTTTCATACAAATTACCTGATGAAGAAATTACATCAAAATTAATATCTTTATTTACAGATGTGGCCTTATTATGGTTTGAATCTGTATTGAGTGAGGGAATAAACTACTCCTGGAATGAATGAAAGGCACTAATTGAAAGACAATTTGGTGGCCCAAAATTCAGAATTACTCAACAAAGATTGTATGAAAGATCCAGATATAATCCAAATGATGGAGATAAACCCATGGTATTTTTAATGAATTTAATAAAAATCATGAAAGCTATGGATCCAAAAATAGATTATGATGAGTGGAAAGAGAAAATAATATACAAGTTGCCTATATCAGTTAGAGACATTATTGTAGCTAGAACAGAAACCATCAGAGATACCTCTGGGTTCATTAATATATGCAATGAAATATTATTAAACCACAAATATGAAACCAAGTATAATAATTACAAACAAAGTGTTGACGTAGTAAAACCTACTACAAGTAAATTTCCAGTGGAGAAGAAAAAACCTTCAGCTCCCCTTGTCCCTAAAAGACAAGAGAATAACACTTGTTATAAATGTAATGAACCTTTGGTTAAGGGTCACACGTTATGGTAAGGTAAACTCTTACAGTCGCCTTGCTGTAAGCAGAATCCAGAGGAGATATGTGGATTTAGCTGAAAACCCCGTCCTTCCAATAAAAATAACAAAATGGGAATTCTAAATCACTAAGCTAACCAGTCTACTTCGATCTGATTGATAAAAATAATGAAACTCTAAAATATTTAACGCTTATTGAGATTTAAATAAAAGTGGCTGTTGAGAAAAGAAATACTGATAACAACAATTAAGGTGTACCAGTGAAAGATCTGAAAAGATTGACTTTTATGTTTTTATAATAATTTGAATTTTTATGAGACAGCAATAATCAAGTCCCAGTGATGAAGACCTTTCTAAAGATACCCTGTATGAAGTGTGATTTAAATTGTTGAGTAGTATTTCTAAAATGTTATATATAAAATATAAAGTTATAAGGGTATTACAATTTTATTTAATTTGTTGAGTAATAAAAAATGAGACCGTGGTGGTTAAAGATTAAGCTGTATGATTTTCTGATAATTCTAAGATGATGCCCAATTTCGAGTCTGAGAGGCTCTTAAGTATACCTAGTCACGTGCCTAAGTTTCCCCTCCAGAGCTCAGCCAGAGTCAATCCAGAGCCAGTACGGAGCTTGTACGGAATCCAAATGGAGTCCATCCGGACTCAATTAGAACCTTTAAAACTATAATAAAAAATCTAGAAAAATTACACATAATAGAGCCACTTCCCCATTACATTCCAAAATAATTTTTTAGTCTGCCCAGCTCTAATCACCCCGTTAAAATTCATCAAAGTTAAGTAATTTCTAAAAACGTAAATATTTCTATAAAACTTTAAAATTCATTTAAAAATATAAGAAAAATAGTAAAAATTTTGGGAAAATTTCCCAAGGTTCTTGAGTGACTCGACTTGATACTTATAAGCTCTTCAGACTGTAAAAAAAGTTTTCTCCGTAAAATAAATTGTTTTCGCGTAGGCATTCGCTCTTGACCAATTTCTTCATATTTAAAACTCAAATAAATTAAATAAAACCCTTTTATAAAAAATATTAACTCCAATCTTGCACGCTGTAATAACTCCATTTACATACTTAGGTGCCATACTAAACTTTAGGCTACCACATCCTCCCTCCAATTGAGAATGTCACCATTCTTAAAACTTTGCATAAGTGGTTGAGCAATTCCAAAAGAATTATCTTTTCTAATAAAATAATTTGATAAATTTGTTTTAGCTGGTCTTCTTTTAATTCTTTATAATAAAAACATTGTTTCTTCTTCTCTGGCTTGATATAACATAAAATAAAATAATATAAATCTTGTGATGATTCCACTACTGAGAGCAAGGTTTGAATCCCTTCAGACTCCCATATACCAGTCTTCCTTCTTGTCACAGCATTGAGAGATTGGATCTTCCTAATGATCCGAATACTCCTGATTCCAATCTCATAGGGCCCCCCACTGAGCCAAATTCTATGATTCCAATCTTGCCATAAGGTCCTCCAAGCTTCACACCAAAAAATGGCCTAACAATGAGGCACTAAAAAAAATCATTCCCTAAAATCCAACTACCATCCTAACTTCTGATTCCTTCATCACAATTTTTAAACTTTGCTATGCAGCAAACCCATAAAATACTTTTGCCAGGCTTCCAATAATAATATTAACTTTAGACCATGTTAAAGCGCCACAAACTTCACCTAATTAACCATTATGCTTTTCTTAGCATCATCACCACCTAAAGCTTATCAGCACCCAATTCCAGAAATAATTGAATAACCAGTTTAGAGTCTTAGTGGACAATGATAAATTAAAAGATTGAATTGAGTTATCCAAACAAGATTGACATTCCAGTTTAAAGTCTTGGTAGACGAAACATATAATCGATTGCCAGTTTATGGTCTTGGTGGACCAAAGATTGTTTAAGTGCATAAATAACTTGAAATATTCCTAAGTAAGGCCTAGGCTTGACCAAAGATTGAATAAACTTGATAATCCAGTTTAATGTCATAGTGGACCAAACATTTGATCAACAAGTAATCCAGTATAAGGCCATAGTGGACCAATGAATGTTGAATTATCCTGCAGATATTAATTTTCCAGTTTAAAGTCATAGTTGACTAAAACAATGAATGAACTACCAGTTTAAAGTCATGGTGGACCAGACATTTGATCGATAAGAAATCCAGTTTAAGGTCATGGTGGACCCAACAACTTGATAATAGTCCAGTATAAGGTCTTGGTGGACCTAACATTTGATAACACTCCAGTTTAAGGTCTTGGTGGACCTAACATTTGATTTATAAAAAAAATCCGTCTCCAAAAATATCCATAAATCTTGAACTTCCTTGTAATTCAGTTTAAAGTCTTGAAGGACTAACAGCTCCAATATAAAATCTTTAATGAAAGTCTTGAAAATTAGCCAGTTTAAAGTCTTGGAGGACTAACAGATGTCTTGAAGTAAAATCCCATAGGTATTGAGTTCCCCTAGACCCTGTTTCCTGTCTAAACTATATGAATAAACTAAAAAGAATGATGACTGAAAAATAAAACTAAGAAATTTAATAATAATTTTGATTTAATTAATTAATTTTTTTTTATTTTTTATTTTATTTTATTTTTATTTTATTATTTTATTTTATTTTTATTTTATTTTTTTATTTTTATTTTATTTTTATTTATTTTTTAATTTAATTTTTTTTTTTAAATTTAAAATAAAAGATTTTAGAAAAGATAGTTTTGAAATAAAAGTTAAAATTTAATTTTTAAAGAAAGATAAACAAATGTGAAAAGAAAGATAAAAAAGTAATAAAAAAAATTTCAAAAAAAAAATTTTTTTTTTAAAAGATGCCCCCTGGCCATTTGATGAGCCGTACCCTCGACATCATACCCACATCCAAGTGCAACTTGATGTGGTTACACAATTTTGAGAAATTGAAAAAAAAGAAAATAAATGGAAGTTTTTAGAAGATAATTTTATAATGATGATCACTGGGTGGGCTCCCTCCAATCTATAAAAATTATTAGAGACCACCAGTGAGCATCACCTTGCAATAATTCATAATATATATTTAAAGGAAAGAAATCACAATCTAACATAAAAAAAAATCAAAATCAAAATATATATAAAAAAAAAATCTTGAATCCGGCATTGAGAGCGGTGTCTCTTGATTTGTTCCAGTTTATAGTCTTAGTGGACTTCCTATAATCAAAAGACAAAGCCAGGATTCAACTTGAAACAGGGAAAATTTTGGAAACGAACATTATGGGGTAATTGTGTATAGAGCAGCCAGCCCATCAATTACCCCTACACTTGCCAACATTAAATTAAGAAGTTTCCCCTGTGAACACTTCTTCCAATAAATTTTTAAAATTTTCCAACACTATCTTCACCCATATTTTAAGAATTTTAAATTTTGAAAATTTGAAAGAAGTGTTTCTTGCATTTCGTTAAGTTTCATCACAGTTTCGTCGCCCATATGCAGTGTAACGACAGTAAAGTATTTTGATAAAAAGAAGATAGTTTATCCTTGTTGCGGAGGTTGATAAGATTTTTATAAACATCATAGTTTATCCTCATTGCGGAGGTATCCATAAAATTTTGTCGATATCATAGTTTATCCTCATTGCAGAGGAATCCATAAAATTTCGTTGATATTATAGTTTATCCTCATTGCCAAGGGATCCACAAAGTTTCATTGAAATTATAGTTTATCCTCATTGCGGAGGAATCCATAAAATTTCGTAAATGTCATAGTTTATCCTCATTGCGGAGGTAGACTTCGGCACTCCTGGTGCCTCTAGGATAGAACCATTTCACTTGATCGGCCGCTACCCTCTTCTTCAATACTACTCCATCCAACTCTTCTAGCACATATGAACCTCCAGAAACTTGCTCCTTAACTTTATACAGTCCATTCCACCTATCTGCAAACATTTTCCCCCATTGACTCTCTAGACTTCTATTATACACCAGGACCATATCACCTGGGTTCAAAGGTTTCCTTAATCGATGTGCCAACCGCTCATCCCAATATCTGACTGATTGATTTCGGATCTTCATCATCCGCAAATATGCCTTTTCTAAATATTCTTCTTTCTTTTCTAGCTGCATCATTCTTGCACACAATAATTCTTCAGTAGTTTTGACCGTGTCCCAGTCAACTCCAAGATATGATTCAGCTTCTAAATCAACCAGTAAAGCTGCTTTCTGTCCAAAAACAAGTTCATAAGGTGAAAATCCGGTCCTCCTTTTGGCAGTGATTCGATCAGCGAATAAAACTAAAGGTAAATAGTGCCTCCACTTTTCGGCACTTGTCCCACACATTTTAACTAAAGCATCCTTAATAACTTTATGCCCTCTTTCAACCATGCCTTCAGCTTCAGGATAATATGGGGTTGCTACACTAACCTTTGATCCAACTTTCAATATGGCCTCTTTAAACTCTGTCCCAAATTCAGGACCTCCATCTACCGTTACCAACTTCATCACCCCATACCTATATACCCAATTATTCAAAAAAATTCTGCCACATTTTTGGCAGTTAAATTAATAAGAGGCGCTGCCTCTACCCAACCAGATAAATCATCTCTGGCCACTATTAAATATTTATACCATCCCTCTTTTATATGAACGGCATCTAAACTAACTCTCCCAAAGAGTGTATATTCACCGGTTGCGCGTCCAGGTTCTTTTGGCCTTAAATAACTTCGTCTTTGACATTCTTCGCATGACTGAACCCACTGTTTAACAGCAATCTTCATGCCAGGCCACCAAAATTGATCAGAAATTCTTCTAAACGTTTCTCCAACGCCTCTATGCCCAAGATCTTCATGCAGTGATTTCAAAACTAATTCTTGCCCCTTCTGTTGAGTTATAACTACTTGAGGATTTGGATACCTTCTCCTCATTAAACGTCAACCAGATAGGTAAAACGTAGATGACTTCCTCTTGATAGCCACCCATTCATCGTCTTCACAATCTTCTGGCCTCTCTAAAGTCAACAAATATTTGACTAACATAAAATAAAAACCAGTCTGACCCCAGACTTCATCTTGAAAATCGATTAATATAACATCAATAGGGACTTCTCTATCACCAATATCACCTGCACATGAATGAGCCAATAATCGTTGACCCCTAAATAAATCTTTAATCGAGCTATGTCGATGTTTTTCTTCTGAACCTTTGGATCCTTCGAAAACCGTATTTGAAAATACCTCTTTTTCTTTATCCACCTTTTTATTTAAATTCTCTAATTCTCCAACATATACACCATTCCTTAATTTACTACTATCCCACACTACCAATCCATCTTCCTCTACATACACCACATCTTCTTCTACCTCCTTTCTACCAAAATTATCTACACCTTTTCCAACACCTTTATTAACATAAAAAATATTTTCCAGTTTATCCTCTTGGTGGAGGTCATCATCACCATAATCTAAACACAATAGTCCTGCCATTTTAACCTCATGGGGGAGGTATGGAAAGTCTTCAGCTCCTTTAGTGCTGGCTTTGATAATAGGTATATCTTCATCAAACTCTTCTGAGTCTGAATCTTCTTCAGTGGGTGGTCTCCTTGATAAACCATCTGGCATAGTAAAAGTCTTGCCAGGCTTATGAACTAAATCGAACTAAAAATGTTGAATAAAAGCTACCCATCTCGTCATGGGTGCGTTCGGTAAACTTGGGGAATTAATCATCTGGATTAATGATTTCGCATCCACTTGCAACTCAAAATGTTGCCCCCACAAAATATGCTGAAGTTTCTTCAGTATTTTTGCCACACCACATAATTCCAATTTTGGTTGAGAATATCTTGATTCAACCTCAGTAAATACTACAGATTCATACCTAACTAGCCTGATGTAACCAGCTTTATCCATCTGAGACAAAACCACCCCAGCTGCAACCTGACTTGAATCAACTGCTAAATAAATTCTACCAGCATCTTTTCAATAATCCAACTTGTGCAGGACTAAATCCTTCCCTACAACCTCCTTCTCACACTCTTCATCCCACTCCCAGTCTACATCCTTTCTCGTTAACCGTCTCAATGGAGCTGCAAATGAAGATAAGTCCTTGATAAACATTCTAACATATACGCAAGCGCCAAAAACCCTCTAACTTCGATCGTATTCTTGGGTCTTGGCCAGGACTGAATTTTGTTAACTTTCTTCTTGGACATAATCCTACCCTCTCTACATACCACATGGCCTCATATTTCTAAGGCTGGCACACAACATGAGAATTTTGAACCTGAAATAGTTAAACCAGCCTCTTCAATTCGAAACAAGATTCTTTCTAAAGTAATTGCAAACTCCCAAATGAATTTGCGTATCCCGGGATTCTCTTCCAACACCTGGTTATCATAGTCGGTTGTTGGTCCCTTAATTCCTCCATCATCTATAAAGATTCCAGCATATTGTGGAATTTTGTCTTGAAGGATCCAAGCCATCTGAGCTTGATAAACTGCAACCAAATTTGTTGCTCCTTGAGGTAATCTTGTTAACTGTAAACGTCCTAGTGGCGTATCGAATGTAGTTAGAGGCCTTGAGTCTGGATGTAACTCTCTCTCATCATATCCACCCATAATATCTCCCAAACCATAACACACTCTCCCTGCAAACGCTTCAACAAACTCCTCAGCACTAGGCGGTATCCCAGCATCCTTTATTGTAACCCTATTTAATTCCCTAAGATCATGAACAACTCTAAGCTTGCCATTTGGTTTCTTGATACAAAATACCGGACTAGAATAACTTGACTTTGATTGCTCATACAGTCCAGTGCGTATCCGTTCTCTGAAAACTTCAATATAGGCTTCTTTTAATGCAGCCGGAATAGGAATCGGTTTCTGCTACCATGGTTCATGACATACCACAGGAATCTTGTAAGGCTCTCCATAGGAATGCTTCAACACACCCCTCTCCTCTTCTACAAAAGCAATGGACTTCTCTCCCTTGACCATCACATCCAACAATAACTTCTTCTCTTCTCCAGACAACCAACCATCAGGTCCAAAATTAACAACACCCAGTCTCTCAAAAGTGATTCTTGATGTCTCAAAAAATTCAGGCGGATTCTTTACCAAGAGACTTTCATAAGGATCTCTTGATAACCTTGGTCTTCTCAAAGGTGGATTTAATTCAGCAGGTAGTGGTTCATTAATAGGTCGAACTTTATTTGCTACCTTCTTATATTTGGCTGCTTTCACATCTAAATAAGCTTGAGGTAAATCATTTACTTTTGTTTCGCCATTAAAAATTTAATCAAATGAATCTTCTTCATCGTCAGAATCTGAGAAAAAAAAATAGAAAAATATTTTATTTCATTTTTAAATTTTACCCTTTTCTCCTTTCCCTTGTCTAATTTATAAACAGATTTTCCAACACCTTTGCTTCCCTTATCCAACAGTAAATCACCCGTAAAGAAAGTTGGCAGTTTAACCTCTTGCTGAAGGACCTGAAATGAATTTTCACAAAAATTATTTTTTTGTGTTTTAATTATACTGAGATTTTTAATCGGATTTTGATGTGATTTTTGCAGTTTACCCTCTTGCTGGAGGTCCGTAATAGAAGGAGATACTTGCAGTTTAACCTCTTGCTGGAGGTCATAAAACATACACTTCCAGCCTTTATCCAACCTAATTTGGCCCATTTTGCCTTTTTCACCATTTTTAAATTTAATAGAAAAACAGGGTAAATCCAACAAACATATAGAAAAGTCCAAAACGTATTTGCACTCCAAAGTAATATTAACAGAAAATAATTGAGAATCCACTTGAATTATCTCCAAGTGAGCTGACCTATTGCAATCTGGGATCTCATCCTGAGGAGAGATTACAACATTAGAGTGATCAGCCCCTGCTACCCCAAAAAATGAGGGCATTCATCCCTTTCCAACAAACATAATTCACCAGAAGCCGTCCTTTTTATACGCCGCTTCTTGGTGCAAACACAACAATGGCACAGAGTAGTAATCCCTGGCCGTGTTTCCCAACCTTCATCTCCAGAAGACGCTAACCGCATATGTAACCTCCGCATATCTTCACCAGTGATCTCCAAACTAATCCCCATGCCAGCTTGATACCCTATCCTGGCCTCAAAATCCATCAAAAAAGGACCACCAAGAACAGTTTTGACTGCTCCTCTGTCCACATAAAAGTGAACCTTACCAACAGATCCACCAATGCCTAACCTGACATGCTCAGCTGTGCCCATCAGCTCTGTTGCATGCCCTCCAATGCCTCTGAGGTTTCCCCCAGTTCCAGTTTTAATTGGCAAGCCTATACTCGTCGCTTGCTCCAATGAAATTAAATTAATTTGAGACCCTGAATTGACCAAGGCCTTTACTTCTTTACCGTTAAGAGTTACCACCAGGTAACCCAGGGGAGCCAAAAAATGTGTATCTACATCTTCCCCAAACTTTTCAGCATTTTCACAAATATATTCCACCTCTCCAGTGGAAACTCGACGCCTCGTCAAATGCTTCTTTTGCTTTTCAGCAAGCGCCGGACTAATCGTAAATAACTTCACCAAAGATAAGGGAATCTGCAGTTGATTCACCCTATTCAAAACTTCGTCCATTGCATTAGCTTGACCAGAAACTACTGGCCGTTCATACTGGACCTTTGATTTAGCAACCTTGGCCCTGGGTACCTCTTGAGGTCCAACCGAGCCATCTTCACCCCCCATTATAACATCTTCACTTTCTATAACCCTAACTCCTTCACCAGCTTCTTGCACTAATCCTGATCCATCGCTGGTCCTTCTTACTCCCTCCATTGGGATGGGACGGCTAAAACTTGGTCTGGGTAGAGACGCCAAAGGTACGTCCTCCTCAGAATCCAAATCATCCTCTGGCATAGGCTCACCATTTAAATCAAACTTGCCATAACTAGGGGGCCCCATATCAGCAATCCCCTTCTGCATTTTATATAATTCGTCCTTAGAGTAAGGGTTCAATTTGTTGGCGGCAGTTTGAGCACTAGAATTTTTGTCCTTAGAGTAAGGGTTCACTTTGTTATTGGCCTTGTCAGGATTAGCCCTCAATTGGCTCTGAATGCTACTCTTCGCCTTAGTAGCAGCTGCTCTTCTAGCAGAATTAACATCGTATTCGCCAGCCATACATCTACCCTCCACCTGGGCAACCATTGCCAGCTCTAAACCTCCAAAAGAAGTAGAAAATGTGGCTTTACTGACCTCTTTCTCCTTGCCCTTGTCAGCTTTTCCACTATTACCAATACCATTTTTGCCACCCTTGGCATTAACATCTTCATCCGTCACCTCTTCAAATCTGGCTCTCCTTTCAGCCATTAAACTTCTTCTGACCAAATCAGAAGGAGACTGTCAATCACTGGGCTTGATGAACAAACCATCAGGAAATTTATAAACTTTACCAGCATCCATATCCTTATCAAGAGCAAAACAAACTGTTGCTCTGTGCCCCCTCCTATTACAATAGGAGCACACCTTTGGCTCATCATAGCCACCTCTATAACCATTACCACCATTCCCACCATTTCTCCCATTGCCTGGGAAGCGGTTTCCGTTATTATTGCCATTATAATTTTGACGTTCATAACCTCTGGACTGATAAGAAGTCAACGTCCACGAAGAAGCGATTGGGGCCTTATTGGCCTTCTGGGTTTCTTGAACAAATATTTTTAACTGTTTAGTTAAATTGGCCAGGTGATCGACGATCTTATTATCCACATTACCCTCAACTTTTGCAGCAGGTAGTCCCATTTGAGCCTTCTTGGCCTCCTGGGCTTTGACCATAATATCGTTGTTTTCGGCCAAAACTTTGCTAACCTTGCTAACATATTGAGTGCAGGACTCTTGATATTTGTCCAATGCTAACAACTTGAGATGGGCCTGAATCTTCTCTTTAATAACCTCCAGAGCCGGCAGTTTCTGCTCACCATTAGGCAGTTCCTTCATCAAATCTTTTCTTGAAAGATCCTTCAAGACGTCCATTTGAATATCCCTACTGCATGCTGACCAAAACAAATCTTTTGCCTGGTTCTCATGCACTAACTCGTCCACCAATATGAGATATTCCACCACTTCATCAAACTGAACACAGAGCTTTTTGAAGTCAGCCATAGAAGAAACTCCACCTTTTGCTTGCCAGTCTCCAACAATTTTATTCAGGTCCATCATAGTAAACCTAACACCCCATCTATCAACCATAGCTTTAGAAAGCTTAACCCAATCCTTGTCCTTAAATGCCTGAATAGCAATAAACTCTTTTTCCACCTCCCTATCAGCAATAAAAAATCTAACTTTCTTCACCATATCCACATGAGAAGCACCATCAACAGCAGCAGCAGCTTCATACCTGCTAATGAACCATTTAACCTCCTCCCCATCAAACTTTGGGCCATCCCAAGAAACAATCCTAACAGAGGGAGTAAGAGTTTGAGGAGAACCAGAAGCAACAGAAGAAGAAGACATCCCAATAAGTAATGAAAAGCGTTAACAATCGATAAAATAACAAGCCTCTTGCAGGCCAATAACAAAAATTAATTAGAGTTCCAGAAAATAAGCCTCTTGTAGGCTAAGAAAGTTCTTGATCCAAGTAAGTCTTTAAAGAAAGCTAGAGAGATCAAACCCCACGTTGGGCGCCAACTATGGTAAGGTAAACTCTTACAGTCGCCTTGCTGTAAGCAGAATCCGGAGGAGATATGTGGATTTAGCTGAAAACCCCGTCCTTCCAATAAAAATAACAAAATGGGAATTCTAAATCACTAAGCTAACCAGTCTACTTCGATCTGATTGATAAAAATAATGAAACTCTAAAATATTTAACGCTTATTGAGATTTAAATAAAAGTGTCTGTTGAGAAAAGAAATACTGATAACAACAATTAAGGTGTACCAGTGAAAGATCTGAAAAGATTGACTTTTATGTTTTTATAATAATTTGAGTTTTTATGAGACAGCAATAATCAAGTCCCAGTGATGAAGACCTTTCTAAAGATACCCTGTATGAAGTGTGATTTAAATTGTTGAGTAGTATTTCTAAAATGTTATATATAAAATATAAAGTTATAAGGGTATTACAATTTTATTTAATTTGTTGAGTAATAAAAAATGAGACCGTGGTGGTTAAAGATTAAGCTGTATGATTTTCTGATAATTCTAAGATGATGCCCAATTTCGAGTCTGAGAGGCTCTTAAGTATACCTAGTCACGTGCCTAAGTTTCCCCTCCAGAGCTCAGCCAGAGTCAATCCGGAGCCAGTACGGAGCTCGTACGGAGTCCAAATGGAGTCCGTCCGGACTCAATTAGAACCTTTAAAACTATAATAAAAAATCTAGAAAAATTACACGTAATAGAGCCACTTCTTCATTACATTCCAAAATAATTTTTGTAGTCTGCGCAGCTCTAACCACCCCGTGAAAATACATCAAAGTTAAGTAATTTCTAAAAACGTAAATATTTCTATAAAACTTTAAAATTCATTTAAAAATATAAGAAAAATAGTAAAAATTTTGGGAAAATTTCCCAAGGTTCTTGAGTGACTCGACTTGATACTTATAAACTCTTCAGACCGTAAAAAAAAGTTTTCTCCGTAAAATAAATTGTTTTCGCGTAGGCATTCGCTCTTGACCAATTTCTTCATATTTAAAACTCAAATAAATTAAATAAAACCCTTTTATAAAAAATATTAACGCCAATCTTGCACGCCGTAATAACTCCATTTACGTACTTAGGTGCCATACTAAACTTTAGGCTACCACAACGTGTAAGAAGAGAATAAATGTTATTGAAACCTCACAAAAGTCTGAACCAAGTAATCAGGAAGATGAGAACGTGGAATCCAGTGAGAATTGTAAAAGTAACATATCTTACAGTGATGATGAACATGAGATATTTGTATTAGAACAGGATATTATGTTCCTGAATGATGCTATACCTCATACAGACACATCTTTAGCTTCCATTGAGGAAGCTGAAATAATTAAAGATGTATCTCATGATACTTACAAAATAACACCTATCAGAGCACCTGTTATCATATGTGGAAAAGAAATGAATTCCATTCTTGACACTGGGGCTGCAGGTAGTGTAGTTTCAATTAATACATTAATGAAACTTGACAGTAAGTACCAGGAAAAACTAGAACCTGTTCAGACAAAGAACTGGAGGGGTTTTTGTTCAGTTTTAAATCCAATTTACAAATACAAAACTGCTGTATTCTTTAAATATAATAATGGATATGTTAGTGCAGTGTGTGAATTTGTTGTAATAGATAATAATAATTGTAGTGATTGGTTTATTATTGGCAATGATTTATTGACAAAATTTGGCATTAAACTAGATCCTGCAAACAGTTGCTTAACTATAGGCGTGAATGGTAAGAGAAAATTCAAAATATGTTCTGAAAATTCAGTGTATGCCATTTCTCCTGGAGAAGAACAACTGCAAGGTGGAAGAACCACCACTGAAGTGGTTGATTTGGACAATGAAATCCAAAAGGCCGCTTTCAGTCCTCAACTCTCAAAAATTGAAGAAGAAAATATTTTGAGATTGATTAAATCATATCCTATGGCATTTGCTCATGGTTCAAATGAACTAGGATTGGTCAAAGACCATGGGATGAAAATCTCTTTAAGTTGTGATTTGGATAATATTCCTGGCAGCTTGAAATAGAAACCTTACCCAGCTTCCCTGTAAAAAGGAAAGATATTGAAGACAACATAAAAATGTTGTTGGAAATGGGTATTGTTGAAAAAGTGGACACAACACCTAAGTATTTTGTCATTTCACCAGTTTTAATCTCTTATGAAAAGGATAAGGCAAGATTATGTGGTGACTATAGAGCTCTGAATACATTCACTGTAGATGATATTTACACTCTACCAAGGATAGCTTCTATCCATTTTAACTTACAAGGTGCAAAATATATTTCCTGTCTGGATGGAAACAAGGGTTACCACCAGATTCCTGTGGAAAGGAATTCTCAAAATTACTTATTAATAACCACACATATGGGTATATATAAGTAGGTGAGAATGCCATTTTGCCCAAAGAATGCGCCATCAGTCTTCCAAAAATTAATGGATAGTGTTTTCCATCAGGAAATGGTTGAAGGATGGCTTTTGGTCTATATTGATGACATCATAGTATTTTCAAAAACATATGATGAACATTTAAATCACCTGAAAAGAGTCTTTCAAAGGATGGATGAAATAAATATGACAATTGCATTAAAGAAATGTAAGTTTGGATTTCAATCCTTGAAAGTACTTGGACATGTTGTATCTGGATTACAAATTTGTGTTGACCAGAATAAGGTGGCAGCAATTAAAAACATTGGTATACCTAAAAATTTAAAAGAGGTTCAAAGTTTTTTGGGTATGTGTGGATATTATAGACAGTATATTAAAAATTACCAATCCATTGCAGCTCCTTTAACAACTTTAATCAGGAAAAATGAGGCTTTCATTTGGAATAATGAAAGACAACAGGCCTTTAATAAATTAAAGGAATGTTTAATGTCAGCTCCAATATTGGGACTGCCAGATTTCACCCTAACTTTTATCTTGTACACTGATGCAAGCTTCATAGGTTTAGGTGCTGCTTTACAGCAGAAACAGATAATAAATGGAAAATTATCTGAAGTAGTTATCTGTTATATATCCAGCAACTTAAGAAAAACAGAATTAAGGTATGGTGCCACACAGCTGGAATGTTTAGCCGTGGTGTGGGCTTTGGAGAAACTTCATTACTATCTGGAAGACCAGAAGTTTGAACTTATAACAGATTGCAGTGCAGTAAAATTATTACGTAACATGAAAACCCCTAATAGGCACATGTTTAGGTGGAAACTAGCTGTACAACAGTACAGAGGAAGAATGAAAATCACTCATAGAGCAGATACATTGCATTCCAATGTGGATTTATTATCCAGAAGTCCTTTGCTAAATGATGCTTACAACCCAGCTTATGTACCTGAAAATGAGGTTATACATATATTTGGGATTTATATAGTGGATTTAGAGGAAGAGTTTATGCAAACTATATTGGAAAATTATTCATCTGATAAAGATTTGACTAAACTATCTACCATTCTGAATGATACAACTAATGCCTCCATGAGTGCATTAATTAAAACCTTGCCTCCAAAGTATAGAAATGCGTTGGAAAAAGGTAAACTGTCATTTGATAATGGATATATATATTACAGGAAAAATTTAAGTAATGTAAGAGTGATACCACCTTCTATGAAAGAGTTAATGTTGAGTACTTGTCATGATGACATCTTAGCTGGTCATTTTAATTTCAACAAAACATTAACCAGAGTTAAAAATACAGCCTGGTGGATAAACATGAAAGAATATGTACAAAAATACATTGAAACATGTGACTCTTGTCATAAATCTAAAAGATTAACTGGGGAGAGAGCTGGTTTGTTGCAACAAATAGAGCAACCAAAAGCTCCATGGGAAATTATAAAAATGGATTTTGTAACTGGCTTGCCATTAGCAGGAAAGTAAAGTTTCAATTCTTGCTGGGCAATAGTAGATAGATTAACAAAAATGTGTAAATTTATCCCTACCCATAAAGAGGTATCTGAAAAAGACTTGGCATTACTATGGTGGACTCAGAAGATTAATACTGCTGGGTTCCCCAAAGCCATAAACTCTGACAGAGACCCTAAATTCACTTCAGAGTTTTGGACATCCTTGATAGAAGTATCAGGTTTCCAATTGAAATTGTCTACAGCACACCATCCACAAACTGATGGCCTGGCTGAGAGAATGATACAAACTCTAGAAGACATGATCAGAAGATATTGTGCCTTTGGATTAGAATACAAAGACAATGAAAATTCACACATGACTGGGTAACATTAATTCCTGGCCTTGAATTTGCTTATAACAGCAAAACTCATTCTGTAACAGAGAAGAAAACATTTGAACTCTGGCTGGGATACGTACCAAATACCCCAGTAAATCATTTAAATAAATTACCAAGGTTAGATATACACCCTGGTACTAAATCCTTTATTCATATGCAACAAATGTGTAGAAAGCATGCAGAAGAATGCATCCAAAAAGCATTTGAATATGAAAAGAAAAGGTGGGATAAATCTCATAAAGAATTTGAATTTAAAAAGGGAGATGAAGTCCTAATATCAACACTACATTTTAACTTACAAGGTTATGTTAAATTAAAGGATCCCTTTGTAAGACCGTTTGTAGTAAGCAAAATGGTTGGTAATAATGCAGTGGAAGTCATATTATATGCTCCATATGATAGGAAACATCCAGTTTTCCCTATCTCATTATTGAAACCTTACCATGCAAATGATCATGACTTATTTCCAAAAAGAAGGGGAAGGCCTAAAAAGCAACCTGAAGACATTGTGGAAAAAGCAGAGATTGAAAAAATACTCAAGAAAAGAATCCTTACTAAAGAAAAAGGAACTGAGTATTTATTAAGATTTAAAGGGAAATCAAATGAATTTGATAAATGGATACCTGAAAAAGAAATTTCTAATTTATCCACCCTTCTTAAAAAATTTAAACAGAAATGTTTTTCTGTCCCACCAGCTGAGGGTTAAAAACCAGTACTCATAATATTTTATTATGATTTATTTCTTTAAAGAATAATCTTTAATGCTACAGAATTAATCTGAATACCTGAAAATTAACAAATAAATAAATAAAATGTATAACTTATCATTTTTTTATTGTTTTTTTTGGGTGGGCAAGTTTCAGCCTGTATATCCCCAGAACTGAGTAAAAAGTACTTATAATTTATTTTAAAAACATGAACTATACATGGGAACAATAAATGAGAGTACACAAACAGTATACATAAGTAAAATTATGATAATACACAAAAAATGCCATTATAACACCTTATATACATACACATATCCACCTTTTATAAGTTTTATGTACTTAATATTAAGTTGAAATATGTTAGGGTAACCTTAAGAACCTTAATTATAAGGCTAAATAGTTTTTAAGTATACTTAAAGATGTTATTTTTATTGTTTTATGCAAAAAACAAGAAATGTGCTTTATTTCACTTAAAAGTTGATTATATGCGCTATAAATTTAAGAATATTAAAAATGCTCTTTGACAGTTCAATTTGTCTCATTTAGGACTATTTATTTGGCTACGTAAATGCATAAAAATAATGCTTTTCAAATTTGGTGTTTTTTATGCCAGAAATGGCTTCTGTGTACTGGCCACATACTGCCTGCATTTATCCCGTGTGAATAGCTTCATTTTTAGCAAAGTCGCTTTTTAACACTATAATTACCCCACATTCTACGCCCACTGTGGGGAAACATGCTAAAATAGGCAAGAGGCACTTATTTAGTGTCCTAGCTTAATTAATAATGCATTGACCCTGATTATATGCACTAATTTCATTAATAACCTCACTCTTGGCGTCTTATTTCATCACCACGCTTAAATTTGCCTAAATTTAGTCAAGGATTTACCCGTGCAAGCGCCTTCCAAGGACTGCATGTAGTTACCCCACATCTCACGCTCTTTTTTGAGTTTTTGGGTGGTTTCTCAGTCAATATTGGTCATTTTTGAATGGGAATTTCACGTAGTATAATGTCAGGATTAGCCCCATAATTTCTACAGTGAGTCCCCCATATTATTAAGCTATTATTAACCTTAAAAATTCCCTCTTTAGTCTTTTATATTATTTTTTAATACGCATATACTCTCTTTTTATCTTATTCTTTAATTTTGATGGATTTTCCTTATTATTACAAGATTTTGACGGTTTTTACTCTTCTAATTATGTCATGGGTTACTGGGGATGTTGATGGGCATGTCTATTAGCTGGTTTGAGGCTTCATTAACTGTGTATTGGATTTGTACATCAAGGGATTCATTAGGGAACTCAGTGTGTATAAAAGGAGGAGGTTTTTGGGTCTTGTTTCTACATTCTTTATCATTACAATTTACACCATATAACCAAATAAATTACAATACACATCAATTAGTACTTCTATAAGTCTTTTGAGTAGTATCTGAATTATTAAACTCTATTTTTCTACCAAGTAAAAAGATTGTAAGCCATATATAAAAATAGTGAGAATTATATTACTGAGACCTTTATTTTGAATTGTATTTTACTATTTGTTGGATCTAAACTACAGTATTCATATAGGACCATATAGATCTTCTAGACAAAGACTTTTCAAGCTAGTTCATGTCCTTTTAGTTAATCTTAGCCTGACACAATGTGTGTTCAATCTGTGGTGAGTTTGGGTCCAAGGTTGTCGACTTACTAGCAAGTCTGCACCCCATATTGTGTGGTGTTAGTAACTTGAAAAATCAATGATATAAAAGGTAAGAAGTATAATGAATTCAGAAAGTAAGAAACCAGTTAAAGATGAAATTCATGATCATCTATACAAAGTAAGTGAATTAATTAATATTCCTCAGGCTAAGGAAATCTGAACAAACCAAAAGAGCTGGCCTAAGTTAAATTGATATCCTTCTTTTGATGGGTATTCAAAATATGACCGGCAAAAATTCATTCAAAGAATTGATAACTTACAATTTTCATACAAATTACCTTATGTAGAAGTAACATCAAAATGAATATCTTTATATAAAGATGTGGCCTTATTATAGTTTGAATTTGTTCCAAATGAGGGAATTAATTATTCCTGAATTGAATGAAAGGCACTAATTGAAAGACAATTTGGTGGCCCAAAATTTAGAATCACTTAACAAAGAGTGTATGAAAAGACTAGATATAACCAAAGTATTGTGGAAAAACCAATGGTATTTTTAATGAATTTAATAAGAATCCTGAAAGCCATGGATCCAGAGATGGATTATGATGAGTAGAAAGAAAAAATAATATGTAAATTGCCTATATCAGTTAAAGAGATAATTGTAGCTAGAACTGAAACAGTCAGAGATTACTCTGGAATTATTAATATATGCAATGAAAAACTATTAAGCCACTAATATGAGTCAAGGTATAACAATTTTAAGCAAAATATTGCTGTAGTAAAATCTACTACTAATAATTTACCAGTAGTGGAGAAACCTAATGCTCCACTTCTACCTAAGAAACAGGAAAGTAACACTTGCTATAAATGTAATGAACCTTGGTTAAAAGTTCATACTTGTAGGAAAATAATAAATGTTATTGAGAATTTACAAGATTCTGAAACTAGTAATCATGAGGATGAAAAAGATGAATCCAGTGAAGACTGTAAAAGTAACATATTTTACAGTGATGATGAAAATGAGATATATGTATTAGAACAGAAAATTAGGGGGTGTCAGTTCTGGAAAATCTGCACTTATTTAAGTGCAGATTTCCAAAACACACTAGCCCCAACACTGGTGGATTTATTTAAAAATGAAATAAGTGACTTATTTCACTCAAATCCACACTTTCTTAACCAAAAGTACTGATTTCACCATAATGTCTCATTTCACATATTTCTCAGAATCATTCTTTCTCAACTCATCTCTCCAGGTAAGTCATTTTTTCATTTTTATTTTTATATTTACTAATTCTTATTTTTTTTTCTTTTTTTTCCCTCCATCATCCCCTCTTCCCCTCCTCCTTGGCTGCCTCACACCTCTCCCCCCTACCTGAATGGGATATTTTATGCCTCTCACCTCTTAAACCCCAGCCAGGCAGCTTTCCTGCCTATCTGGGGTATCTTTCCCTCCCCCACCTCACCACCACCTCCCACCAGAGTACCTTTACCCTCCTTCACCTCACTTCCACCCCACCTTCACCTCTCCCCCTCAACTTGCCTTTGAAAGTTTATGCTTCTGCCAACTCAAGTTCTGTGAAAGATGATTCTTGTAAACCTTTATCAAACCAAACTGAAGAATTGAGCCTAAATTTTGTTTTGGTTTGTAGAGGGTTTGTGAAAAAGAGCATGGGCTTTTTTTGACATCTTGATAGTGTGAGAATTTCCACAGAATGTACACACTGATTATTTAATTTAATTTTTATGTACTTTTTTTTCAGGACTTGATTAATGTCAGATAAGGTAAAAAATTTATGCAACAAAGGTGCTAAACAAATTTTAATATATATGGTAAGCAAAGAACATGTATATATGTATACAAGCTTTATGGGAGATGGCTCACACAAAAAATGATCAAATTGTGAATGATTGTTGTAGAATGGCACATTACTTGTTATTCCTTCTCAAGAAGATAATGTGACAGTAGCAGCAGTGAAAAATGATGTCAGAGAGTAAATTTTTAAGCAATTAACCAAAAATCCCAAAGTTTTCAAATTGACATTCCCATCCATGCACCATGAGCGGAGTTAGTCATTGCTCCCCTGAATCCATTTTCACACATTAAAATCCTTCAAGTCAATTTATCATTTATTCATTTGTTTTTACGTTGTGTTATAGTTCTTGCTACAGATGGTGGATCTATATTAAAATATTCAGAATAGTCAGTCTATTTTTATTCAATACTTTCAGATGAAGGTGGTGTAATTAAATTTTTCCATTAATTTTAGTGGGCCTACCTGGGATCTCAAGACTCCATTTCTGCTGATAGTCAGAGTAGATCAAAAGTTTTTGTGTAAGAAACAAAATAATTATTCTTTCTACTCTCTTGTACTGATAAATTTAATAAACCTTTGGGTAGATCAAAAAAGTATGTGGATTTGTGAAGCCATCAAATATTTTTTATTCTTTCATAAATTTTTAAAAAATAAATCTGATATTTCAATTTACTAAACTAAAGTAATGAGCCAAATACCTTGTGTTGTATAAATATTAATCATGATAACATTAAATTTTTTCATGGGTTTCATCTAGCCTATACCTGTGGAAAGTCCCAAACTTATTCTCAAGACATTATCTGCATTTTGCCTTGAGAAATTGTCATTACTTTAAAACTGGTAAATTTGATTTATCTTATTTATTTATTTATTAATTTATGGAATTATATTAAATTTTGGTGATTTTCACCCCTTACTTCAATAAAATACAGGAGAGTGTATTGCCAGATTTTTAAATCTGAAATGGAAAATTGATGACTTAGAAAAATTTGTTGATAACAACCCCTTGATTCAATAAAATTCAGGGAAGGGTGTTGCCAAATTTTTCAAGCAGATATAGAATTTTGTTGACTTAGCACTATTTATAAAAGAAAATTGATGGTGAGGTGATAAAATTGTGATGGTGATGAGGATTTTCACACAAGTGTCAGTATTAAGGAGACTAGAAATCAAAGAAGGAGCAATTTAGAAAATTATTGAAGAAAAAATAGAATTAAACATAAATTAAAATTTTAGGACTCTGAGGACTCAGATATACTCCAAATAATTGTTCTGCTTGATAGTCGGGATCATCTTCAGGCGAGCTAGGGTTATAAGCTGGAGGGGATTGATGTTGTTGAAGTACAGGTGTGTCAGGAGGATTATTGAATGGTTGAAAACCAGAGTGTATATCCTTAGTAGTATTGTGTATAGACAAAAGGTTGACATCAAATTGGGAAGAAAAAGTATTATCCATTTCCACATTAAAAGGAGACAAGAAATTGAGCTTTTTGGAAACCATTTTAATTCCAATCTCCAAATCATCATCATCAATACCAAAGCCAGTGGAAGTGGAAGTAGAATGAGCCTTTTTATATTTGAATTGATAACTTTTTAACCTCTCCTTCATTTTCTTAGGATTGATGTTGATTCTCCCTTTTGTTTTCTTTTTTACTTAATTTTCCATAAATAAGAAGCCATTGACCTTTGATGGAGGTGGACATCCAATTTGGGTTGACTTCTCACATCCAAAACATGCATCATATTTTGATTTAATTTTGAGGAAGTTGATGATGATGAGATAATCTTCCTTTTTTAGCTGTCCATACTTTGATTTCTCAGGTAAGGGGCTTGCATTACTGGAGGAACTTTGTGATGTAGCATTTTTTTGAGTTGCCTTTTGAGTGTTGTATTTTCTGGGAGGCATTATGAAACTGGTATATTAAAAGAAAAGAGGTTAAGATTTTGAAAATATAAAAAAAGAAGGAAAAAAACATGCCTGGTTAAAATGTTGCAATAAAATGTTTCAAATCTCAGTTATTAGTGTGTGCTGAGGATTTATGAGGGGATGGAGGTCTGGGTGTCTCATGTGACAGGGATGGGGTGGGAAAGGAAGGGATGATGTGGCCAACATGTGGTTGTGAAAAAATAATTAGAAAAAAGTGCTGATTTGAAGTTATAACTGATACCCATTTGTGAAATAAGTGAATTTTTTCAAAAATTTAAGTGCTGATTTGCTTTGAAATCTGCACTTAAGTTAAGTGTAGATTTTCCAGAACTGACAACCCCTAATTTTAACATGTTTAATTTTATTTAAGTGTTATGTTCAAAGATCTTAAAATACACTTTAGTTCCTGCATGTTTACTTTATTTAAGAAATAGTTATAATAAGAAAATTCACCACATTTAGTATACTAGATTTCTCACAATGAAATAGTTATAATATGGCATTCCACACACTAGTTGCTTGATATCTCAAGACAAAGAAGTTATAATTAATTAGTACTTCACCACATTTAAAAATTGGAATGATTTAATTACTTACATAGTATTAGTATATATATAACAAGGATTCACAAGAGAACTTCCCTAGCAAATCCTCTTTGAATGAATACATTAATATAATAATAATAAATTTAATAACTTTAAATAGTTTAACAATTAGGATTTTCTCTATAAAAATAATAAAATACTCTTTCTATCATTTATGAAATCCTAGAAATCTGTTGCACCAAAATTTTTCATAAGTAACTATTGCTGGAATTCCTTCTTTGTTACTACTCCTTTTATTCTTTATAAATCTCTAGAATCCTGTTTTTACAAACTTTACATGAAATCACCTCCAATATTCTTTACACATTGGATAATATTTGGTAGGAGTATTCCTCTACTGTGGCATCTATCTCATTGGTACCAGGAATGGAAACTCCTACATATAGTATTTCTTCTTATTCTCTTTCCCACATGTTAGCTAATGTTCCTTTTGTCATTAGGGATGGCCAACCATTCATTCTTTTAACATATGATTCCCCAAATGGACCAAGGAAGGGGGTGGCTCTTGTAGATTTGGGAGCATCCAAAAGTTTATTGATGAATCATTGGTATCTTCCTTGAATTGGCCTCTGGAAAGACAGACCCCCTTCTTGTGTGCTGCTTTTGATGGCTCTTCAGTTAAAGGAGGCCCAGTCAAATTCAAAGTGATGGGAAAGGCCTTTCTTCACTCTGAACAGGGGAAAATCCCCTTCACACTTCAACTACATGTCATTCAGCTGAAGTGCCCCATGCTTATCTTAGATACTCTATGGATGAAGCAACATCATGCTTTATTAAATTATACCTCCCAGACTCTTTTTCTTCTTTTGGTGAACTGCTCTATATCTTTGGTTACATCTAAAGGTTCTTTGTCTTCTTCAGATCTTTTCTCTTCCCCTTCCTCCTCATGATCTTCTACAAATATTTCCCCTTTTAGTTTATCTTTTCTTCCTTCCCCTGTTTCTTATTGTAAAGCTCTATTTCAGCATCCTACAACTGCTACCTTACCTCTTGTCTGACCAATTTTGACTTAAAAATTGACTTAATTTCAGACATTCCATACCCAACATGCAAGCTGTATCCATTACCTAAGCACCAGGAATTATTTATGTGTCAATATGTTGACAAGAATCTTTCTAAAGGTCTCATCTGCTTTTCCTCTTCTCCATTCTCTTCTCCTATTTTTTTCTCACTAAACCTATTACATCACCACAACCCTCTGTCAACTACTGACTACTTAATAACATTACTATTAAGGATCAATTCCCATTACCTTTTATTCCTCACCTCTTTATTTTATTTTGTGAAAAGAAATACATTTCTAAGATTGATCTAAAATATGCCTTTAATCTACTACAAATCTCTCCTGGACACAAATGGAAAACGGCATTTAAAAATCTGTGGGGTTATATTAATACCTTGTAATGCTATTTGGGTTATGTAAGACTCCATATTTGTTTCAGAAATTTGCACAATGGGTGCTTAGGGAGAGATTAGATATTTTTTTAGAGTATACACCACAGAAAAAATGGGGGGGTATTGCTAGCAATACCCCTTGCTTGAGCTCCGTTGAGCCACAAATCTATGCTTGAATTATGCACACATCATCACCATGTAGGAAATTGTTTGGCCTTACATTTAGTCAGAGATTTGTCACAGATTGAGCTCAAGATGAACCTACATTGATCACCGTTTGATCTTGTAAAATCCTAATTTGATCATCAGTTAAGCTCCCTTTGATCTCACTTTGATCTAACATAAGCTTTTGCATATCCAATATGTCAACTATTCACTTTCAAAAAGATTCATAATGAATTTCACATGGAATATTAGAAACGAAACCAGTAATTTTGAGTAAATGTCTCATCAAAATGATTAATCTACAACAAAATACCATCAAAATTCAATCTGATTACTGAAAACTTTTGTTAAAATGACTAATAGATATTTAAATTGGAAAATAATATTCCATTTCTCAATTTCAAATTCAAAATATAAATCCTCGTTTGAAATGTGAATTTTGTAGATTCCTTGCCTTCCTATATTATGAGTAATATTTGAGGTATTTTACACCTTTGTAAATATGGTGTTGTGCTCCTAGAAATTATCTCTGTTTCAATTCAACTTTATTGAAGCTTGAGTCCAGAATGATAAATATTTTATAACTATTTTGAGAAAAAAGTCACTAGTAATGAATTTAGCCTTTTATCTGTCCTTTATTAAACCTCACTTAATCCTACTTAAATCCAAATTGACCCACAAAAACCTTATTTGGGATATTTTTTAGCCCAGGATGATTCAAGATTGGAGCAAAATATTATTTTAAATATCCAATATGCCTATTGATTAAATTTCTTCAAGCTTACTTTAAATTCACATTAACATTAACTTTCACAGGAAATATTAAACACAAATCTTGAAAATATAGTATTTAAAATCATAATAAATATAATATAATATGCTTACAACAAAATTTTCTTTCTGGATTAATTGAAACGAAAAATTGTTCATTTGTGAAAATAGAAAAAATACTATCCATCCTGAATTTAGAATTCATTTTTAAAAATTTAATGCCCCCTCACTTTCAAGTTTATCATGTATTTCGAAAATTATATTTTTAATAATTTTGTGAATAGTACACCTGAGATATAAACTTGGGGATATCAAAAACTAAAACATCAGCAAATTGAAATGTTTTTTATTGTTATGAATGGAAATAATGATTGAAAAACACCATTAGAGCAAGTTTGATTTTGAATAATAGGCATACTTTCTCATGTAAATTTCAATAAAAATAATTTTTATTCTTACTTAAGTTGCGGTGGATACATTTGAGCTCAAAAAGAATTAAAATTGATAAAATAAGACTTCTATAGTTCATATTCAAAAATGAAATCACCCTTCATTATCTACCTGTAAACTATTTTAAATTGAATAATTTCAAAGTCAGTATATACTGATGTTATTTTTTCTTCTAAAAAATTTATTATATAGATTAATAGTCATAAACAGTTGTCATAGATGTTAAATTTATATAAGCAATCTTTAATTCATAAAATGATAAAACTATCTTTTATGTAAAAAGTGATGAAGGAAAAAAATATTATTAAATTTTTGATGCACTATCAATAAAATTGAAGATAGAGCATATCAAAAGTTTAAACTTAATTTCAATTTTGATATCATCATTTTATTTTATTTTACTTGAGTAGAAAACAGATTTTAAATCTCAATATAATTTTAAATCCCATTAGTTTGTAGATTTCAACATTTGAAACTATGAAATAAATATTTATGAAAGAATTTTACAATATTTGCCCTTCTAAAAACTCATAAATCCAACTTCAAATCTTCTAACCTTCACAAGTAACCACAATGCATTCTGAAAATACTCTATATTTAAATAATTAAAGGTAAATAAAATTATGTTTTTATTCTTTATTTCAATTTTTGATAAATAATATATATATATACATATATATATATATATAATTTCTTAAAAAGTCTAAGAGGGAACTTAATAGTGGTTTTGGCATTAGATATATAGATTCAACTTTCAAAAAATTTGTTTGGAATAAATTACAAAGACAAAAAGGATATATTTTGATGAAAGAATACTGATTTAGGTTCTCTTAAAATATTATTAACCATTTTTATGGAATATTAATCCATGGTTATCATTCTTTATGATATTATCATAGAATTTTTTCCTTTTTTAATATAATGATTTTCTATTGTGTGGTATGTAGGCTAAGATAAGTTTAAAAGATTTATTGAAGATATATATACCAGAAACAGTATAATCTGTAGATTTATAACTATAACTTACTTTTCTGATGTTTTACATCATTGATAAGTAGCTCATGCATTACACAAGTAAATAATTATAGTCTCTGGAAATAATTCCTTGTGAATTTCAATTTTTTTGTTATTCTTAAAATCATTACTCAAATAAACTAAAATTTCTTCAAATATTGATTGAAAGAAGGAGTTACAAAATCTTATTTTGTAGTTATAAAAGTTTGAGTTATTTTTCATATTATCAAGTATAATGAACATTTGTAAATTTTAACTTGAAAACTAGTGATCATAGCAAAGTAATACTGGAAGAATCAGATAAAAAGGGTGGAATAAAGTCATAGCACAACAGGAAATGATACAAAATTGTTGATTTTTATCTCATAAAATTCAACTTATTTTTAACATATTTTACCACCTTTAGATAATGTTTAGTGGATTTTAACATTATTATAACAAGCAAACTTAACAATGTTTTGATTTTTTTAACAAAAATAAATATTGTTAGATCATTTTTTTAAAAAATATGACTTATTTTTATGCTTTATCTACAATAGTTAGTAGTTTTTTTTGCAGAAATTACTTGTTTTGATATTCTATTTTTGAATTTTTTAAGAGACTTCATTGCATTAAAGTTTTGTAATAATTTTTCATTAAAGCATCATATTTTAAATCTAGAGAATTGGTTTTGAAATAATATATATTTTCATGTTAATTGACTCATTATTTTTGGATTGATAAATTATGTTAAAATTGGGATTGCTTATTTCTAGTGAGTGTACATCATAGTTTGTTTTCAAATCAAAGATTAATAAATGGTGAAATTTGGTAAAACTCTAAATATCTTTTAAACCTTTTTGATTTAAATAATGTTTAATGTTATGTAATCATTCTATAAGTAGAACACAGTTAAAATCTGATAATGGTACATTGCTTTCAATTTCTAATACTAAAATTCTATTCTACTTGAAACAATGTAAACTAAAGCTTGGTATCTCATAAGAAACTCACAATTTTCAAAAATCATATTTCCAACTTTTTAAACATGATACACATTAAAATATATTTTTAGAATAATTTCCTAATTAGTTTCAAATACTAGAAAATAATGACCTCAATTTATTTTAATACTTAAACCATTCTGATGAGTGAATTTCACAATCCTCTAAGTAACATATGGTTACCATTTATACACATATGCATGATTTCTCCTTTTGTTTAATTTTAGCTGAATCTAAAAAGTAAAATCACATGTTGAATATCATCTATAGATAAACTTCTTATATTAGAAGCTAATATTTCATATGAGAAATTTGTTATTGAGTTTGGGAAACATTAATAAGTGTTGGGTATTATAATTGAGCCATTTATTCAAGTAAATAAAAAAGGATGACGTTCTAAATATTTCATATATATATATATATATATATATATATATATAATAAAAATTAATTATATAGTAGCATTTAACCATGTTTTTATACTAATGTCATATAAAAAAAGGGATTGAACTAAAACTTTCAGTAAAGAAAATAAAAATAAGATAAGTTAATATTCTTGTTTATATTCTCATATTTTTGAAATGGCTTACTTAAGGGAGAAAATTATTTGGTTTTAGAGTACAAGAATTTCTAGATAAAAATCTTCACAATATAGTTTGACCCTCTAAAAAAGAAAATTCCTTAAATTTTACTATCACATTTTATATATTTGTTAAGTAATAGAAAATGGAGTTGTGTCTTTGACAATGAAGCTTTAGAAAATGAAATAAATGATTTAAATTTATAATATAATTTTTGAAACAATAAATCATGTATTCAAAAAAAATTATATATCTTACAATCAAGATAACAGTATTAATTAAGCAACTCTAACAACTTTGGAAAGAAACAAGAAAAAAATAATTAGTAAAATGCATAAGTTATTTTTAGAATTTAAGGAAACTTAATAGCTCTACCTGTAAACTAGCCTTAAAGCAGGTTTGGATTTAACATGTGGAAATTCATACATAGTACCCTTCCATCATTAGAGCAGAATAAAATTTATGTAGTTTTATTTTTTTAATTTATAATAGTATTTTTATTTTTGGCTTTTTCATTAGTATAACTATATATTTTTTAACTTTTTTGTTTTTCATAACATAAGTTCAAAGCTGCACATCACTACTTCAAGATGAAACTCCATATAATGTAATCAATGAATGATATATTATAATGAATTTTACTAGAGACTTTTCAAAAATGGTGATTAAGAATACTTATTATAATTTTTTAAATTTTTATTATTATTCTATCTCTTGAAAGGAGATGGCCATATCTCAATTTAATTAGTTTTTCCTCAGAAAAATTTATTCTTGATCTAAATAAAATTGCATCACTATTAACTAGATGTTATTATACAATTTTAACAATTTTTTTATCTGAACATAGTTGAAAGTATGTATAAATTAAAGTGTTTCCACATAGTCTTACTATTATCCCACCATTATTTTCACATTTAGATTTCATTATAACTGTAAAATAAGTTTTTCAATAATTTTAATAATACCTTAATATTTAATAATTTAGTTACATAGTAGATTTTTTATCCTTTTTTTTTATGAGGCTTATTATATAAACACTACTTTTAGATTTTATCCATTTTGATGTCTGATAATTTAAATTTTCATTTAACTACCCAAATTATATCAAAAAAAATTCAAAAGTATATTTTTTTTAATGTACTCTTTTTGATAAACTTATCATTTCTTATAGGTTATTCTTCAACTATTTATTGTAATTAACTACCCACTCATTTATGGTCTGTTATTGTTGTTCATTACATACAGACAAAATAAGGATACTCTCATATTATATTGGAGTTTTAAATTAAAAAGTAAATACTAGTGGCTGGTATTAAATATGAAGTTGTTATAACTAAGTTGAACATTAATTAATTATTAAATGGCATTTTATATTACAAATTTTATTGAATGTATATAAAAATAACACTCAAGAAATATATATAAGATATATATATAACCATTGTATATCAAAAATGAAGTACTTATCAACATGGTCTTTTTAAATGATTTTCAAATTTACTTAAAGAGACATTAATATTACCAATTCAAATTTTATATCAAATACAACAATATTATTATTTCATTTTTAATTATTTTACAAAAAATTTGAGTTTCAAAGTAATTTAATTCAGTATTTAATGAATGTTTTTGAAAAATATTTTTAAAAATAGAAATAACCCCTCACAAAAAAAAATATAATTTTTTTTACTTACAATTTGCACCATATTTCTACCCTTAAAATATTTGTATTCTTCTAACAAAAATATTTTTTAAATAAATTTAAAATTTTTTTCATTATTCAATTACAAAATGTCAAATTTATAATTTATTTTACCTTACTAAAAAATTTAGCTGAAAATTTAATTTTGTATTTCCAAAAAATAAACTTAAATGTCAAAAATTAAAAAAACAAAATTATAAATATAATTATGAGAAAGAGGTAGATTAAATTTATAATATTCATATAAAAAAAATTCATATATTTTATGGTGTTTGAATTTTAAATTTAATGTATTAAAAATTAATTATTAAATAACCAAGCCAAATGAAATTGGCTTGGATTTTTGGTATCACTAGAACTTATTTTTTTTCTTTTACTCACATTTTAATTTTTAATTTTTTTTTTTTCTACATTTCTCATTTTTTTTTTATGATTTTTAATGTTTTTAAGACCGAAGTTGCTTTCAAACAACTTCGGTCTAACGTTTCTCTCACTTTCCCACCAGATTGCACCTGGTAGGGAAAGTCGCTTCCATTTTAGAGACCAAAGTCCCTTGCAGGGACTTTGGTTTCTCTGTGTGCATTGCACAGCCAGAAAAAAACTGGCTGTGCAATGCACTGCATGCAGCACATGCAACACGCATTGCTGCTGCAAGTAATGCGCATTGCATGCAGCAGAAATGCGCGTTGCATGCAGCAGCAATGCAGGCTGCATGTGCTGCATGCAACGCGCGTTTCTGCTGCATGCAGCGCGCATTGCACATGCTGCGCATATCTCATGCAGCTGACTTGATATCAGCTGCATGAAATATGGTAGCGATTGTGCAACGCGCGTTACTTGCAGCAGCAACGCGCGTTGCACACTGCTTTGGCCACCTCCCAGCCTAGTAAATTAGCTGGGAGGGTGGCAAACATTACAGCAAGCAATCGAAGTCGCTTTTAGCGACTTCGATTGCTTGAAAGAGACACTTCCAGCCAGGGGAAACCTGGCTGGAAGTACTAAATTGCAATGTAAGGGACCCAAGCCAATTTCAAAGGCTTGGGTCATAAATTAAGGTTTCTAAAAAGCAGCCAGTATAAATCTGGCTGCAATAAAAAGTAAATTTTTTAAATAAAATACATAAAAAAATAAAAATTTGTTCAAATAAAATATACAACACTCTTTCGCCAGTAAGAAACAGCCTTCCATTGTTACACATAGAAACAAAATCAAATGTTTCTTTCATCAACATTGGCCATGTTTCAATATTTTGAACCAAGTAAGATCAGGAAAAAGGTCACGGCAAAAAAATTGCATAATTAAAAGTCTCCCAATTTAATATGGTGCGGAGGTTCATATTTTAGAAATAGGTGGTGCACATTATAGTTTCCTTTAAAAAAATTCAAAAATGAATTAATTTTGGCGCAATGTAAATTTAAATGTGATGAGTGTATGTTTTTTAGCTACGTGAAACATGGTAGCTAGAATTATGTGGCGTCAATTTTTTTTAGATGTGAAATTCAGTGTTCCACAAATGTGCATCTGTACAACATGCAGCCAAGTAAATTCTAGCTGGAATTAGTATATGCATAGGAAAAAATGATCATGCTGTGTAAAGTGCCTTGGCAACATCATTCTTGGAATTTAGATGAAGTTTATCATATGACTTGGAGAGCTGCATTTTTTTGAAAATGTGATCAGTGAAAATTCATGATATATACATCTGTTTGCCACCCAATTTATTTTTCCTTTCTCTTTCTCACTTACCTTTTTCAAAAATTATCAATCATATTTTTGCTTTATCATTTTGAATTATTGGTACTATTTTCTTGACCTTATCTGATTACCGGTAAGCAAATTTTTCTTGCTATTGCATTTCATATCATTTTGGTTTGTTACACTTTTTTACACTTTTGACAAGTTAATCTAATGATTCTAATTCTGAATTTATTTTTATGGTATCTTTTACTGTACCCTTTCGATTCATTATAAAAAAATTCTTTTTCAGTTAACTTAAAGTTTTTTTATTTGTTTGTCAATTTACTTTTCTTTATTCCTTATCAAAAATGTTCAATTTATTTATCTAACCATTTATTTTTTAAAACAGTGATTATAAAATAAACTTTATAATTAATTTTGATCAATCAGCTACAAATGGAAGAAGATTTTATAGACATGTAAGTTCATGTTTTGCTTATCATTTTTCTATATTTCTTTAATACTTTCTCAACCATTATATTATTAATATGAAAAGTAAAACATCATCTCGTACTTGCTGAAAGCATACAGGATAATGTTTTGCTTTTCATAATAATAATTAGATTGTTTGTACTTTACCTTTAATTTATTGATTTTTAAGTTGTTTCAAAGTCTCGTACTTGCTGAAAGCATACAGGACAATGCTACAATTTAAAAATTAATAATTTATTGAAGTATAACTTTCTAAGTCAATATATTGATCAGAGCAAGATTTTTCATTTTATATATGTGGATATCATAATTCCGTAAATTTTTTAATATTACTAGTGTATTGGAGTTATACTTTCATTATATTATTAATATTAAGTGTAGAGCCAAATCTCGTACTTGCTGAATGCATACAGGATAAAGCTATACTCTTTATATGTATAATTTAATAAAGTATACCTTTGAAACGCTTTCTTAATATTTGAAATAAAGAAAAAGTATATAAATTTACTAATATGTAGATATGCTAACTTTTGTATTTCTAATATTGAAGATATGATAAAGTTAAAGGTATCATTGACTGATAATTGAAATTATGTTACTATTTTCTAATTTTTGATTTTTTTCTATTTTAAATCAAAATTGAATTCTCTTAGGATTGAACCATCAATGAGTAACGATTTGAAAAAAAAAAACGGCCAGGGAAGAACTCTAACAATAGGTGGGCGAAAGACATTGCTACTGGAATGAAACTTGTAAACGCTCTTGGAATGGATACAAACGGGAAGAAGCCACATTTCTATGCACGATCTTATGCAAATAATATGACAGATTGCAATAATTATTACAATTTTTTTCCTGGATGTATTATTTATAAACCAAAAGGTGTCTTAATACCTAATGTTCTTGTGCAGACTTTTGAAATTCATGAGCTCAAAGAACTAGATATGTTAGAAGCTACGGTGCGATGCATTAAGGATCTTTCTTACTGCGAACATGAAATTAAAAATAATGGTTATCATCAAAGAGCTGGTGGTTTTGGAAAAATGTTTGGTGGTGGCTTTATTTTAGATAGAAAGAAATCTTTACATATTCGTAAGTATCACTTTTTTTAATTTAAATACTGAATTTTTGAATGCTTTTCCTTGCAGATGAATACACTGATGATATTGTAAAAACGGATGAATATAAAAAACGAATGAAGAGGATTGCAATGTACTTTGAATATTTTTTTAAAAAAATATCATATGTAAAGTACAATGAGGCAACTAATCTTTGCGCAAAACTTGGTATTCCTGGATTTTCAAAAGTTTCTAGTGAAGAAGACGGTGTACCGTTTGCTAGTAATTTAACTTGGACATCTGGAGGGAATGGTAATGGGTTCTCTAATGAGGTTCATCTCGATAAGGATGCAAGTGAGTATACTTTAGGAATATTTTTTCCTAAAGATACAGAAAAAAACACCATTCATATGAAGTATGATAAGACCCAACCACGACAAATAGGTGGAGAACTTATGTTTCCCGAAATTCGAAGTAAAATCAACTTTGAAGCAACTAATGGAATAACAGTGACATTATGGCCTGCCAATCAACTAAGGCATTTTACCTCAAGATGTCATGAAATTCCTGGCTTCACTAGGATAGGTTCTTCTATTCAAATCAGCACTAGACTTTTTCATGCTATAGAAAAGCTTAATGTTTTTGATATTGATATTTCAGAATACTTAGAAATTAAAACAGAAAAATTTAGGTTAGAATATTTGATTAGTGCTTTGAGAGTTTTTTTGAAAAGAGATGACTTAATAGAGGAAGAAATAGAATCAGCAAAGTATTATTTATCTAATGTTAAGACAAATCTAAAAAATCTAGATATATAAATATTAAAAATTTATATTATATATACACAACTTAATGCAAATTTAAACATGATAAATACTGGGAGTAGCTGTAACATTTTCAGTTTTGATAATTATAGTATTATCTATTTCTTTTATTTGTGAAATAAAATAATTTTTTTTCATAATATTATAAGAAAATTTGATTTACTTTTGAGGAAATATATAAGTTGTGAAATCTTTAAATGTCATTTTTATTAAATTGGTAGCAAAGGTTCTAAAATAAAAAAAACTATAATAAAGAATTTGAAATATATTAGCCATAAAAATGTGCTTTTAATGCTACCAAATTAACTGTATAGTATTTTAGGTCAAACAGGCTTATTAATAAAAAAGGTAATAATAAAGAGTTGAAGAAAGAATTTTGAATCAATGATAGATTAAATTGTATTTTTTTAAGAATGTACTCATTTAATTATTTAAATTGTTCTACTTCTGATTAAAAATGTTACAATCAACGAAAATATTTGTAATAAATAATAGATTATATAATATTAAAGGTAAAATAACAAAACTAGAGCAGTTATCATATTTTTATATTAACAATAAAATATTTAAGAATTTAATACAAGTATTTGAAATCATATAAGTAGATTTTAAAATCTTTGTTATTGCTGGACTTACAATAATTTTTTTTAATAATTAATTTAGAAAATCATGTCAAAGGTTACTTAATAAATTTCAAAGATGGTCACATTTTTGACGTATTTGAAGGAAAATAACTTGAATTATACAAGATATATCATATAGAAAGAACTTTATCTATTTACATGTTGGAATATTAATTTATTGAAAGGCTATGTTTAGCAAAAAAAGGTGATACTGGCTGAATGGAGCTCCAGTGATTAAGAAAATCTGCAGAAATAGCCCTAGCAATTCCCGGAGGACTTGGGGTATCAAATTTTAAAGGAAATGGATCACACTTGCCTATAAAAGGTTTTATTAATGTTAAAATATAGTTATTTAAATTTTTCCAAATTATTTCTTCCATCAAATGATTTTTTTTTTCATGTAAATTAAGAAACTTAACTTCTGATATTACCTCCAAGCAATCAGCTGCTGAAGCCAATCTATGATCTTGAGAGCTCAGAAATAAACCACGGACACCATCAATTATATAGAATGTGAAAGATTGATATCGGTGGTGGGAGTATTCAGAATTTATTTTGTTTAGTGCAGCCTTTTGTTTCTCTCTCCTTATAGTCAGTTCAGTATTTTCGTTTTTCTCACTTGATTGTTGAGCTTCACTAGTCTTGCCACTTGATATTGTTGCAGCACAATATTTTGATTTAAGAATGATAATTGACATAATTATATCAATGATAATATTGCTGATTTGAAGAAGAGTTGACATTGATATATCACGGGTTTGAAGTGCAGTGGGACCAACTTCTAAGCCATCAGAAATCGGACTCTTCAGATTTGAAAGGTGAGCTAGAAGCTGAAGACCACGTTCAATTGGACAATCTGAGTTAATGTTTTGATGTGATGGAAGCTGGCTGAATTCATGTGCGGTCAGATAAAGTGAAGATGATATAAGAGATACCCATGAAGAACGGCAGTGGTCACTTGGGATCATTAATCTCATGAGCATTCGGATAAGATTGGATTCAGGGTGATCCGTTTTCTTTGTTGAGGAAAGAATTTCAGTATTTAAACCATCAGGATCACATAAATCTTCCATTTTTTTGAAATCAATATTATCGAGTACCCATAGCTGTGAGCTATCAATCTCTAAAAAAATATTTGCTACAAAAGGAAAAAAAAAATAAGTAAAAGAACAAAAGTCAAGACTAAAAATTATGGTAACTTACATAACTCAGTAAGTTTTGAAAGCCAATCTTCTCCACAAGATTTTTCCCAATGAAAAGTAAACATTGGAATATTTGACATGGGTTCTTGGGAATAAGTAGAAGAGCGTAATTCGAGGAGAGTAACAATTTCCAACCACGACCTTAGGACCTTTGCCGTGCTGATTCTACCTTTATAAAAATTATGAATTTTACAGAATTCCTCCTGCAAATCAGATTCTTTTAGAACTGAGGGTGAATAAGTTAGAGGTTTTTTCGATATCTTGATTGGAGTTGATTTCATTGGTAGAGAAGCTTTCAAAGAGGTCAAAGTAGGTAATTTAGGAGGTGATGGGTATTGCTTCTTAGAAATGAAGGAATTCGGTGATGAGCTGTTTGAATCATCATCTTTATCAAACATATCAACATGTCTTGAAGAAGATTTTAAACTTTGCTTTTTTTGATGAACAAGCATAGCTTCATATTCTGATAGTTGATCATCGCTATTTTCATTACTCTTTTCATCATCTTCATCAGGGAGAGGGCGTTTATGGATGGAACAATCTACAGCAGGTGAGTTTCTGGTACAAAATATCAAAAGAAAGATAAAAAGTACAATATGTAAGCAATAAAAGAGATATATGATTGAATTTTAAAGATAAAAGAATAACAATAAAAAAAAAAGGAAACAAGAATATACTCATTATCAAAACCTTTGCTTTTTTTTTGAGATTTATTATTTGATACATCAGAAAATTCATTAGCAGAAGCCGGTTTAATACGTCGAACAAAAGAGGAGCCTTGGGATAATCTCTTTTTCTTGGAGCGGATAACAGGTGTTTCAAGATTTTCCTTAGAAGTTGAAGCATGAGTTGAAGCTGATGGTTCATCTGTCTCATCATCATCCCTAATGACAATGACTTCATCAGGAGGAATCATACCCTCCTCATAAGCTACAAATATATATGAAGAAAAAAAAATATTAATAATCTTATCTACTAATTTAAAAGGAGACAAAAAAGGTGATGAACATACATTTTTCAAGGCTTTTCACATATTGGAGTAATTCATTACAAGGGTTAGATAAATATGAAGGAGAAGGATTATTGTTAAGGATCTTGACAAGCTCTTCTGTTTTATCTCTAGCCAATTCAAGTAAATTGCGATACTGAACTCTCGTTATTTCCTGCCTCTCATTGCTAAGTACAGGAGGGTTAGGTGCCATGCCATGTGGCAGACATGGTGCAAGCTCAAAAGCTTCAAAGCTAGTATCAATCAGAGAGTGGGATGAAACACATTTGGGTGCTGGAAAATCAAATTTTTGAAAAAAAAAAGATATAGAACATAAGTGAAATATATAAATTAAGAGAGAGGAACATGATATACATACAAAGTGGAGGTGTAGGATTTTGTATACTAGACATATTGATTAATGAATATTAAAAAAAAGTATTCGATATCAAAAAATTATGATGTAATATGATGAATAATTATAAGAAACTCTATTCTAGAAAATTGAAGTTGATATTTTAATAGGATAAAAAATTGAATAAGATTAAAATTAAAGTGAGGATGAAAGAAACAGAAAACATAAAGAGGGGGATTTTATATTATTTGAGCTTTTTTTAACATGTATTATTCATAGTGGGGTAAACTGAGTAACATGCTAAATCACAATCTGTTTATATTGAAGCGAAATTTGATGTAGCTAACAGAAAATACTAGTAATTCTTTGGGGACTTTTAGTGTGAAAAACAAATAATAACAAATTTATATCCCATATTCAAATTGCCACGGGTAAATACAAAATTTTTTAAATTAGAATTTACTCCTAAAAAATGGAGATACACTTAATTAGTATATTATATGAAAAAAAAGGATAATCCTTTATGAATATTTGTTAAATTTAATTTCAGATGACAATGCGAGATTCACATATATACTGATATGCCTCATCAAACAAGAAATGAATTATAAGTATAAAATTGGTAACATTAGAATTTAAGATAAGAATTTGTTTTTTAAGTGACAGGAGGAGTGTCAGGCTAGGGTGTGGGCACCGTGACCAAACCTTTGATAAACTTGGATACAACTAAGGGAAAAAAAAAAATTGAATAGTTTTATTTTGCAATATATCTTAGTCTGCACAAGATATTGCATTGTTGTCCCTAACTATACCAAAATTGTTACTTTTCAAAAGTTATAGGACTACTAAGTTGATAAAATATTATTATGAATCACCCAATGAAATACCTTAAGCAACATTCAAAATTATTAAAATATTAATATTCAATTTGAGATTTGGATTAGCTAATTTTTCACAACTTACCACAGTTTTGATTAATATAATAAAACTTGAAAAAAATTGTTGAGATAACCTAGAAATGGGTGCAAGAAAATGATGAAACATATGACTTGAAACTTAACTCATACACTATTGATAAACTTCATGGATCCTGATTAATTTCTATCGAAATTAATTTTGAGACTAGCATATTGAATTTTAGCTATGACCAAGTACTGTAAGTGCCATGGTTTGTATTCAATATATTGGTGTTGAAATTAATTTTGATAGGAATCAACAAGTATCAGATGGCACCATGCATGAAACACTGACAGAAACCATCAAATTTATGAGGCAATGAACCTCATAATTTCGATCGAAATTAATATAGACCCCTGCATATTGAATACAAGCCATTTCACATGGACTACACAGACATAGATAAAATTCAACATGCATGGCTTAATATTAATTTTGATCGAAATTAACCAAGGCATTTAAACATCAATTTTTATATGGTGTACTTGATCAAACCAGTTTATCTAACTGCTTAGCTTACCTATACTTATAGGAATTTTATGCATAGTCCATGTCCATATTAATTTCGATCGAAATTAATGTTGACTAATACATAATGAATACATGCTATGCCACTTACACTTTCCAGGCATAGCTACCATTAAATATGCCAGTATCAAAAATTAATTTCGATCGAAATTAATGAGCATGATAATCATGAATTTCTGGAGTCAACTGCTTATTTTTATGCATGGTGCCTTGCCAACATTAATTTCGATCGAAATTACTTTTGATACTGGCATATTGCATGTATATATGCCTGGAAAGTGTAAGTGGCATAGTGTGTATTCATTATGTATTGGTCAACATTAATTTCAATAGAATTTAATATTGACATTTTCATATTGAACCCAAACCAGCAAACGACCCAAAAAATTCTTCATAAAACTGCTCATTAATTTCGATCGAAATTAGTGAGCACCATATACATATTGAATGGTAGTTATATCTGGTGTGTGTAAGTTGTAAAGCTTGTGTTCAATGTTTATTGGTCAACATTAATTTTGATCAAAATTAATGAGCATTTTGATCATGAACTTTTTCAGTCAGTTAGTTGTTTCAATGCATAATGGCATTCCAACATTAATTTTGATCAAAATTAATGTTGAAATGATATAATGCTTTTTTGCATGACATGTAAAGGACGGCAAGTATTTTTAAGTATTGAAATTTACTATACATGTTGAGGGTAAATATAAAATTTACATATCCATATTAATTTCTATAAAAATTAATGTTGACCAATACATAATAAATAGTAAATATGCCTGGCTAGTGTAAGTGGCATAGCTTTTTTTCAATCTGCACTTGGCAACATTAATTTCGATCGAAATTAAGGTTCATGATTATCATCAATTTATTCAGTCAGTTGCTTACTGTTATGCATGGTAACATGTCAACATTAATTTTAATAAAAATTGAATTTGACATGCTACCAAGCATTTTTATGTAAGATGAAAAGTAGGGCACTCTATTGTTAAGTAAACACATTACAATGCATATTGAGCATGTAAATATCATTTACACATTAATATTAATTTCAATCAAAATTAATGTTGACCAATAAACATTGAACACAAGCTTTACAACTTACACACACCAGATATAACTACCATTCAATATGTATATGGTGCTCACTAATTTCGATCGAAATTAATGAGCAGTTTTATGAAGAATTTTTTGGGTCGTTTGCTGGTTTGGGTTCAATATGAAAATGTCAATATTAAATTCTATTGAAATTAATGTTGACCAATACGTAATGAATACACACTATGCCACTTACACTTTCCAGGAATAGACACCATGCAATATGCCAGTATCAAAAGTAATTTCGATCGAAATTAATGTTGGCAAGGCACCATGCATAAAAATAAGCAGTTGACTCCAGAAATTCATGATTATCATGCTCATTAATTTCGATGGAAATTAATTTTTGATACTGGCATATTTAATGGTAGCAATGCCTGGCAAGTATAAGTGGCATAGCGTGTATTCACTATGTATTGGTCAACATTAAATTCGATTGAAATTAATATGGATACATAAATGTGACATAAAGAGGTATGGACCATCAATTTGTTGAAAATACATTTTTATATCTCATACATTATTTGTTTTTCTTAAATAAAATGTTACTCTCTCTCAATATCACTTTATAACATTTACCAAGCTGCTTTGAAAAAAAACAGAATACATAAAATTCAATATAAGATAGCTATATTACACAGAAGATCACCGTTATACCTAAGTTATGATGATGTTGATGCTCTATTAATTGATTCCCGAATCTTTACCAGATCAATATCAGCTCCAACCCCAAGTGACTCACGTTCATTCACAGATAATCCTTGCAAAAATGTTGCTGAATAGCAATTCTTGGGGAGGTATTTGGGAACATTGAATATACCATTTTGTGCAACTGTCCTTTCTGATGACCGTGAATATGTTTTTAATGTTGATTTTTTTTGAGCTGGTGTATGGGCTAAGTCCTTTGTCATCTTATCCATTTTTTTAAACAAATCATTGAGTTCAGGATTTCGCCATCCAGGAATAGCTCGGATAGGTGCAGTTGGGGCTGGTGCTGGGCCTTCCTCGATATCAGAGATGCACCTAGTATCATGAAAAAGCACAACAAAACCTGGCACATCACTGCAGAGATCTCTTGCTAACTTGTAGCGTGCACTAGCAATCTGAATTCCAACTAAATCAGCTTCATAATAACAAAAAGCAAAGTAAAATTAAAAACTTACCTTGGTCCGATAACGTTTTACTTGTGCCCTTGCCCTCTTTTCAATCTTTTCTCTTGCTACCCTTTCCTCTTCTTGCCCAAACAACCTTATCATCTCCTTCCCCTTATTAACTACCCATTTCTCAATAACACATTGAGTGAACTGAAGCTTTGACTGATCGATTGTATTCAAGGTGGTGAGCCATCTGGTACAGTGGTCGCATACTATGCTTCCCATGACTTGATTCCAAGTTGATTCTGAAAAATCACGGCAAGTCCAATCAAACGTGAATTTCCGAAAACCTTTTTCTTGCAATTCACGCTCTAAGTTTCTTTTGACAGAAAGTGGGATCGGTGCTCCTCCTTTTAGTCCTCGAGGCTCAGGTGCTGGAAAAAATTCGGGTAGTCGAATTTTGGATCGCAAGAAGGCTATAGAATTGGTTATCAGAAATTGTCGATCAGCTGCAGAATTGGCACGGTTAGAAGATTGGACTTGGGTTAGGACAGTTTGAATGGTTTTTAGTTTGAATTGGCTCCAATCTTTCCAATTTTCAATCTCCAAAGGTGTTGGGCTCGCAGGATATTTTGATATTTGTGTTGGTCCCCCAAGACAATACTTCAGAAAGTGGTAAATATTTCTATTTAGACTGTCCGAGCTCCTGGGAACATCATTCCTTCTAACTAAGCCTCTTACAGCCCTTAACCCCCGTTCTCGCTCATGAGACTCTGCTGAATTGAGTCTGTGGTAATCACTGATACCCATAATGATTGAGGGATTCACTAACAATTCAAATAAGTTAATTAAATTGGTTATTTTTCAATAAAAGAATACACTACAAATTTTACTTACCTGCTCCACTTGTGCTTGCTCCTTGGTTAGGCTGAGCAGATGATGATTGGTCTCCGAAAAATTCCCTCAATACTTCACTAGCCCAATCTCTTCCTAGCTGATCAGCTTGCTGATCAGCACTTTCAGAAGCAGAAGGATGATTGGGATTAAAATTTCTCGGTTCTGAATGAGACTCTTGGCCTGGATTGGGATTAGGTGGTGGGTTAGGATTAGGTGGTACAGATTGAGATGCATCTGGAGGTGGATCAGCAGAGGGTGGTGGAGGAGTATTTCCAGTATTAGTATGTTGAGGCGGAAAACAATCAGAATCGGTTGGGTCAACAGACATCCCTTCAAAATTATCATCCATAATGAACTGTAATAAAATAAAATAAAATAAAAATAATCAGTTGTTAAAATTTATACCTATCAAAGCTAAAGTAAAAAAAGATACTATGTATATAGTCTTGTAAACGTGTATGTTCTCTTGTCGAAAAATAAAGTGAATAATATATAGCTATCAGCTAAAGTTGGAAGGTCAAACTATTTATAGTAGATGAATGAGCAAGAAGATCATTCATTAAGTAAAAATTTTATCATATTTCTCATTATCATGATTTTATTTCTTTCATTCTTACATTTAAGATAAAAATGACTCATTGAAAGCATGGGTTCTCTCGCAATAAAAGCAACCAAAGTAATTGTTCACTGGTTTATGATAAGGTAAGTTGGATGCATTGCATTTTTTAATCGAGCATTGAATTATTTCTTTCACCATTTACAAATATCACCAATCCTACAAATTTCCCGAATCCCAAATTAACACAAAGATGTTAGTCAACAGAAAATAAATTTGATTAATTTTTTCACTCACTACTGTCTGCAGTCCAATGGCAGTGACAACCTCGTCTTTGATTCCAAACATTCCTTTTTTGTGCTCGACAGTAGCTGCATGTCCAATTATTGCATCTTTCTTAATCACAATTTGAGTTGCTTTGGCTACTCTTACTAACCGACAATGCACTTGTGGGAAAAGCTCATAGGGATCCTTTGATGTTTCTTCTGGACGGAGCTCTTTGAAAGGACTTACTATTAAATATATTTGATCAATCTCTTCCTTTGATCTGAAAAGATCATCAATTTGCCCAAACTGGCTATCTTTTCCATAGTAGAATTCAATTGTTGAATTAGCAATGTGTCGATGGTAACTAGTAAACCTCTTTCCATGTATCAATATGCTTGCTACATTTTCAACTACCCGATCCCCACTTTTCTCCGATGGTGTCAAAGCCCGTCTTGAAGTTTCTTTTCCCATTCGTGCCCTTACCCATTTAGTAAATAATGCCATACTTAGATGGATCCATTTGTTTTGTTTATCGAGATCAATATGGATTTTTTTAGTCTCACATTGATCATTATCTTCAGCTTCACCAAGATCTAATACCCTAGACTTCCGATACCAATGTTTGAGCATTGTTAGCGGTATCTCTCCTGTGGTAAATATTAATAAATTAGCACAGCTGAGTTTTTAAATCATTTCTTACAAACATTACATACGTGGATGGTGATTGTTTGGAATTTCAGATAATATATGATTCACCCGCTCTCCAGACCAAGTAGCTGTACCTGATGGTGGACCAAGACGCTTTATCATTTCAGGATAATGTTGAGTGATATGCAGATTTGGCTTTGCATTAATATTCTTCCAACCCTCTTCAAGGCACTCACGATACTCTAACAGAAATTGATCTAGATCTTTAAGCTCATTAGTCTGTATATTTTTTAATGTCAAAAAATTGGTGATCGAGCATAATGTTACAAGTGACTTGAGAAGATAATATTCTCTTGGTTTATCAGCTGAGGAAGCTGAAGATTCAGATTCTTTAAATTTTTCAAACCAAAGGGGTATAAGTGACAAAGGGAAGTAGAGAGTATACAGCATGTGCCATTCTGCTGCCTTGAGGGATCCTGCCTTTTTAGATCCTACTGATTTTGGAACTCGTGTTAGCCAGGAAGGTCTTCTTACTTGATCAATCATCTTCCATACAACCTGTAGCTCTGCTGCTGTGATTCGTGGATTACTACTACCTTCATTTTCTTTCTCCTTACCTTTCCTTTTATTTTCTTCATCTCTAGCTGTCTCATTTGATGAGTGAGATCCTTCACTCTGTGATATGCTAATGCTTCTTTGCCTTAAGTTATACAATGAATTCCTACTGTCACTGCTTTGAGACTGTACTGAGGCCACATCGCTATATGGAGGAATAAATTTGGAGCTGGATGACCTACTCTGGCTTCTTGATCGATTTGTTCCCAATCCTTCATTATCTAGTCCATGATGACTTGATGACTGTCTTGAACTCGTACGTCTTTGCCGCTTGTGCTGTCTCGTGTGTCCTGTATCATCATCATCATTATTCGTGGTGCTTAAGCTACTTCTACGTTTTTTCGAATGTTTGTGCAGTGAAGTATCAGAAAAGAAATCATCATCTTCTTCTCTTACATGCCAATTTTTATCCTTTTCCAGCTTTCTTTCTAGATCTTTTGCTGCATTTTGGATTTGAAAATAGCTTAGACTGTGATCTTTTAGGTTGCCAAGCATATGTGAATGCATAACATCAATTGAGCAATATTCAGTTGGACGCCAATATTCAAGGTTATTCAGCTCACTCCATCGTACCCCATGATTTTGAACAATTGATACACGCTCCCAATGTGACTTAGAATTTTTCCACTTTGTTGCCCAGCACATATGATCCTCATGATTCCGTAATGAAAAATTTCCCACATTCTTTTCACTAATTTCATCTTTAGAGATATTACAGAAAGAGCAGAACATTTTTGCAGAGTGACTCGAAAAGCCAGCCAATTTTCGTATTGCAGGAATGTCACCTATCAAAGAGAACAATGCAACTCTTAATTTCCGGCCTCGTGGATAAAGATGTGTCTTTTCAATCAATATACCATCCCATAGAGTTTGTAGATCATTAACCAGTGGTTTTAGAAGGTGATTAAGCTGTTCACTTGTGGGTTCTGTTGGTCCGGGTATAATAGAATACAAAAAAAGATTTTCCATTTTGTATCTATCTTCTTGAGGTAGGTTCATACACACCATCACAATATTGCCTACAGACTTCTGATGACCTCCAATCCTATTGCCACCAGGCCTAAACCAGTCGACATATAAAGTAAACATTAAGTTGCCTGAAGTTATCGTATATTCATCATCATTGCTATCCAGAGCTGGAGTGGTTATGGGAAAGTTTTTCCAAATTGAACCATCACAAACATCCTTCATCAAATCACACTCTACACGTTCTGCCACAGGGGTTTTCTTCTCAATCAGAAGCTCAAATTTGAACAGTTTGATCTTTTCCTTAAGCCAGTCGATAAAAGAATGGTGATGAAATGTTTTAAGAGATAAGTATTTTACATGTTCTTGATGTTCCTCCATCAAATACAGCCTTTCATCACATTTAACTGCAATTTGTCCTGCTCCAAACATTTTTAAATAGCGCTTTGATGATGAAAGAAACGGTTGATTGCAACATAGTATAGATGGTTGAGATTCAGAGTTATACTCATAAAGAGCAAAGCATTTAGGACAGCATGTTTTAGTGAAAAATGATTGATTGAGCTTTAATCGACTAAAAACTGTATCTATCGAGCGTGGGACCAGGCGGACAATGCTATCAGAATCCAGTATTCCACTATCACCTAGAAGTTTGAGCTTCTTAATTTCTTCATCCAAAAATTGAGTACAACCTTCTTTGCTCAAATGATGAATCAGAGAAAGCTTTGCTGCCTGCCACATAATTATTTGGCTATACCGTTCCCCGAGATTTGAGTTTCTAGAGACTGTTGAAGATACTTCTGCCCCCAATAGCAACTGCCCCTATGTAATAAATCATTGAAACATCATAAAGACTTTAATTCTCACATTGAACTATAGATATACAGCTTACTGTTTCTGTGGAGCGGGAACTTCCAATGTTAAGTGGATTGTTGGAAGAAATAACCATCTGGGCCTTCCTATTTCTTTCCTCTTGATGTTTTGCATAAGAATTAGAGCTTTTGAAAGCCATACCAACTTCAAAGGACCCAGAAGAAGTTTGATACTTTCTATTGACACATCCAAGATCTTGACATTGACATACATGAAAAAATGGAGGCATTGTAATTGTGATAATTGTAGGAATAAGTTAGCTATTCGAAGTTACCGATTGAAGGTATTCCTTTTTTTGAAAGGCACTAGCTAATATAAGCTACATTTTTTTATCAAAAGAATATGATGGAATATGTGTTGAAATTATTTAAGTTTAAATGTTTAATTTTTAATCGGATAAATTATATATTAATTTAAAGTTATGCAGTCTACTTTATTTGTATTCTGTATACTCTCTGCATTTGTACAACAATGCATGCATGTTTATCAGAATATTTTCTATCATAGAAAAAATTCTGTTGTACGCACAAGCATCTTAATTATTTTTCTATCAAATGCCTTCTGAGTTATATCTAACTACCCTATAATTATTTGATTTTGATAAAAATTCTTAGTTATGGACTATAAGAAAAGTAATCCATATTCTTAACATAATTATTTAAAAAATTACCCCAAAAATCAAAGTTAAACCCAAAAATAAGTTTAATATTTTGTAAAAAACAATCACAAACATATTTCTTTCAACTTGAAAATTGGTCTGTACTAGGTAGAATTTTCTATAAAGAAAAAATCAAAAATACTCAAATAATAGATGCTACAAAAGTGTAAACCTTAAAGAATTACATAAAAGCTGAAACCTTGTATAACTTTTCATACATAAATGCGATGAAGTGACACTCTAGTCTATTTATTCAGGTTGAAAAAAATTACTCAAAAGAATATGTATTACTATCATATTGGACCAAAAATAATTTTTTGGTAATCAAAAAATGAACATAGCCTCACATTTAACAAATTATTTTTGTGGAAGAATTTTTTGAAAAGAAAAAAAAATCCGTTTCTTAAATGAGTCTGCTTTTATCACATAATCATTCTCTTTATTTTATACCATTCCTTTTGAGTTCAAGTTGCATATAAAAATATAATTTATGCATATTATAATTCCATAAAGTCGAAATATTTCTTATTCTTAATTTTTGTGATATTTCTCCTTAAATCAACTTTGATCATAAAGTTTTGGAGCTCAACAATTTATCCTTCCTCTTTGTTTAATTTAATTGAACACTTTCTTAATCTTATTATTTATGAACCCTAGTAGCTCTTACTTTCCTCATGGAAACCTGCCCACAAACACAAGAACACTTAATAGAATTTTTAATGAGACTTTGCCTCCATTCAATTCTCACTTTTGTAGATCTATACACAATTTTTGTCGTTCACTTTTGGATATGTCACCAGAATCAAATGGATGGAAACAAAACCCTACTGAAGAGCAATTAGACAGATTTTCATCATTCGACATGAATTCTTGCAACATTGCCTTTGAACTACCTCATCCAGAATCAAATTCAGCGGTTTCAGAAAAGTTTCCACCAATTTTCCGTGAATCTTTTATTGAGCACCTTAGCATGTGTGGTTTCCCAGGATCAACTTTCGCTTGGAACCTAGATTGGTTTGACAAATGGAACCAGGTCTTGGCAAATATTCTCATTAAACACTGGGACAATGCCTTAAAAACCAATAATTTGATTGCATATCCAATTGACTCAACTCAAATTAGCTTCTCAAATCAAATAGGAGTTCTTCACCGTTGGTTTTTAGGTCATGCTGATAGATTAAGACTTGGGAAGGATTCTCATAGCTCTCAAGAAATAATCAAAGTGAGAAAGCATAAATATAGAATAAAAAAAAAAGTATGAAAATCCCTTTTTTTTCAACCGTTTTTATTTATGACCTTTATTTCAAATAACAAAGATTCTTAGAATTCAGTTAACCGAACTAAACTTCTTAAAAAACTTCCACATTGTGAAACTTATCACAACCTTTTCACAAACATCAAATGTTGTTCAGACACCGAAATTGATAATGATGGATCGTTAAGACGTATCTTAATGCAATGGAGGTCTGAAGATTTTTCTAAAGTTGCACAATATCTTGACCAACAACACTTTGATATTCGAGATAATTCAACCTACTCTGGCAGTGTGCTAAAGGACTTGGCCTTGTACAAAAGAATCAGTTTGGTTTCAACATTATCCCCTAACCTTAATCCTTCTCATGTCCCCCGGGGTTTGCCGAATGACTGTTATTCTCCCTTATATCTTGCATCTCTAAATCCTCAACAACTCAGACTTTTAAATCCTCAAAATCCCATAAATTTACCTGCTCTCCTTGAAATTCTTTGTTCCTCTAATGTGAGTGATTGACAAACTCCCTTAATAATAGGTTTGCACACTCATACTCCTCATTTCCACTGTTTGGGACACTTAGCCTTGAAAACAAAAACATAATTTTAATGATTACTATTATCATTAAAATTTATAGAAATGAAATTTGGCTTACATTGTTAGCTCCATTTTTTTCCTTTGAATCTTATACATGCTGAATTCTATACTTCCTTGTACAAAATAATTCAAAACATTTACTTCATTTTGCTGCCCCATTCTATACAGCCGATCAACAGCCTGTTGCTCAACTGCTGGATTCCAATTTGGCTCCTATTTCAACATTGAACATATAAAAAATTTAATATTTTTGTTCTTAATATGAAATAAAAGACATTGAGCTCACCATTATATATACATTTTGAGCACACCTGAGATCTATACCCACTCCTGCAGCCTGAATCGTTCCAACCAAAACTTGGCAATTTTTATTAAAATGGAATTCATGCATATTTTTGTCTCGCTTTGTCCGGCTGAGTTCACCCGTAAGCTGGGTATACCTAATATTGTGGTCATCTAAAGCCATTTTTATTCTATTTTGAAATATTAGAAAATTGTTTTTAATAAGCCAACACAATTTTGTAAAACAATTCATTATAGAATCACTTACATCTGCAAAAAGTCTGCAAAGTTGGAGAATATAACAGCTTTTGGAAAATTTATATCCCTTTCACCAGACAAAAAGTTTTTTAAGTGGCCTATAAGATGACAAATCTTTGCGGAATGCTGCCAGGTGAAATCAAAAGTTGGAGTTTCATCCAGATTTTCGTAGATTGGATGGTTGCAGAATTTTCTTAAAATCATCAGCTCTCTTAGAAACTCAGATGAGTCCCAAGGGAAGTCAGTGCTTCTGGAGGGCCCATATCGCTCAGTGAATCCTTCTTGAAGCACATCAAGTTTAGACCTCCATGGATCTGCTAATTGAACCAATATCCCCCTTTGAATCTTTTTTGGAAGAGACAAAATTGCATCCTTTGTTCTATGTAGGCTTATGACTTTCATTAAGTGATTGATTGATTTAATAGAATTAGCCTTTCCTTTTTGCAAACCTGGAAAAAGGAAATTCTTCCATAACCAGTCTTCTTGCCACTTTTCGATTCTAAGAAAAAATATGAGACTTTGAAGGTCAGTGGGCCTGTTCTGAAGTGGAGTTCCAGTCAAGCATAGTCGGTGTTGGGATTCCAAGTCAAATATTGTTTGAGCCCTCTGCGAGTAAGGATTTTTAATGTAACTAAAAGAATATTTATAAAAATTGATAATAAAAATTAAGTTTTAAGTTTTAGATATAGAAATGGGCACTAACTGAGCTTCATCTAAAACAACTCTATACCAAAAGAGCATTTGAGTCACCGGTATCTTTTTTTGGCTTTGATTTTTTGACATCGTTGGGCTAGCTATTTCATAGGTCGTTAAAACAATAGCAGTGTCCTGTAGCTCATTGACATTAGTATTTTGACAATCCTTCCCATAAAGAACCTTGAAAGGAAGTGCATTATCTTCAAAGTGCACACTTATTTCATTGATCCAATTCGATAGTGTTGCCAGGGGGCATATAATCAGTGTGGCTGAACTCCGATTAATACCTTCTTGATTTTCTGATACCTGGAATTGTCTTGCTTCACCTTGAGTTGCACTTATAAGAGAAAGAGTTGAAAGTGTCTTTCCCAAACCCATATCATCAGCAAGTATTGACCCGTTTCCTTCAGGCGGCAATTGATTGTTAGGAAACTGATCTTTATAGTCATCGAATCCAGTTCTAAGCCAATGGTTGTCCTGGTGCCTCCACATGATATCCAACTTTTCCTTTAACATTCGTTCATTGTCAATCATAAAATTTATTGCTTGAAGTTGATGTGTTTTGAGAACTGTTTTGATTCCTCGGATAAGTTGATCAGCTTTCCAATCTTGAGTACTCTGAGATATTTGGAAAGAGCCTTCAAAAATTACATGCGGGATATTAAAAAAGATAGTGGAGTCGTAGTTCAGGATTGGAGATAAATCGATTTGTGCAGAAGAAAATGCTTCTTTAGCAAGACTGATTAGTGTACTTGAAGAAAAGAGGCATCCCCAAAGTTGATACTGATTACCAAAAACTGGAACCAAGTAAGCATGAAAATAGAAAGGCTTCATAGGATTCAAGGCACTTCTTTGGTTTAAATGGTGAGATCCAGAGCCAATGTCACCCAATAGTGGTCCAATGTGCTGACTCTGCACTTGAGAAAGATTACCAACAAGGGTTGGTTTTCTTTCTTCAAATAGTCCAAAAATATGAACATTCGAATGGCCTCGCTGTAAAATTGTGGGGGTCGGTGAGTTTTGAAATCTTGAAATTACATTCATATAAATTTGATCGATTGTTATTGAGAACTGTCCAACACATCTGAGACTTGACATATTAAGTAAGAATAGTATCTGAAGATAGTGGTTGTTAAAAGATGAATTGAAGCAAAAAATGAAGAATCAGTTTTGAATAAAACGACAAAATAACTTTTTAGCATATGCTATGCTAAGCTCATAATTCTTTCACATGTATTATTATTATCTTTTTAATAAATATTGGAAGTAAATCAATGATAACTGAAATGAATAATATGTCTTAAAAATAAATCTTGAGCCTATAGAGTAAATTTTGGTTTGTGGAGGAAGAAAAATTTTCTCAATAAAAATGTGCATTATTGTTACATTATAATCACAAAATAGAATAATTTCACTCTTATTACACTTATTTATGTTTCTGTCTAATAGTAAAATGCTTTAGATGTCAGTTCAAAATCCAAATTGAAACTACTACCTAGAACGATATCTTGATACTAACATACTTTTTGTAAGTCTTTGGAAAGACACTTATGGTGATCTCAATAATATTAAAATTGATTTGAATTGTATGTTTTATCAAATATCTATGTAGTCTAGTGTAATAATTGAGATACTACAGTTTAACCTTCTGTTACCAACTTGGCAAGAAAATATATGTAGATATTCTTAGAACGAATATCAAATTTTGCTTTCCACAAGATGGGAAAGTGAATATTATGATATGTTAAATGATATGTTCAAGCTTTGCTCAATCTGTGCTCAGCTCAAAATCAAAGTAATCACCAAGCTCCAAGAAACCTGTGATTGAGTTTGGTTGAACCTAGGTCTAACTGATTACCAAATCTTTGTCCAATTAATTTAAATCTGGTTTCACAATGAACTCCCAACAGCCTTCCAACAGCTTTCCAACCACTTCCCAACATTTTTAAATGAGGGGTATTGCTAGCAATACCCCCCCAAATTTTCTGTGGTGATATATAGAGGATATTATAGTCTTTTCTGACTCTTATAATGATCATTCTAAGAATTTACAAGTTATTTTGACATGCTGCACCACAAGAGACTTTTTATTTTATCTACTAAGTGTTTATTTTTTCAGGAACAAGTCAAATTTTTAAAAGTTACAGTTTCAGGAGATGGTATCATAATTAACAAGAATAGAATAAAAATGATAAGAAACTGGCCTATTCCCACTACTCTTCTTTAAACTAAATGATTTCTTGGATTCACAAATTTTTATTGTTGTTTCATCCCTGCTTTTTCTGACCTTTCTTTTCCTTTGACAGAAGCTACTAAAGTAAATTCTGACATCAAATTTTCTTCTCAAAAATTTTTAATGGCTTTTGAAAAGCTCAAATCGGAATTCTTGTAAGTCATTTTATTACAACACTTTGATTTTTCTAAACCCTGCACTCTTCATGTTTATTGTTCAGGATTCATGTTAGTGGTTATTCTCTCACATTCAGATAAGGACAACAGATTGTATCCAGTATCATTTCATTCTTTTAAACTCAAAGACAATGAGCGGAAGTGGAAGTTTCATGATCAGGAATTACTCACATTTATTGAAGGTTTTGCTACATTGTATTTCTGGCTCATTGGTACTGTCAGCCTAAATATCCTTAGGACTGAGTATTTCTTATGCTTAAAATAAGATAACCTTAACTAGATTAAGCTTATATCTTAAAAATAAGGTTAAAATAATAATATATATTATTTTATTATATATATATATAATTATTATTCTATTATATAATTTATAATAGTTTAAATAGCTTATCCATGGCCTAATAATACTTATTAAGGTGTTAATAGAGTCATAATATACTTATCTTAAGTGATATGAAGTAATTATTGACATACATAAGCTTATATGTATACATAAATCTCATATTCAGTGAAATATGCAGTATATTATGTATATTTAGGTATATAAGTGGGTTTTAGCCCCTTAATAGCCTATAACCTTTGTTTTTCTGCTTATTTTAGGTCATATGGACGAAATCAGTGGACTCACAACGCCTACAGAAGCATAGACACCTATATCAGGCGCATACACCCAGTTTGGACTACTAAAATTACTTCCTTGGATGGTTATTCACAGATTTATGGGTTGGAAAGATGTTTTTGGGTTAATATGGATGCTTGGGGATGTTATTGGGGGCTTGGACATTTTATTTGTTTCCTTTATATGCTTTTAGTTTCATTAAATCTCTTTTTGATCATTTATTTTACCTGTTTCTTTATGGTATCCGCTTTTATCTGGGTTTTCTATTTATGGTATGACTCTGTGTTATTATTAATAGTGATGGAGGGTCCTTACTGGAGGTCTGGGTGTTGAAACTGCTTGAAGTGGACGCCATGGGGAGGTGATGGGCCCTCACAGTGCTGTAATTGCCGGGGATAGCAGTGACATCATCTGGATTGAAGGTCTGTGCACTCCAGTGGATTTGGATATAAGTAAGAAGGGATTTTGACGGTTTATTATCATCATTCAATTAATACATTTCAAACAAACACTACAATACAATTATTAGTATCCAGAAATATATTATAAAGCCCTTATAAATTGATATTATCTTTATAAAAGCTATAACTATATTTTATTCTTCTATTTTCCACCACTAGCACGCATTTAAATCCAAGTATTGTGAGTTTATTTGAGTATAACTATTCTATTAGTCTTCCCCTGAGGTTTAATCACTAAATCATTTATTAATAAGTAGTAGGACCATAAAATAACACTATTATATCATACTTATATACTAGACTATACTGACAGGTACCAAGGAGCCTGTGGTAATATTTTATGATCACACTAATCTTTGATTTTTTATGACTAATCAACAATTGTCTCCCAGACACAAGTGATGGTCTATGATTCTTAGTAATTTTCATTTTAATATTATTGATATACTAGGATCTAGGATCCTGGCTGACGTGCCATCTAGGTGACCTGATTATTTCTCCTTGCCTTTTTGCGACCAAAAGATTCTCCTCACTCCATATTCTCTTTCAAAGGAAGTAACTATTGCATCTTTGAATGCCTTTTTTAGACATCCAAATTTACAAGACTCTTTACTAGTCCAGTCCTACACAACCTTATCCCTCAAAGATACTCAAGGTCCAAATTTCTCCTTTAGTCAAGAAAAGTGGTGGTATCAAGATAGAATTTTTTTTCCCTCATCTTTAAGACCCACACTAATTCATTCCTTTCATGATTCTCCTAGCACAGCTCATTTAGGACCTGAACAAACCTTGGAATTGATTCTGTGGATGTATTCATGGCAAACTATTAGAGCAGAAATTCTTGATTATATTAAATCTTGAAAATTATGTCAAGAGAATCCTGTTGATCTTGGAGGACAACAGGGGTTATTACAGCTGTTGGAGATACCTAAAAAACCTTGAAGTGTTATAGGAATGAATTTCTCATAAAGTTTTAAAAATCAAATGGATTTGATTCCATATTAGTTATTGTTGACCTTTTTTAAAAAGGAGCCCATTTTATTCTGTGTTTAGAGTCAATCTATTACATTCAATTGGAAATGCTATTTCTTGATTGATTTTTTAGTTATCATTGGCTACCCAATAAAATTATAAGCAGCAGAGGAGCTACATTAATTTCTCATTTTACAAGATCCTTATATGAATGATTGAATATAAAAGCAGCACCTTCCACTGCATATCACCCTCAGACAGATGGCCAAACCAAATGAACAAATCAGACCCTTGAAATATATTTACACAATTTTGTGTCATCTCAACAAGATTATTGGTCTGACTGGTTACCAATGGCTCATTTTTCCTTTAATATTTCCATGTCATCTTCTACTTGCATCTCCCCTTTTTTTTCTCTATATGGATTTCACCCTAGATTTGAAGATTTAGATAATAATACCCCTTCCCCATTGACAATTAGATTTGCAGAAAATTTGGAGGCAATTTATTCAGACTTAATTTATGCATTAGCCTTGGCTAATAAATCACAGGCTAAACAATATAACAAAAACTCTCAACCTGACTCTCTTTATCAGCCAGGGGATTTAGTCTGACTTTCCAGGAAATATTTATGGAATACAACTTCCTCCACTAAATTAACATTTCGATGTATGGGACCTTTCAAAGTTTTGCATTCCCTTTGACCCTTAGCCTATAAATTAAATCTTCCCCCATCATATAAACAGTTACATCTGGTTTTTAATCTTAAATTATTATCTCCATACCAAGATTCTTAAGCTAATCCTTTGCAAATAAAATAGGATTCTCCCTCAAAAAGATTTGATGAGGATCATAATAGTTCTCAAGTTTAACTTCAGTTTCTGGCTTTTGAATTTATTTTAGATTACAGGAATATAAGTTCATGGCACAAATATCTAATTTTATTTACAGGGCAACCTATCAGTGAAGCATTATGGATTCCTCTAACCAATATACCAATGGAATTAAATAACTCAATACAAGCATTTCATTTGGAAAAACCTCATTTTACTTCACCTAGAAACTTGGAATATCGGACTTAGATCATAATTTTTGCATTAAAATATCTTAAATTACACTTTAGTTTCTGCATGTTTACTTTAGTTAAGAAATATTTATAATAAAATAATTCCCAACATTTAGTATACTAGATACCTCACAATGAAATAGTAATAATATGGTATTCACCACACTTGTTTCTTGATATCTCACATAAAAGAAGTTATAATAAATTATTACTTCCCCAAATTTAAAAATAGGAATGATGTAATTAGTTATGTAGTATTAGGGCATCTACCACCATGTTGGTAACACCCCACTCCATGCATACTTAACTAATGCTTTGATGCACATTTTGACACCGTTTCATTTACACCTCACATTAGCTATTCATTTTGGTAAATGTTTGGTACAAGTATATATACTTACAGATACTTACTTTGCCTTATTAACTCACACATCTCCCTGCCAATTTTTTTCATTTTGCATTGCTCATCAAGATACTTAATCACACCCTTGATTCCACCACCGTTTCAGACATTATCTTTTAAATTTACTATACTCACTAATCATTACCAAATTTTATTTATTTTCACTATTTTACACATCTGGCTACACATTCCAAGCCTCAAGTACTAAAATATGACAAGCAGCCACTAGAAAATGTGCTCTCTAAACACACATAGGAAATAATATACTCTTATTTGTTTGTACCAAGTTATTCATTAAGAACATTGAATTACATGCATAAAAAATTAGCAGTCGGGGTTTACCTAATGACTGCTAAAGTCCCAGGGTTGAATATTAACTAAATGTGGTGATTAGTAAAAGATACTGCACAGGGTGGTGTAGAAATAAACTGTTCTATAATACCAAGCTATAGACACAATCTGAGATGGGTTGGTTCTCCTTTCTAAAACTAATTTAAAAAGAAGTGCCTGCAACTCTAATATTTAAAGACAGTGAAAGCACATATCATGAGTGTGTTTATATATTTTGGGGAAAAAAGTAGAATGGTTTTATAGAGAACTTTTTCAAAGAAAGAAATAATATATTCTAATATAGTTAATCTATCTTTTGCCTAGATTTATTATCAGTAAGTGATAGTATTCTCAGTCACTCCCTCTTGAAGTTCTCTATCTAATACTATCCTTACTGTAGCAATAAAATAACTCTACAGCACTACTTCTGGTATGCACACCCAATGTGAGCAAAAAAATATATATCTAATTTTTTTTCTACAAATAACAATTCTATTTCACTATCTATTCTCTATACTACAATTTCTATGCTTTCTTACACCCTTCTTTTAAAAGTGAGTACTCTTTTATATATTGTATGTTCAGCACCCCTCCCCTACGTTTCCTTTACCTACAGGTTTTCAAACACAAGTTCAACGCTAATTCAAGAATATCAAATGGTACCTAAACATCTCAGTAATATATGTACAATGGTTAGAATAAGTCCTGGCTCTAATAGCATCTGAAACATTAGTGTAAATCTACTATTAGCATCTGATGCTTTACCTTTCCATACATACCCTATACTCCTTGAGATTACTAACTATATAATAAGTACTGAACCACCTCTCATACCTATTATAATAACCTGCGCTTGCTGTGTGAGTTTACTCTAATTTTGAATCCCTTCATACTAAGCAAGTACCCCTTCTTCAAGTCTTACTTCCTTCTCTTCTATCAGTTTAGTGCTTAAAATTGACCCACTTGTCCTTCTAGAACTACCTTTTCCTATCAAGGCTTCTATTACCACTGTGCATTGATAGCTTACATTTAAAGATGATTGCAAATCTCTAAGTGTGAAACTCATAACCTTGCTTATTGCTGCATACCCCTTAATCCAAACTATGCTTCTAACACTAGTCATAGCTTCCTCAAGTACATATTATAGTCTTGCCTTATAGTCAATTATACACTTCTTCTTTTTCTATGATTGCTGCTACTTGTATATCCATACTACCCCTAAAAAGTGTATGCAGAGAGTCTATCTTTTCCTGCGCTTTTTAAGACCCCTTAGTTCCACTTCTGTAACCATCCTTCTTGGCAACCCTATTTTCACACTTTAGAGAACTGAGTCTTTTCTGCACTCGTGAGAATTTTTCTGTGTCTTTGTGAGATATTTACCACAGCATTTGAATAGTGAAATTAATTAAGAAATGACCAAGTAAAATTCAATTATATACTTAATTTTTTACTAACACAGTGGTAGATGCCCTTAGCATATACAGCTAAATAGAAAAATCTTTGTGCAGCTTCCCCAAAAAGTTGTGCAACTTACCCAGAATTTTCCCTCATATTTTCATTTTTCCAGAATTTCACCCACCAAAAATTCTGGATAAGTTAAGCAGAATTAAGAAAATCTGCACAAACCTTTTTCAATTTAGCTGTATATAACAAGGATTTGTGGGAGAAGCTCTCTAGAAAATCCTCTTTGAATAAACACATATATATAATAATAATAAATATAATAGGGGGTATCAATGTTGAATTATCTGCAATTAAATTAATTGTGGATAAAAATCCTTATACCCTGATTATTTTCCGCAATTATTTTTGCTAATAATTGGGTTATTAGAGATTTTACATGTAAAAGTTAAACTCTATCTGAAATTTTTATCCTCAATTTTTCATAACCCTATCTTGGACAACTTTCTGGATATCCCAGCCTCCCTACCTTGCTGTGCACTTCCACCCTCATCCCATCCTGTATATTCCTTCTATCCATTCAGATCCGGCCCCATCTGATATGCTCATTTCTGCTCCTTTTCATCATCAAATATCCTAACACACCCAAATGCAGCCTTCTCTCACTTTTTCTTCAAATCAAACTACTCTCCCTTTTCTCTGCTCAGCTAGGAAATCAAAAACCATTCAACTTAAAAATTCACTAATCAAATGTGCTTCCTTCTGGTCAGTGTGGGTTTTAAGTGGGGTTTATTAGTTTGTAGCCCCTCCAACAACAAAAATAATTCTTAATAGTCAACCCCCAAGTGGTGAGAGTGAGTCAGAATAATCTCCAAGTGGTCAGAGTTACTCAGAAAAATGTTTGAGTTTTGCAATATACTTAGGCAAATTTAAGAGTGGTGCAAGTGACTCCGAACAATCTTTGAGTGAGGTGTGCAGATAAAAAAATTTTTAGGGTTTAAGAACAGAAATATAGGTGTTTTATGCTCCAGAAAGACCTAATTTCAGGATCTGTGATTTGAAACCATGTGACCTGCTGACATATCAATCATGGATATGATGAGTTTGGGATCAGGAATTAGGAATGAAAATTGGGGTATAAGAGGTGGGATAATGCATTATTAGGGGGTATCAAAGTTAACCAATCCACAATTAAGTTAATTGTGGATAAAAATCATTATACCCCAATTATCTTCCACAATTATTTTTACTAATAATTGGGTTATTAGGCATTTTACATGTCAAAGTTAACCTCTTATCCAGCATTTTCTACTCCATTTTTCATAACCACATATTGGACAACTTTCTGTCATAACCACATCTTGGCCTACTTTTATTCATAACCACATTTTTGACTACTCTCTGGATATGCCTTCTACCTTGCTGTGCACTCCCATTCTCATCTTTTCCTGTCTATTCTCTCCATTCATAACACCTTGTTATCTCATCTGTTTGTTCTTGCTCCTTTTCATTGTCAATTATCTTAATATGCCCCATCATCATAGATCTTCTCAAAGGCAGCCTTCCCCCAGTTATTCTTCAAACAGCACTACTCCCTATTTCCCCCACTCATCTGAAAAATCAAAGACTGTTCAACTAAAAAAAGATTATCATCTCATTCTTATCAACTGGCTGAAAACAAAATCTAACTATGATTCTTATTTTGGTACTGAAAATGCAACTAAAGTAGGACAGCCCCCTGCATCAAAATTTAATGGTTATCTACAAATGGCCATTTAATTAAGGAATTAGACCAAGGGAAGTATAGATCTTTTACCTAAAAATATGTCTGAATGTTTCAAACATTACTGAGCCAAATACAAAAAAGCAAATACACTTTCATCTTCTACTGGTTTTGGTATTACCGACATTAATATCAGTAAGGGCATACAATCCATATATGATAAGCTTGAATCTTTATGTCCTTACTTTAAAGAGATGGTTACAATTTTTGGAGAGTTAGCTGATGTTAATCCTGAAAAAATTTTGGATGTTAAAGATGCTATCTCCAAACATGATTTCAAAAAAATCTTTTCCCATCCTCTTCCTCCACTCAAGCCTCCCCTGTTCTAAGTTCAACGAATCTAGATATCTTTTCTATTAATCCTTATGGCAATTTAAACCAACCCAATCTAACTCAAGTATTTTTTTCTTTTATCTTACCAATTATTTCTTTATTTACATTTTCTTATTTCTAAAAAGGCTGAAGAACAAATGCAGGAGCCACAATCAACTGAGTCTGAAGCCAGCAACAATGATGAGGAGGAAAATGTGACCTTGAACAAAATGCAAAGGGCTTCAAGTAGTCTGAATTTCCACTCTCAAAGAAGAAAAAAAGTGATAATTCATCTCAAACCCCTTTTTCTTCTATTGAAGTATTTTTGGAGAAATGTGATGCTTGTAAGTGATACCATACCTCTTAATACTTTACTCTTCTTCTCTTATACTTTTTGTTAATATTTATAATCACTCTAGAAAAAGTGGAAGTTTCTAAAGAGAATATAAATTTTGAAAAGCAAAAATAAAAGCTCTCTTTAAGGAGGGATGACAGAGTGCTTGAATTGGAAGAGAGGAAGTACAAGCTCTCTTTAAGGAAGGATGATACGGCACAAGACTTGGAGGAGAAGAAATTTGAGCTAACTCTTAGTATTGAAAAGTAAAAGAAAGAGGAGAAAACACTTGAGCATCAAAACTTAATGGAACAGATGAAATTTAAGCATTATCTTGAAGAAAATTCCAAAAAGAAAAATTTTTTAATAGAATGTGTTAAAGAAAATAAATCTTATGAGGTTATTGAAAGTCTAATGAAATATTTTGTTGACTAGTTAGTTTTATTTCTTTTACACTTCAACTATTCATAATTATTTGTAAAGTGGGCAGAAGGGTATCATCTTCACTTGCATGCATTTTTCATTTTCTCACTCAATTTTCAAACTTACCTCTTACCACCATTACCTCAGAAGCTCTCAATTTTCTGCTGTTTTATTTAATTCTGTCTCTCTCTTTATCCTAAGGTAAGTTCTTTTTTACACTTTGGTCTAATTTGGATTTTATAGAAATTGACAAAAAAACCTCACTTTTTTTATGATTTGCTCTCAATATGGCCAGATCTGGAGCAACAAAACTTCACCAATCAACCAAAATGAAGCACTTTATAGTCTCACTGGAAGCAAAAGGACTCAAACCAACTCAAATATTCCACCAAACGGAAGTTCCTCATACTACTATTAACTCAATACTTGAAAAGTGGGACTTAGAGGGGGAAGTAGAGATTTCCCCTAAAAGTGGTGGCCCACCAAATCTTACACCTTGCAATCTACAAGACCTTTCTTGGATTACTTCATCTCACCCCCAAGAAACCTTAAAAGAAATTTGTAGCTTAATGACAAAGAAAATTTCAATTAGAACACTTTGGAAATATCTTCATCAACTTGGTTTTGGGTCTTATGTGGCTGTAAAAAAGCTTATCTCAGCTCCATACATATTCAGAAGCGCATAAAATTTGCACTAGAGCACAAAAACTGGACAGTCAATTATTGGAGACACATTTTGTGGATTGACAAGTGTTCATTTGAGCTTTGAAAACTGGTTAGACCAACTTTGGTGTGGCAACACAAAAACAAAAAGTTTACAAAATCATTCCTCCAGCCAACATTCAAGAGTGGGTGTTCTAGTATTATGGTATGGGGCTCTTTTTTCAATACAACTAAAGTCCCACTAGTCATTTTTCAAGCAAGACAAGCCATTTTATTGAAAATGTTTATTGTGGAAAACTCCTCCCATTCCTTGAAAAAGTGGATCCTCACAAGCAATTAATATTGATGGAGGACAACGCCCCCATAAATAAATCTAAAAAATCATGCAAGTTTTTTGCATCAGTAAACCTCTCAAAGATTGAAGATTGGCCTCCACAATCTCCCAACCTCAATCTGATTGAGCATGTTTGGAGAGAAATGAAGGCCAATTTTCACACCAACTTCCAGCCACAAAATACCCAAGAATTAGAATTATCTTTTCACTATGCTTGGGATAGTATTTAATATATTTTTCTTGAAAATATTTTAGCCTCCATGCCTTCACAAATCCAAGCTGTCATTGCTGAATCTGGAGGATCTACACACTGGTAACTCCTCCACAAAATTTTGATTTTATCACTCAAAAAAAATTTTTTTTTCACCATTCTTTTTTTGAATACCACTAAACTCCTGTCTCTCTATCTGGTAGTGCTAGTCTCATTATCATAATATTTTTTGTTCTTGAGCTCAAAATTCCCTTTTTTAAAAAATAATATTATTAAAAAATCATTCTGTCTTCTTGTTTCTTTAGTCAAGATTATGAATATATGGCTTCTAAATGATCTTGAATTAAAATTTTGTGTTGATCAAACTTTTTTTTTGATCTTAAATTTAAAGTTGAAAAGTGACGAACATACCCTTCTGCCCACTGTACATAAAATTCTACAATAATTTCCTGTATTTCATTACTCTATCCACTATTAGTTTAATTTTTGTATTTTAATGTTAAAAATTCTTTTTTAAATAAAACTTTCCAATCCCCCCCCTGCATTATTTGAGGTAAGGGGTGGGTATCACCAAAATTCTTTCAAGTCAAGAATCTTGAAAGTCTTATATAAAAATTTGGCATTACTACCCCCTGAATTTTATTGAAGTAAGGGATGGGTATCACCAAAATTTTAACAAGTCAAAAATTTTACATGTCAGATTTGAAAATTTGGCAATACCCCCTCCCCCCTGCATTTTATTGAAGTAAGGGGTGGGTATCACCAAAATTTAATATAATTACATATTTTAATATATAAAAAACTAATATATATCAATTTCCCTAGTTTTAAAGTAATGGAAATTCTTCTAGACAAAATACGATTAAATCTAGAAAAAAATGTTTGGGATTTTCCACAAGTGTAGGCCAGAGGAGCCTCATGAAACAAATAAATTTTGTCATGATTCCCATTTATACAACACAGGGTTGTTAACTCATTACTTTACTTTAGGAATTTGAAATATAAGAGTTATTTTTAAAAATTTTATGAAAAAATAAAATTTTTTTGATGACTCTACTCATACCCATACTTTTTTGATCTACATAAAGTTTTTTTATATTTTTTAAATTTACCTTCTTTTTTTACCTTGTTTATTTGGTGGATTAATTTGTGGCTGATTTGAAATTAACATGCAAAATGTGTGAACTCTTGACAAGATTCCAAGCCAGGTGAAACAAAAAATAAATGAATAAAAACAAATATCAGTAAAATTATTTTCCAAAAAAATGAATTTTAAAGTTATATTGTGTTGGATATACCACTTAAAGTCCTTGAAAAAAATTATAATCAAAAATTTAAACCAAAAAAAAAATTGTATCAGAAAAATTATTCACAAAAAAATAATCATTATAAACACACCAAATTTATTTTTGAATCAGCTTGAACTGTTAAATTTTTTTTATAATATTCTGTAAAAAAAATAAAAAATACAAATATTTTTAATAAAAATAATAAAAATTATCTTTTACAAGCTCCCATTTTACCCCTCCTTGTCTGTCTCATTTCCCTCTTTTTTGTGTCCTCAAACCCCCCTCCCCCTTCTTGATCTCCTCAAAACCCCCTTACCCCCCTTTTCCCCCTTGATTTGTTAGCTAGGAAAAGGGGGGTGGAGGCAAGTTGAGAGGGGAGGGGGGAGGGAGGGGAAAGGTATAAGGGGGGAGGGGGGAAGTGGTGGAGGGGATGAGGAGGGGGAAGGGGGGAGGGGGGAGGGGGGAGGAGATGAGGGGGGGGGGGAGAGGGGGGAGGAGATGAGGGGGGGGGAGAGGGGGGAGACGGCCTAAAGGGGGGAAAGGGGGTAAAGGGGGGTATAGGGGGCCTAAATGGGGAAAAAGGGGTGCCTAAAGGGAAGAAAAAGAAAACCTAAAGGGAATAAAAGGGGGGAATGATGTGGAATGAGGGGTGAAGAAGATAATAAGGGGGGAATGATGGGGAATGAGGGGTGAGGAAGATAATAGGGGGTGTCAGTTCTGGAAAATCCCCACTTAAATAAGTGCGGATTTCCAAAACACACTAGCCCCAATACTGGTGGATTTCAAAATAAAATAAGTCACTTATTTCACTCAAATCCGCACTTTCTAAACCAAAATTGCTGATTTCACCATCAAGTCCCATTTCACTGATTTGTCAGCATCATCCCATTCATACGCAGCACTCTTCAGAATAACACTTCATAACTCAAAACATCGTACATCATTTACATCTTCATATCATATCATATAAGAGTTATGCCTTCCTCACTTTCAAATCGTGATAAATTACATAAAGCAATGACTTCATGGCTCTTGAACTGCTCTTGGACTCTGATTCCAATTCTGATCTAGAAGAAGATTTCGTTGTTTTATCAAAAATGGCCACGAAACATTACCTTCTTCCCAGAAAGCCTCAAGTACTTCATACCCCCAAGTACACCATCCAAACACTTCTTAACCTATCTACACCCAGTTTTAGACAGCTGTTCAGGACTTCTCAGGAATGTTTCCTTAAATTGCTTGAGCTTATTCAGGATCATCCCATATTTCACAATAATTCTCAAAAAGAACAACAACATCCTTCAATTCAATTGGCCATCACACTATGTCGTTTGGGTTCAAATGGTAATGGAGCCGCTTTGAAACGTTTAGAAAATGTCTTTGATTTAGGGTATGGTTCAGTTAACACTTATACCAAACAATGTATCACTGCCATCAACTCCTTGGAATCTCAACTTCTCACCTGGCCAACAAAAGAAGAGCGACTTGAATCATCTCAGGTTATGCAAGCAGAGGGCTTCCCAGGATGTATTGGTTTTGTTGATGGTACTACTATTCCTTTGAGCCAGAAACCTGCTCAAGTTGGAAACAATTACTTTGACCGTAAAAAGAGGTAGATTATTTTTAACTCCTTTCATTCTCTTTGAAAGTAACACAAACAAATATATCTTCTTTATAGATATTCAATTAACGTTCAGCTTATATGTGACGTAAACAAAAAATTTATATCATTCTTCGCTGGCTATCCTGGCTCATGTCATGACTCCTACGTCTTCCAAAGAATGCAAATTTCAAATGAACCTGAAAAATTCTTTGATGAAGATCAGTATCTTCTTTCAGATTCTGCTTATGTGAATGGAAAGTATGTACTTCCTGCTTTTCGGGGAGCAGCTTCAGAAGACAGTCAAAATGCCAAATTCAACAATCATTTGGCAAAGTCAAGAGTCCGTATTGAACATTCTATTGGAATCTTGAAAGGCCGTTTTTCTAGTTTAAGGGAATTAAGAAGTCCTCTTAGAAATAAATCTGAAATGGAGGCGGTGATCAACTGGAGTCTGTGTTGCACTATACTTCATAACCTACTTGCTGACCTCAAAGATCAATGGTTAGAGCTGTATGAAGATGAACAAGTTGATTCACCTCTGACTATATCCAACACTTCTATTTCTCAATTAACTAGTATAAGGGCAAAAATTCTTCCAATAACACTCCAACATTTTTCAGCGCAATTTTAATTTTTTTTTCTTTCTCTTCAAATGATCAATTTGCATGTGTTATTCACTGAGAATGGTTAATTTTTTTGCATATTTTTTTGGTTTTTGAATTTGCTGTTAAAGTCTTTTTTTTTTCTCTCTGTGTTTTCTTTCATCAACTCAACATGAAATCGCATATTTTCAGCAAACGCATATTTTTTCAGTCACTCTCTTTTTTTTCTTCACTCATATCCGTTTTCTCCTCTCTTCCTACATCACTCAATCAATTTAACTTATATTTCTTTTTTCTCAACTCATCTCTCCAGCTAAGTCATTTTATTTTTTTTACTTAATTTTTTGCTAATTTTTTTTTTTTTGGTTTTTTGGTTTTTTTTTTTTTTTTTTTTTTTTGTAAGTGGTTGTTTTTAAATTCATAGGTAAAATTAACCTTTTTTTTCTCTCTCTCTCTCTCTCTCCCTCTTTTCTCTCTTTATCCCCCCTTGGCCTGGGCTTTTTCCCACCTTTACCCTCTTCTTGGAATGGAAACGAATTGTTAGAAAATCATTAAGTTAATGAACAATTCGCAGCAATCATTCATTAACTTAACGATTTGTTACCGAATCGTTAAGTAAGTTGGAGGGGAGGTTAGGGGGGTTTAGAGGGAGGTATTGGGGGGGTTTCAAGGGGGATTTGGAGGGGGCGAAAAGAGGTGGATTGAAGGGGGTGTTGGGGGGGTTGCAGGGGGTTTGGAGGGGGATTTGGAGGGGGGTTCGGAGGTGGATTCTGTGGGAGGTGGAGGGGGGGTTTTACAAGGGTTTTGGGGAGGTGGGAGAGGGGTTTGGAGAGGGGAATTTAGGGGAATGGGGAAGTGATAAAAAAAATTTAAAAGTTTTTTGATTTTTTTTTAATTTTAGAGAAAAATATTCATCAAGTTCAAGTGAAATAAAAAAAATTCTTATTAGTCTTTTGAGGATTTTTTATTTTTTAATTTAAATTAAGTGAGTTTTTTTTAAATGTATAATTTTGGGTTTTTGAAAAGTAACAAATTTTTAAGTAGAAAAATACATGTCTTTAACTTCAGATTCACCACTTATGTCAGCCAGGCTACTAGACTTACCCAGTGAAATAAGAAATTATTTACTGGATGAAGCTGCACCTTATCATCTTTAATTATTATTTAATTATCATTTAGTTACATTAAAATTAGTTATAAATTAACTAGTTACAGAATGTTAAAATTAAATTAATTAATTAAATAAATAAGTAAAATTATAATTATAATTTTTTCCCTTATATTTTTCTCTAACACCGTGCTCAATTGACAGGTTGGGAAAAATAAAACTTTATATTTAAAAAAATAAAATACAAAGATAAAATAAGATTTAAATATTCAAATAATATTAAATATATACAAAAAAATCAAATTTTTTATTTGGAATTGACATTTACAGTAAATATTAAAAATATTGATGTATTTCTGACATACTCTGTAAATACATCTTTTTGACGCCTTCTTTTTGGAATAACTTTATTATTTGAAATACTCTTTCTGGAATTTTCTTTTTCTCTCTCTTTTCCTACTGTTTTTAGAATTTGATTTCTGTGCTTTGTCTCTCCTTTGCCTATAAAAGGCCTCTCCTTTTGTTGTCTTTTGGATCATTCTATTTTACCAACTCATTTAATTACAATAACAATAACACTAAAACTTATTTATTATAACTTATATCTTTAGTACTTACAACAAAACGTAATTCTATTTTATAACTTATATAAAATATTTAAATCTACCTCTTACTTTGAGAAAAGAAATCATACTTGATTAAGAAATACGTACCTAATTATTGAGAGTCAAATCATACCTTAAAATCTTCATATAAGACCGTACCAAAGCTTCTAGACCAAAAGTGACCCTTGAAAATTGGGATCCTTTCCGAAATATCGACGGCGCAACGTTACTTGAGGCGTAATCGAGGGGACCATCGGCGTACAAACACCTGTAAAGGACAAGTGGAGGCAAGAAAACGACGAACGTTGTCGGTCAGTCGTCTAGAAGATATAAGAGAAGAGGGAAGAAAAGAGAGGAGGACAAGAAGGAGATAGTAGTTTAGAAATAAAGGAAATAAAAACACTTGAAATTATTTAATTTATTTGAGAGAAAGCAACGACGAGTGATTTGAGAGGTGACAACAAATTGGTTTTATTAATATTTAATATTGTTTAAGTAAGAGTTCTGCGCGGCAAACACTATAATTACTATCAGACTTAAGGCAACCTTTAAATTGTTATTTAGAATTTTTAATTAGAATTTAATACTAATAAAAATAATAATAAGCGTAATAATTTTATTTTTAAATTGTTGAGTGTGTAATAAGTGATAAGGCTACAGGGGATTATCCAAGGCCCTTTTATAGGCAATGGGTCCTCTGAAGCGCTACTATATTTGTAAATAAAATGATTAGAATGGAATAAAACAAACATATCAAAAGAGTAAATGAAACATAACAATATAGAGAAAAACATGAAACAAATAATTAAAAGCCCAATTAAGAATCCAATTTCCCCGCCATTAATTCCCAAATCAGTAAGTGACAATAGTGAATAACTAAACAAGATTGGAAACATAGGAACTATGAGAAATATAATTCCCAACAGATGGTACATTCTGATTAGAGGACATTTTAAGTGAAACAAAAAATAATTTGACGCAACAAAACAAGCAATTAATCTCAATTTAGTCCAAATTAATTTATTTGTTTTTTCTAACACAATTAAGGGTCAAAAGAAGCGTCCTTAATAATTGTTTAGTATCATATGAGAGGTATTATTTAATATATAAATTTAAGTAATTAATTTAAATATATTATAAATCAAATTTACACTTGTAATTATAATATATGTTTTTTAATTAATTAAATATAAATTTATAATTATTAAATACATAAAAATGCGCCATTATTTGTAGAAGTTATTATATTATGCTCAATTTAATTGTATATAAAAATATATATAACCAATAAATTTAATGTAACACTTGTATATAATAAAATTCTTATATAATTTCATTATGCAATAAAATATTAAGTTATATTCATTAAATACAAGTCTTACCCACTCTTTAAGGTTTTATAATTTATATATCATTTACTGGACTCCTGGAATAGCCTGGCTGACACTCCCTCACTCTAAAAAAACAATAAAAAAAATGCTAAGATTTTTTCTTTTTGTATTTTTTCAACAGAGCAGGCAGATTTGAAATTTCCTTGCCAGGTATCCATGCATCATGTTCAGATGATTTTTTCTTATATCTCAATAAATATTCAGTACCTCTTTCAGAAGTGATAATTCTATCATTGAGAATTTTATCAATTTCTGCTGTTTCTGTGACTTCCTGAGGGTTCTTCTTAGGTCTTCCTTTTCTTTTTGGAAATAAGTCACTGTTGGAAGTATAAGGTTTAAGTAAAGAAATGGGAAAGACGGGATGTTTCCTATCATATGGAGAATACAATACAACTTCTACTGCATTATCACCAACCATTCTTTTAACAACAAATGGTCCTACAAAAGGATCTTTTAATTTGTGGTTACCTTGTAAATTGAAATGGACAGTAGAGATGAACACTTCATCACCCTTGTTAAATGTGTATTCTTTATGGGATTTATCCCATCTTTTCTTTTCATATTCAAATGCTTTATCAATACAACTCTGAGCATGTTTTCTGCATAGCTGTTGCATTTGCATAAAAGATTTTACACCAGGGTGTAGTTCCAACTTAGGTAATTTATTATTGAGAATCTGAGCAGGAGTGTTTGGGACATAACCTAACCAAAGCTCAAAAGGCTTTTTCTCAGTGACAGAATGAACAGTGCTATTATATGCAAATTCAAGACCAGGCAAAAGAGTGACCCAATCATGAGTAAATCTGTCATTGTCTTTATATTCTAAACCAGAGGCACAATACCTTCTAATCATATCTTCCAGAGTTTGAATCATTCTTTCAGCTAGACCATCAGTCTGAGGATGGTGAGCTGTAGACAATTTTAACTCACAGCCACAAATATCCATCAAAGAGGTCCAAAACTCAGAAGTGAATTTTGGATCCCTATCAGAGATAATGGCTTTTGGAAAACCAATAATATTAAACATGTAAGACCACCATAAGAAAGCTAATTCTTTGGTGGATACATCTTTGTGGGTTGGAATAAATTTGCACATTTTTGTGAATCTATCAACTATTACCCAACAAGAGTTAAAGCTGTCTTTACCTGCAACAGGAAGACCAGTGACAAAATCCATATTAATGATTTGCCAGGGAGCACTAGGTGCTTCAATATGTTGTAATAACCCTGCTCTCTTACCTGTTAACCTTTTAGATTTTTGGCAGGAATCACAAGATTCAACATATAATTTTGTGTCTTCAGACATATTAGCCCACCATGCAGTGTTTTTGATTCTAATCAATGTTTTTTCAAGATCAAAATGACCAGCTAATATGTCATCATGACAAAGTTTGAGGATAGTTTCTTTCATTGAAGGAGGAATAACAATTACATTGGTAAGCTTCCTTCTATAATATATATAACCATCTTCAATAGAAAACTTTCCTTTAGTTAAAGCACTTTGGTACTTTGCAGGAAGAGTTTTTATTAATGCTTGAATTGAAGCATTCTTAGGATCATTCAAAATAGTAACTAATTTATTTAAGTTAGAATATTTATCATATGAATCCAGTATTAACTGTAATAACTCTTCTTCCATATCAACTATAAATATACCATGTATATGAACAGTGTCATCCTCAGGTACATAAGAAGGATTGGAGTCATTATTTGGCAGAGGCAATCTGGAGAGCATATCAACATTAGAGTGAAAGTTTCCAGCTCTGTGGATAATAGTCATCCTTCCTCTGTATTCCTGAACAGCAAGTTGCCACCTGAACATATGTCTGTTAGGTGTCTTGAGGTTTAAGAGAGATTTCACAGCACTACAGTCAGTTACCAACTCAAATTTTTGGTCATCCAAGTAGTAATGAAGTTTCTCAAGAGCCCAAACAACTGCTAAGCACTCCAATTGAGTGGCACCATATTTCAATTCACTATTTCTTAAGGTTCTTGAAATATAACAAATTACAACCTCTGAGGATTTATCATTAATAATTTGCTTTTGGTGAAGGGCAGCACCCAGACCAATAAAGCTAGCATCTGTATAAAGTACAAATGGCTTGTTAAAATCTGGGAGAGCCAATATAGGGGCTGTCATTAAGCAACTTTTCAATGTATTAAAAGCTTTCTGACAGTCATCATTCCAGAGAAAAGCAACATCTTTTCTGTTTAGTTTTGTAAGAGGCAAGGCTATGACCTGATAATTTTTAATATATTGTCTATAATAGCCACACATACCCAAAAAACTTTGGATTTCTCTTACAGAAGTTGGTGCTTTAACATTTTGAATGGCAGCAACTTTATTATGGTCTACACAAATTTGTAAGCCTGACACAACATGGCCAAGGACTTTCAAAGATTGAAAACCAAATTTACACTTTTTTAAAGATAAGGTCATATTGATTTCATCCATTTTTTGGAAAACTTTATTCAAGTGAATCATATGTTCATCAAAAGTTTTAGAAAAAACAATATTATCATCAATATAAACCATGAGCCAACCTTCAATAATTTCTTGATGGAAAGTGTTATCCATGACTTTCTGGAAAACTGAAGGAGCATTTTTAGGGCCAAATGGCATCCTAACATACTTATATATTCCCATATGAGTAGCAATAAGCAAAAAATTTTGAGAATTTTTCTCAACTGGAACTTGATGATAACCTTTATTACCATCCAGACAACTAATAAATTTTGCACCTTGCAAGGTAGCATGTATTGAATTAATTCTGGGTAAAGGATAAATATCATCAACAGTATAAGTATTTAAAGCTCTGTAATCTCCACATAATCTAGCTTTATCTTTTTCATATGAAATCAAGACTGGGGAGATGACACAATATTTGGGGGTGACATTCACTTTCTCAATGATATTCATTTTCAATAATGTTTCAATATTATCTTCAATATCTTTTCTTTTTGATGGAGAAGCAGGATATGGTTTTTTCTTAAGGGAAGGAGGAATATCACTCAAATTACAGGATAAGGTAATTTTCATCTCTTCCTGAACAATTCCCAAGACATGAGAACCATGAGCAAAAGCCATAGGGAAAGAGGTAATAGAGGCAACAATAGAATCCTTTTGTTCATTAGTCAAATGATCACCAAAAGAAGCGGTATTTATTTCATGTAATAAAGCATCCATTTCAGTTGTTGTTCTACCTTTACATTGGGTCAGTGAGTTACAAGATTTCAACAAATGCCCAGAAGGTTTAGGAGAAGAAATTTTGAATTTTCTTTTCCCATTCATTCCTAAGGTAAAGCAATTATTTGCTGGGTCCAGTTTCACACCAAACATGGTTAAAATATCATTTCCCATAATAAACCAATTGCTCAAATTATCATTTTTCATGACAACAAACTCACAAATAGCTCTGACAAAACCACCATTATATTTGAAGAATACAGAGGTTTTGTATTTGCCAATAGGAAATAAGGTAGAACCATACCCTCTCCATTTTTTAGAAGTTATAGGCAATAATTTACTCAAATATTCCTTATCCACTGAAGCCAAAGCTTTTTCAGATACTACACTTCCTCCAGCACCAGAATCAAGAACTACATCAACATTTTTACCATTAATGATAACAGGTGCCTTTAAAGGGGATATAGGAATAGAATTGTTAGTAATATCTTTAATTATCTCAGCATTTTCTACTGAAGATAAATTCAATACACAATCTTCAGATATATTATTTAAATAATGGACATCATGTTCCAACATTAAAACATCTTTAACAGATTCATTGTCATAGGAGATATTACTTTCACAGTCACTGGAAGAATTATTGACATCAAGTTCAATTTCATCAGTGTCTTCATTTTGTTCAACAAGATGAATTTTCTTGTCACAAACATGACCCTTCTGCCACGGTTTGTTACATTTATAACAAGTATTTGTTGCATATTTTTTAGGTGCAACTGGGGCAGAGGGTTTACCAGATTTTTCTGGGAGCTTTATAGAAGGTTTATTCTGATCATTATAAGATTTACTAAGGTAATTCTTTGGTTCATATCTATGGTTGAGTAGTACTTCTTTACAGATATTAATGAAAGAATAATTTTCCCTTACATGCTCAGTTCTAGCAACAATCAAATCCCTAAGAGAATTTGGTAATTTATACAAGATTTTATCTCTCCAAATATCATAATCCATCTTTGGATCAATTGCTCTAAGGATTTTACTTATTTTCATCAGAAAAACAATGGGCTTTTCAACAGAGGAGGATACATATCTAGTATTCTCATACAGTCTTTGCTGAGCTAACCTGAATTTTGAACCACCAAACTGATTCTCAATCAAGGATTTTTAATCATTCCATGTATAATGATTGTTATCTAAGAGGACAGATTCATACCACATCAAGGCTACATTGGAAAATAAAGAAATTAGCTTAGAAACAATTTCCTCATCAGGTAGTTTATAAGATCTCTTTAAATTATCAATTCTCTGGATAAAGTGTTGCCAATCAGAGGAAGAATCACCATCAAAGGTAGGATATTGGTCTAACTTAGGCCAATTTTTCTGACTACTGGGATGGTCCACTTTTTGGTTTGAATTATTCATTAGTAATAATTCCTGAAGTTTAGCCAGGTGTTCAGAAATTTCATTATTTACAGAAACAGCTGGTGCATGACCATCACAAGATTTTTTGCTAGTAGCAAAAGATTTTACAGACTCATTGTCAGTTTGTTTAATGGTTGAAATATGAGGAAGAAAGGATGAACTTTGTTCAGGTTTTTTCCCTTTATTTTTATGCAGCTTATTTGCAGAAATCTCATTTAATTCATTATTGATGGTTAAGGTTGAGAACTTTTCCTGTAGGTCAGACACATAGTTTCTTATTCTTGGAATTTCAGACATCTGGTCATTTACTTTTGCAAGAGATAGAACATTTCTGTCCTCAGAAACTGAGTGTTTGGTACTTAGTGCATGGAAATCATTTTTTAGCTTCTTAAACTCATTTTGTAGAGATTTTATTTCATTTTTGAATGAATAATTTTCCTCAATAAGGGGTTTCAATTCACTCAATGTCTTATGTAGACTGATATTTCTATCTGAGATAGCTCTATGGTCACTTCTTATTTGTTTTTGTTGACTAAGAACAATATTTAAGGTTTCTTTGATTTTTAAATAAGCTGTATCTTGTGCAGAAGAACTCACTTTACATTGCAAGTGTAAATTATTTAATCTATCATTTTCATGGATTAACACGTCTCTCACATGTTTGTCTTTCACAATATTAAAATCAAGGGTATCTTTCAATATTTCCTCAGAAGTTTTTTCAATTAAGGTATAGATTTCAGGGGGAACAGAATCATTTTTAATTGCAAGAGAAGGATTAATTAAAGATGTAGAAGTTAAATGTAAAGGTTCATCAAATGACAATTTGCTAATTACATCAATAGGGCTACTAGTTACAGGAAGCTGTCTTTTAACAGGTTTAACTGTTCTTTCACCATGTTCAATAATATTACCTGCAGAAGAAGATTTATTAGAAAACATACCCAAGTGACAATCAACCAAATTACTTACCATGGCAGAGGAGGAAACTTCCCCTGGGACTGGTTTTGGGAATGTGCTTGGGCCTTCTTTCTCCTGCCTTGTTGGTAGGGATGAGGAGGTGGATGGAAATTGGGTGTTCTGGATGGGCCAGGCTGATGATGAGGCGGGTGTTGCACATTCTGTTGGTAGTGACTCATTAGATAATCCCATTTCCATTGCTCTACTTCCATAGTATTTGGATTTTGGATGGTTGAGCTGGGTGGCTGTGAAGGTTGAGCCTGAAATTGAGGCTGATTGGGAGGCAACTGAGGAGGGGCCTGGGCCTGAATCTGGTTCCTGAGTTCTTGGACCTGATCCCACAATGTTTCTACCTTTGCTTTGTACGTCATATTTTCTGTCTTCAACTCTTTTATATGACTGGATAGGTTGCTGATTTGTTGTGGCAGAGGGAGCTTTTTTATTTTGAAGCCTTTTGGAAGACCTTCTTGAGGCACTAGAGGCTTTTCTTCCTTCTGTGGTACTGGGGGAAGGGGGTTTGGTTTGTTTGCATTTCCTGTCATTTCCACATCCTGCAGTATGTGAATTCTTTGTGTTAGCATAAGATTTTTTATGACCAACTTTAGAAGAACTTACAGTGTCAGCATCATAGTCAATTTCTATCTCATCCACTTGCATGTTATCCATTTTTTCTGCCAAATTGTTGGACATACTAGTGGGAAGATTTATATTTTACTTTGTACTTTATAAAAAATAATCAAAGTTAGTCAATAATTGCTCCAAATAATAAAAAAAATATTTAATTAATTAAATTATAGAAAAAATAATTTTCAATATAAAGTAATAATTAAAAAATTAATTTTTTTTTTTAAAAAAAATGGATTGCAAGGTTAAATTGGGAATAACAAGTAAGTTAATTCAACCAATTAATTACCAATATTAAATATGGCAATATATTTGGGACTAAGCACAATGTACTTTTAAGTCAACCAAAATTAACAATAATTAATAATAAAAAAAATTAAATTAATAATTCAATTTGTATTAATAATAATGTCAATTCTTCTAGGACTAAGAGGATTTAACACTCTATAATGGTCAACTAGGAAAAAAAAAATTTTTTTAAATTGAACACTTACACTCAGTGAATCAGCAATTAAGCCACAATCACTGTTATTGCAATAAAAATATAGTAATATGAGTGAGAGGCGCAAAGGTGAACTTACTATAGTGATCGAAAAATCACTTCAAAATAATATAAAAATTAATAATATATAAACCTAAGATGTCGAACCCAAGTTCGAAACACAGTCGCGGCAAAAGTTTTGTTTTGCTAGGTGGTCCGTGCGTTTTGTCGTTCGTCGCCAGGCTCGATCGTCGTCGTCGTTTGGAAAGGCCCCCAGTTTTCGGTCAGTCGTCTAGAAGATATAAGAGAAGAGGGAAGAAAAGAGAGGAGGACAAGAAGGAGATAGTAGTTTAGAAATAAAGGAAATAAAAACACTTGAAATTATTTAATTTATTTGAGAGAAAGCAACGACGAGTGATTTGAGAGGTGACAACAAATTGGTTTTATTAATATTTAATATTGTTTAAGTAAGAGTTCTGCGCGGCAAACACTATAATTACTATCAGACTTATAGCAACCTTTAAATTGTTATTTAGAATTTTTAATTAGAATTTAATACTAATAAAAATAATAATAAGCGTAATAATTTTATTTTTAAATTGTTGAGTGTGTAATAAGTGATAAGGCTACAGGGGATTATCCAAGGCCCTTTTATAGGCAATGGGTCCTCTGAAGCGCTACTATATTTGTAAATACAATGATTAGAATGGAATAAAACAAACATATCAAAAGAGTAAATGAAACATAACAATATAGAGAAAAACATGAAACAAATAATTAAAAGCCCAATTAAGAATCCAATTTCCCCGCCATTAATTCCCAAATCAGTAAGTGACAATAGTGAATAACTAAACAAGATTGGAAACATAGGAACTATGAGAAATATAATTCCCAACAGATGGTACATTCTGATTAGAGGACATTTTAAGTGAAACAAAAAATAATTTGACGCAACAAAACAAGCAATTAATCTCAATTTAGTCCAAATTAATTTATTTGTTTTTTCTAACACAATTAAGGGTCAAAAGAAGCGTCCTTAATAATTGTTTAGTATCATATGAGAGGTATTATTTAATATATAAATTTAAGTAATTAATTTAAATATATTATAAATCAAATTTACACTTGTAATTATAATATATGTTTTTTAATTAATTAAATATAAATTTATAATTATTAAATACATAAAAATGCGCCATTATTTGTAGAAGTTATTATATTATGCTCAATTTAATTGTATATAAAAATATATATAACCAATAAATTTAATGTAACACTTGTATATAATAAAATTCTTATATAATTTCATTATGCAATAAAATATTAAGTTATATTCATTAAATACAAGTCTTACCCACTCTTTAAGGTTTTATAATTTATATATCATTTACTGGACTCCTGGAATAGCCTGGCTGACAAACGTCATACGTCACGTGATAAAAGTTTTTGCTGCGAACGGGAATTGAACCGCGCTCCAAAACTTAAGTTCATATACTGACTAAAGATCGTATATATCGTGGTAATTATTGTGATTACTATTTGTGGGTTACTCTTCACTCTTCATTTGCTACGTATTTCCTTTTACTCAGCACTCTGTAAGTGGTATTAATTTGCTCATTTTGCAGGGGGAGGTGTCTGGTAATTGGAATTTATTTTTATTATTATATTTTTTTTTTATTTTTCCTGGTTGACTATAATAGAGCAATAACTGTTCTTAGTCCCAGAGGTAATAAAATAATTATATATTAATATTAATTATTATCATTTTTCAGTTGACAATTGTCCTGATTAATTTGAATTTTAATTGTTCCAGTTGACAAACTGTCCTGACAATAATATTTTTTATTAAATAAAATAATTATTATAATTTTCAGTTGACATTTGTCCTGATTAATTAATTGTTCCAGTTGACAAATTTTCCTGACAAATATATTTTTTTTAATAAATAATTAACATTTCATTACTTCAGTTGACTTTGAGTCCTGGTAATCCAATAAATCTTTTTAAGTAATAAAATTCATATTTAAATTACTTCAGTTGACATTAAGTCCTGGTAGTTAATTAATCAGTTAAAATAATTTTTATTAATAAAGATTCATATTTGATTATTTCAGTTGACAATAAATCCTGGTAATAAATTAGTTGATTTAAATCCTGAAAATAAAAATTAATAGAAATTCTAATTTATTTCTACAGTGATTGCATTATCCTGGTTTTAAATTTTTTTTTATTAATTTTATTTAAGTTGATTTTTATCCTAAAAAGATTTTTTTATTTTTATTTTATTTCTGTTAAATAAAAATTAAAAATAAAAGACTAATTAATTTTTTGTCTCTTTTCCTTCATTTCAGTAGAATCTTAAAATAACTGATCAAAGTGGTTTTACTGCACGTGAAGAAGAACTAGACTTAATTGATAATGATGAGCCTACTTCTTTAAGTTCTCCTTTAACAAGAAGAATTTCTCAAACTAATAAATCCTTGCCCCAAACAGGATGTGGAAATGGAAGAAGTAGAAATCCTAGTGGACAATACTCAGGATCAGAAACCCAGGACAAACCCACCAGAAGAGCTTCCAAGAGGCTTCAAGATAAAAAAGATGCCGTTGTCCCAGCAGATAAAGAATCTGTCAACCCACATAAAGGAGTTAAAGACAGACAGCTTAAAACTAAAGGTAAGGGTAGATGCCTTGGAAGAATGGGAGAAAAGAACAAATACTTCTCTCCAAGAGAAAAGGAAACCTCTTCCTCCCAGGGATCAACAACAATTGCCTCCCCAATCCCAAGAGATGGTAGAAGTGTCCAAGTGGCAGTGGGACTGGCTCAACACACAGTGGGACTACTTAGCTCAAAATCAGCATCAATTACCTCAGGTAGGTCCATCAAGGCCCACCCAGGCAAACCCCACTCCTCCCCACCCTTATCAAGGAGGCAAAAGAAGAAGGAAGCCTAATATGGTGATACCCAGCAAACCCTGGTATGTCCCTCTATTGATTCTCAGGTGCCTTTTCTTGTGGCTGACTCTGTTCCTTCAGGTAAATCTGGAAGGCAAGATGAAACCTTGAGACCTATAGAGGCTGGGAATAGTAGACAGTTATCTCATGTATCCAATCCATTACTTTTAATTGCTACCTCAATGATTAATCCTGATATGGCTGTGATTGATGAAACTCTTGACCCTGAGTTCTATGAGAGTCTGGAAAGTTACTCAGTTTCCTTATTGAGAAACACTCCAGATGTAGCAAGAATTAATGATGAGCACTTGAGAGATATTATTGCCAAGCAAAATCATATAATGAACAATATGCAATTGACTCAGAGATATAATAGTTTGTTAACTGATCAGGGTTATCAAGCATTAAAAAGTGAAGCACAGAGAGTCTCTGATGAATTGTCTCATTACAAAGCAACCCATGAAAAGAAAATTGCTTTAGGGCAAAATATAAAAAATGATTTGTTTAAACTAAAAGATACTGTATCTGCCTGTTGCCAGGAGGTAGAAATAGATAAGATAAATCTGAAAAGATTGAGTGACCATTTGTCATCTTTTCAAAATAAAAATCAGTTATATTTTGCAACTATCAATGAGAGTTTATCTAGTCTTCCAAGAATGAAAACAAGACTAACAACCATTGAAGAAAAATTGAACTCATTGTTAAATGACCAAAAATATTCTGACATTTCTGTGAAGGAACATATAGTGCAGGATGCTCAAATAGTACCTGTGGCTAGTTCATCTAAAGTAAAAATAGCTCCAGAAATACCTGTTGATAACACTGAGTTTCCATCAAAAACTGATGATGCACCAGGATCTGCAACAGAAGGATTAAAAAATGAGATTTCAGCACAATTAGAGAAATTACAGCTGCTTCTTACTCAGAAACAAGCTAGTACTAAGGAGACTCCTTCAAATCAAAAGAATTGGCCAAAACTTGACCAGTACCCAACATTTGATGGTGATTCTTCCTCTGATTGGCAACAATTTATTTTCAGAATTGATAACTTAAAAAATTCTTACAAACTCCCAGATGAGGAAATTGTGTCCAAGTTAATTTCTTGGTTCACTAATGTTGCCCTGATGTGGTATGAATCTGTTCTCCTGGATGGGAATGACTACTCATGGGAGGATTGGAAGAAATTAATTAAAGCACAATTTGGTGGCTCCAAGTTCAGAATGGCTCAACAAAGGCAGTATGAGGAAACTAGATATAGCTCTTCTACTGATAAACCTATTGAGTTTTTAATGAAACTTGTAAAAATCTTAAGGGCAATGGACCCAAATATGGAGTTTGATTTATGGAAGGACAGGATCCTCTATAAATTACCAATGTCTCTGAGAGACTTGATTGTGGCTAGGACTGAGTTCTCCAAAGAACCCTCTTCTTTCATTAATACTTGCAATGAGATACTTCTAAACAATAAGTATGATGCAAGAAGATTCATTCCTAGGACCCCTTTGGAGAAACCCTCCACTTACCAACAAAAACCTCTGGAAAAGGTTGGTAAACCTTCTGCCCCTATTGCACCAAAGAAGTATGCAACAAACACTTGCTTCAAGTGCAACAAGCCTTGGCAGAAAGGCCATGTTTGTGACAAGAAGATAAATCTTGTGGAACAAACAGAGGAGCATGCTGATGACACAGTGGCACTGGATGATACATCAAGTGATTGTGCCAGCAACATTTCATATGAATCTCAACAAGAAATCTTGATGCTGGAAGAAGATATTCATTATTTAAATACTATTGACATTGATAATAATGATTTATCTACAGTTGAGGATGCTGAGATCATAAAGAACATTGAGGATAACTCAATTGTTATTGCCCCTCTTAAGGCACCAGTCTTGATTAATGGAACCAGCATTGAAGTTGTTCTGGATTCTGGAGCTGGAGGAAGTGTAGTATCTGAAAGAGCACTTGCCTCAGTAGATCAAGACTATAAATCTAAACTGTTGCCTATCATTTCTGAAAATTGGAGAGGGTATGGCTCTGTTTTGTCCCCCATTGGTAAATACAAAGCCACAGTGTTTTTTAAATATAACCATGGTTTTGTAAGAGCTATTTGTGATTTTGTTGTAATGAAAAATGATAACTTGAGCAATTGGTTTATTGTAGGGAATGATATTTTAACCAAGTATGGCATAAAATTGGATCCTTCAAACCAATGTTTCACAATGGGGTTGAATGGGAAGAGAAAATTTAAAATTTCCTCCCCTAAAAAATTATTAAAACCAGAATTGAACACATGTAATTCTGTGGTTCAATATAAAGGAAGATCTACAAAGGAAATGCATGCCCTTATGTCTGAAATTGACAATGCCTCTTTTGGAGAACAACTTTCTGGTGAGGATAGAGATTCCATCATTAACTTGATAAAATCTTTTCCTATGGCCTTTGCTCATGGGTCACATGAACTGGGATTAGTTAAAGAGGAAATGAAACTTTAATTGTCTTGCCCATTAACTGATATACCACCTAGTTTAAAGAAGAAGCCTTATCTTGCTTCTCCCACAAAGAGAAAAGATATTGAAGATAATATCTCTACCCTATTAAAAATGAATATTATTGAAAAGGTAGTTGAAACACCTAAATATTGTGTTATCTCACCTGTCCTAATTTCTTATGAGAAAGATAAAGCCAGGTTATGTGGTGATTATAGAGCACTAAATACTTATACTGTTGATGATATCTATCCTTTACCTAGAATCAGCTCTATACATGCTACTTTACAGGGTGCTAAATATATCAGCTGTTTGGATGGTAATAAAGGATATCACCAGGTACCTGTTGAGAAAAATTTTCAGAACTTTCTGATGATTGCCACTCATATGGGTATTTATAAGTATATTAGGATGCCATTTGGCCCTAAAAATGCCCCTTCTGTTTTCCAAAAAGTAATGGATAACACATTCCATCAAGAGATAATTGAAGGTTGGCTGATGGTTTATATTGATGATATCATTATATTCTCAAAAACATTTGAGGACCATCTTAAACACCTGTGTAAAGTATTCCAGAAAATGGACGAAATAAATATGACACTTGCTTTGAAGAAATGTAAATTTGGTTTCCATTCTTTAAAAGTTCTTGGTCATGTTGTTTCAGGCTTACAGATATGTGTTGACCAGAACAAAGTGGCAGCCATACAACAGGTGAAAGCTCCTACAACAGTAAGAGAGCTCCAAAGTTTTTTGGGAATGTGTGGATACTATAGACAGTATATTAAAAATTACCAAGTCATAGCTTTACCCCTTACCCAATTAACTAGAAAGGATGTTGCTTTTGTCTGGAATAGTGAAAGACAAAGAGCCTTTGACACTATGAAACACTGTTTGATGTCAGCACCAATTCTTGCTTTACCTGACTTTGATCAACCATTTGTTTTGTACACTAATGCCAGTTTCATTGGTCTTGGTGCTGCCCTCCATCAAAAACAAGTGATAAATGATAAAGTTTCAGAAGTAGTAATTTGTTATATTTCAAGAGCCTTGAGAAATAGTGAATTAAAATATGGTGCTACTCAATTAGAGTGTTTAGCTGTAGTATGGGCTCTAGAAAAGCTTCATTATTACCTAGATGACCAGAAATTTGAACTTGTCACTGACTGCAGTGCAGTTAAATCCCTTTTAAACTTGAAAACACCTAATAGACATATGTTTAGATGGCAGCTGGCTGTTCAAGAGTACAGAGGGAGAATGACAATTATTCACAGAGCTGGTATTGGTCACTCAAATGTGGATATGTTATCAAGGTTACCCTTACCAAATGATGACTCAAATCCTGCATATGATCCTGAGGATGAAATTATCCATATCCATGGGATATATGTGGTAGATATGGAGGAAGAGCTATTACAGCTTATTCTGGAATCATATGATAAGGACACTGACTTGAAAAAGTTATGCACCATATTAAATGATCCAAAGAATGCTTCAATACAAGCATTAATTAAAACCCTTCCACCAAAGTACCAAAAAGGTTTGGAAAAAGGAAAATTTTCAATTGATGAAGGATATCTATATTATAGAAGAAAGTTGAGTAATGTTATTGTTATTCCTCCCTCTATGAAAGAAATCATCTTGAAAATTTGTCATGATGACATATTAGCTGGACATTTTGATCTTGACAAAACAATGATCAGAATTAAGAACACTGCTTGGTGGGCTAATATGTCTGAAGACACAAAATTATATGTTGAATCCTGTGATTCATGCCAAAAATCAAAAAGATTAACTGGTAAAAGAGCAGGATTAATGCAACATATTGAACCTCCTGATTCCCCATGGCAAATAATAAACATGGATTTTGTAACAGGATTACCTATTGCTGGTAAAGACAGTTATAACTCTTGTTGGGTTATTGTGGACAGATTCACAAAAATGTGTAAATTTATCCCTACCCACAAGGATGTTTCCACTAAAGAATTAGCTTTCTTATGGTGGTCTCATATGTTTAATACTGCTGGTTTTCCAAAAGCCATAATCTCTGACAGAGACCCTAAATTTACTTCTGAATTTTGGATGTCTCTGATGGATGTTTGTGGTTGTGATCTGAAACTTTCTACTGCCCATCACCCTCAGACTGATGGTTTAGCTGAAAGAATGATTCAGACTTTAGAGGACATGATAAGAAGATATTGTGCCTTTGGCCTTGAGTATAAAGATAATGACAGATTCACTCATGATTGGGTTACCTTACTTCCTGGGTTAGAATTTGCTTATAATAGCACTGTTCATTCTGTTACTCAAAGAAAGCCTTTTGAGCTCTGGCTTGGATATGTTCCTAATACTCCTGCCCAAATTCTCAATAACAAAATACCTAAATTGGATATACATCCTGGTGTAAAATCTTTTCTTCAAATGCAACAACTATGCAGAAATCATGCTCAAAAATGTATTGAAAAATCATTTGAATATGAGAAGAAAAGATGGGACAAATCCCATAAAGAATACACTTTTAAAAAGGGTGATGAAGTGTTGATTTCTACAGTCCACTTCAACTTACAAGGTAATAACAAATTAAAAGATCCATTTGTTGGTCCTTTTGTTGTCAGAAGAATGATTGGAGATAATGCAGTTGAAGTTATTCTGTATTCCCCATATGACAGAAAACATCCTGTTTTTCCAATATCTCTTTTGAAACCTTACACATTCAATAGTGATTTATTTCCAAAAAGGAGGGGTAGACCAAAGAAAACCCCAAATGAAATCACTGAGACAGCAGAAATTGAAAAAATATTAAATGACAGAATAGTAACTGCTGAGAAAGGTACAGAATACTTATTGAGATTCAAGAATAAATCATCTGAATATGATTCTTGGATACCTGGGAAGGAGATATCTAATCTTCCTACTCTACTAAAAAAGTATAAGAAGAAAAAATCATAGCATTTTTATTTTTTATTTTTTTAGAGTGAGGGAGTGTCAGCCAGGCTACTAGACTTACCCAGTGAAATAAGTAATTATTTACTGGATGAAGCCGCACCTTATCATCTTTAATTATTATTTAATTATCATTTAGTTACATTAAAATTAGTTATAAATTAACTAGTTACAGAATGTTAAAATTAAATTAATTAATTAAATAAATAAGTAAAATTATAATTATAATTTTGTCCCTTATATTTTTCTCTAACACCGTGCTCAATTGACAGGTTGGGAAAAATAAAACTTTATATTTAAAAAAATAAAATACAAAGATAAAATAAGATTTAAATATTCAAATAATATTAAATATATACAAAAAAATCAAATTTCTTATTTGGGATTGACATTTACAGTAAATATTAAAAATATTGATGTATTTCTGACATACTCTGTAAATACATCTTTTTGACGCCTTCTTTTTGGAATAACTTTCACCACGCAATATGGGGGGCAGACTTGCTAGCAAGTCCGCAACCTTGAACCCTAATTCATATCTTTTTCAGCACACATTGAGGTGGTGATGAAACAATCATGAAGAAATATTGAATTTACTTTGAAAACACCTTGAAACTGATTTGAACCTTCATTGAACCACAGTTGATTAATAGTTCAAAAAATATTCACAGCAGGAAAAAAGTGTGCACTAGATGTCTAGTGCTTTTTTTTGCTTCCTGAATTGATTCCTGGTAGAATTACAAGTGGGACTTCCATCTGATGCCTCCCTCCCCTAATTCTCCCTTATCTTCAATCTGACTTCCTATCCTACCCCCTTATCTCATTTCTAAACTTGCCATCTACTTACCCATTTTCCCTATTCCTTTCCTTCACAGTGAGAAAACTACTCTCCTCTCCTTCCCCCCCTCTCCCTTCTCTTCTCTTCATTTCTCACACCTCCCCCAGACCCTCACTCACCTTTCCCAGCCCACTGTCATTATTTAGTTTTATTTTACTTTGTATTTTTTTCATTTTTCATGTTTCTTCCCTACAAAAATCTTCCTTTTTCAACGATTGGCCACATTTTTTTAGTAAACACAAGCAACTCAAATTCTGAAATATGTATTTAGTTACATTATTTACCACTTGGAATGGGTTATAATTCCTCAAAATTTTATTCCTTGTTATTTCTAATTTATACATATTAATTATTCTCAAGTTTATAAAAAGTTGGCTACTTCCCAAGCCCTTGCATGCCTCACCAACACTTTTTTCACCTCTTCAATCTCATCGCTCACCTCCCCCAGAAAAATAAAGGAACTGGGGAAGGCTGGGGAAGGTGAGAGAGGGGCTTTACAGGGCTGGGAGAGGTTATAAAATCCCCTAACCCACTTCGGGAAGGCTGGAAAAGGTGAGCAAGGGTCCTTAAAGGGCTAGGAGAGTTGATAAAAGCCTCTCACCTACTACTCACAGCCCTACTTAGTCTTTACAGCACCTCGTTCACATCTCCAGCCAAATTAAGGGACTTGGGAAGCTGGGGGAGGTGAGCGAGGGGCTTTGAAAGTCTGTGGGAGGTAATAAAAGCCTCTCACTCACTTCTCCCAGCCTTCCTTAGTCTTTACAGCACCTCGCTCACATCTCCAGCCAAAGTAAGGGACTGGGGGAGGCTGGAAGAGGTGAGTGAAGGGCTGGAAAGATTGGGAAGGTGAGAAAGGGCTAGGGGAGGTAAGCGAGAGCTGGGGGATGTGGACAATAAACTGGGGAGGTGAGTAATAGTTTTAGAATGTGAGAGAAAGGCTGGTGAGGGCTAATGGAGGTGAGTGGGGTGAGTGAGGGGAATGGGAGGTGAGCGAGAGGTTGCAAAAGGGGTGTAGTTGTGTTAAAAGTGAAAATAGAGTGGAGGGGAGTAGTGAGGAGGGCTTAAACATAGATTTTGAAGCTTAAAGGGTGTAGCAAATGTATCAGGAGGGCAATAAAAGGGTGGTGAGTGGTAATAGAATTAACAGAAATGAAAAAGCAGAAAAATTTGTGTGGAGAGATTGAGAGGTTGTCCATTGAGGTAGTGAAAAATGGAGTGTGAACTTTGTTCTTCGGGCGAACATCAGAGTCCACCCCCTCAATCTACAGCTCTATTCTGCCGATATGGAAAATGATTGATAATTATTTTTTATTGATATTTTTTAACTTAAACCTATAGTTTATACGTCTTTATTTTATATTTTTGATTTACAATGCACTTTAAGACTAAGAAAGTAATATAGTAAAATAATTGATAATGAAATACTATTTTGCTTTTTTACACAATAATTCAAAGAATTCTTTTGATAACTATACATGATATAAATAAATAATATAATAGGAAAATTGTAGCAAAAAGTTAAAAACTAGAATAAAACATTTAAAGAAATTTTAAACTATTGAACTTATGTATTTTTTGAGTTTATTGTATTTATTTTTAAATGTAATAGTAAAATATGTTGGTTAGATTAAAAATAGCTTTGAATTAAATTAAATAATTAGGGTAAAGGTTGAGGAAAAGATTTATCCACATATATAACCATTTAGGCTTATTTCTTGTTTTGTGATTGCTATATATAACTGGATAATTGACTGTAATAACTGCAAATTTAAAAAACTTCAATAAGTTATCTACCTCAATATATTTATGATAATCTATTCAGTAACAGAATAAAATATCTGAGTCCTTTCTTTTACTAATTTTTTTTCATTTCAATGACTATATACATTTTCAAAAAAATTATTTATCATGTTTTTGGTGGAACTTAGATTGAACTCTCAATGCAATCTTGTTTCCAAGTGTGGTTCATAATAATTTAAGCCATGAAAAAATTTATACTTTTTTAGAAGTTTTATTAATTACTTTTAAATATAAAAATAATTATATTTTTATATCAAAATATTTTTATTAAACACTTTGAAGTTCTAAAAATAAGTACATATTAAGAATTATTTTTAGATAATATTATATTAAAAAAAGTTTTAAGTTGATTATATATTATTATGATATGATTTCTTTCCATATTACGTATTACGAAACTACCTAAAAATCAATTTTATACAACTATATTACATAAAAAAGATATCAGCTCTTCTGCTTAGATTTAAAGTACTTCAAAAAAACATTATTTTTGCCTTAGGTACACATTATATAGAGTATTCAGAGCATCATATTAATTTTTTAGACTTACACATTTAAGTTGAATGGAAGCCTCACAGGATAAAATTGGTCATTTTGTAAAAAAAAAAATAAGTAAATATCTTTTAAATCAATATATATTTTTATAAAAAGTCAAATTTTAATATTTATGTTTAGTTTAAAATCTGTTATGAAGATTTGAAATATTGCTATTTAAATTAATTTTTATAACAATATAACCATTCCAGTATTGCTTTGTGATAAGGCCAATTTCAAGAAAATTTTTAAATTCTTCTGTTTAAATAAAATATCAAAGGGATTGTTTTTCATACACTTAGAAACTGAATAGAAACATCATATAAGATCTACCAATCAGCATAAATATCATAATTCCAATAAATCATTGATAAATCTTGAACCCATATATATAATTTTACAATTGCGTGTAAGTGTTCAGTTGTGAATTACTCCTATCAAAACTTTGATTCTAATGACTAAAAAAGCGTACCTGAAATGTTTCATTTAATTTATTTTTCAAAACCATATAATTGAAATATTTTTTCTTTTCATTTAAAACATGGAATAATATTATTTTTAATAAAAAGATGATTGCCTTTACAGCTGCTTTTCTACATGGGTATAATCTAAATTACCTATTGTGTCTTTTTTACAAAATGAATATCATATAATAGTTTTTTAATTTGAAACTGATAGAATTATGAAAAATTACCACTTTTACCTATTTAATTCAGTTCTTGAACAATAATACAATCAAAATATCTACCTGAAGCACATTTTTTAACATGAGATCACTTTTCAAATTATATGGTGCTTATTCCCAGGTTGACACTGAAATTATCCCACAATACAGCATTGAAGCAAAATCAAGTACTAAAATTAAAGTTTAAATAAATTTATACTACTTTGTTTTAATTATCTTTAAATTTTTACATCTAGCTTGAATTTCAGTCTTTCATATGAAAAATTCACTAAGTAGTGATTAATTATTTCAACTCATGAGATTACTCTACCAAATAACCATATTTACATTGAATTTTGATGAAATACATCATGAAGAGTTCCAGAAAATCATATGTGTATTACATTGAATAAATTAATATTGTGAAAATTCTTAGTAGTTGAATATTTGATAGAAAAAAAAAGAGCAAAAAGATATTTCCTTTTAATTTTAATCATCTTCTTGCATACAAAAATGGAAAAAACTGGATTAAAATTCACTTGTATAAGAATTATACTTCTTTCTAGACATATAATTAAACAATTTATCAATTATTAGTGCTAAGTGTAAAGAAGATATTAGAGAACTTCATTGAAACAGAAATTATGAAAACATATTTCTATCTTTTATTTTTCTTAATTATGAGTCTTTTCACAGTATTCTAGAATAGAAACTTGAGAATTTTTATGGTTCAATATTTTTATTAAATAATTCCATTGAGTTTAAAATAATTATATTGCATAATAAGAAATAATAAAAATACAAAAAAAAAATATCAGGTAATATGGTTTAAATTAAAAAATAAAAGCTTCAAATTCTTGGTTAAAAGGAGTTATCATTAAAGAGAACCACTGATATTATTTTATATTTTTTCAAAAAAAATAGAATAAAATAATTAGAGAGGTTAAAAGTGATGTTTTTGAAATAAATAGTATAATTTTCAGTCTTTTAAGTGATCAGGTGAAATTCAAAATGAAAATGAAAATGAGTTTTGTGAAAAAAATTCTGTGAATGGATCAGATTATTAATCTTCCCTTGTTATTATTTCTATAAATTATTTATTAAACTTTCACTATTACTCAAGCACAGACTCATCCATGTTTGGTTAAGAGCCCAAGATGAGTTCAAAGTAAAGTTCAGTCTGAGTTCAGTCTGAATTCCATCTGAATTCAAGTTGAGGACTTGCTAGCAAGTCCCCCCCAAATATTGCGTGGTGTTTATTATTTGAAATACTCTTTCTGGAATTTTCTTTTTCTCTCTCTTTTCCTACTGTTTTTAGAATTTGATTTCCGTGCTTTGTCTCTCCTTTGCCTATAAAAGGCCTCTCCTTTTGTTGTCTTTTGGATCATTCTATTTTACCAACTCATTTAATTACAATAACAATAACACTAAAACTTATTTATTATAACTTATATCTTTAGTACTTACAACAAAACGTAATTCTATTTTATAACTTATATAAAATATTTAAATCTACCTCTTACTTTGAGAAAAGAAATCATACTTGATTAAGAAATACGTACCTAATTATTGAGAGTCGAATCATACCTCAAAATCTTCATATAAGACCGTACCAAAGCTTCTAGACCAAAAGTGACCCTTGACAACTTACCTCACTCTCATCTTCTTTAACTTCATTATCATCTTCAAATTCAACTTCTTTTCAATCATCATCTAAAAAATTGACAAAAAATGAACAGTATAGAAATAAAAGAAATTTAAAAAAAGAAATTCACTTGGATCGAATATTTGGCCATATTTCAAAAATCAAGTACTATAAAACTAAAGTTGAAAAAAAAAATAATATCCAAAAATGTTACCTGAAAATATACATTATTTAACTGAAACTGGAGGTGATGAAGTTAAAGCTGTTATTAATAATAGTTTCAAACCTCAACTTATTTACGAAAACCATTCTTTTAATGGTTTAAAAGATGAATCATTTAATCAACTCTGTGATATCATCATAACACTCTATCAAATGGCTTTGGTTCGCTTATCTTTAAGGAATAAGAATTTGTTGGGTCGAATCATGATTGGAATTGGATGGAGACCAGGATTTGAAAAAGGTTTTTCTCTTGGTATGTTTAAAACCTTTTCTGGATTTTTTAATATCATTTTACTGAATTTAATTCAAATAGGCATATATTCTTTACTCAGATCTTTATCTAAAGCTGAATTAGATAATGATTTTCCAAAATGGAATATGTTACCTTCATTTAATTCATTTCTTGCTCTTCGACTTAAAAAACTCTTCAATAAAGCTTTTTGAAAAAATCATGAAGTTGCTACGAGATTTGGAATACCAAATTGGTGTGACTCTGAATGGGAAGATATTAGTGATGATCTAATGTTTTCAAATGTTATAATCACTCATTCTGGATTTCATAACCAAATTCACACCAACTCAAATGATACCAATTACCTCACTTATGGAATTTTCACATATATTAATCCTATCACTGGACAGCCTATTCCATCACCTGCAAAAATTAAAGGAAATGGATTATATTTCCCGGATCATAGATGTATAATCAATTTTGGATTAGGAAATGGAATCATCGAAACAGTTTGGAGTTATTCTTACAATAATCACCAAACCACAAAGGCTCCTCCAGGTTTGGAATCTTGTCAAGACTTCACGCATTTTGGTTGCTCTTTCCAGATCAGTCAAAAGTTAATCCAACGAATAAAAAAGTTAAAAAAAGAAGAAAAAGGTGATAAATTTAAACATTCTTTAGGTAGATCTAAAAATTATGGGGATTCGTTGAGTCACCAAATATTTAATATTCTTCCATAAATTTATAATAAATAAATATGATATTTCAATTTATGAAATTAAAGTAATGGGCCAACGACCTTGTGTTGTATAAATGGTAATCATGATAACATTAATTTGTTTCATGGGGTTCCTCTAGCCTATACCTGTGGAAAGTCCCAAACTTTTGTTTCTCGATTTGGTCTGCATTTTGGCTAGAGTAATTGTCATTACTTTAAAAGTAGTACATTTTATTAAATTAATTGATAAAACTTAATATATTTCCAATATAAACAATTTTATAAAACAAGAATAAAATATATTTACAACTCCTTGACTAAAAACTACTGAAGTGCGTGCCTATTTATACTCCTTTTTACTGAAATGTGTATGATATTTAACGGCTTTTCTTTTATAACATTTCAAGAAACAGGCTATGACTTTTTTCTCTTTTCTACACAATATTCCATAATCCCCTTTGATCCTTTTAACATTTTCTTTTCCATAATCTGTTGCTTTTCGTTTATTACTTTTCTTACTTCTAAATATGTATATGGTTGTAACTATCTTTTTATGTGTCTTATTGTGAACTATCTTTTCCTTTCTCTTTGCATAGTTGTTTCTAATTGCGCATCTTAAGTTAAGATGCTTATCTTTTATCTTTCCATGCCATCTTATCACTTTAACCTTCTTATCAATTAACTTACTTATCTTTTCAACTAACCTTTTCTGTTCACCATCTATTTGTTGTAATGTATTATTTTCATTGTCATTATCGTTGTTGTTTATTGAAGTTGTATTTTTTGTTTCATTTCCGTGAGATGTTGAGTGGATATATGTAAGATTTGCCATGGTCACATTATCACACCCCCTTCCGCTCATCATCTCAAAGTTTTCTAGTCCCATTTTCCTCATAAATTTAAAGTGTTTTATTCGACCTAAAGGTTTAGTAAATATATTGGCTACCATTTCATTGGTAGGAATATATTCAATAAATATTTCTTTATTTTTAATTAGATCCATTACATAGTTATAGTGGTTTTCTATATGTTTAGTTCTTGAATGAAATGCTGGGTTTTTTCCTTTCTTTATTGCACTTTGATTATCAGATTCTATTATAGTTGGTCTAGTAGGTTCTCTACCTATTTCTGTCAATACTTTTCTCCACCATACTGCTTCTTGACCTGCTGCTAGATAAGCTCGATATTCAGCTTCGGATGATGACGTACTTATAGCTCCAAGTTTCTTGCTTCTCCAAGATACTGCACTATCATTCATTAGAAAAACATTTCCGCTGACTGATTTGCGGCTTTCATTTTCTGCCCATCCTGAGTCTACAAACCCTCTAAGAATATTATTGTCTCGCCTATAGTATAATCCCCACATTTGAGTTCCCTTAAGATACCTTAGTACTCTTTTAAATGCCGCCCAATGTGAATGGTTTGGTTTCTCTAGGAACTGTGACAATATTCCAACACTATACGCTATATCAGGTCTTGTGCACTGAGATAGATAATTGAGTGACCCGATAGCCGATCTATAATCCTTGTTTTCAGTTTTAAAAACTTCATGCTCTTCATTTGTGGCCACTTCTAATTTTTCATTTGATTTCATAGGGGTTCTGTTGATTTTCGCGTCTTCTAAATCCTATGCCTGAACTAAATTTTTAATATAATGTTCTTGTGATAAGAATATACTCCTGTCATTTTCTATTACTACTTTGATTCCTAGTACATGCTTTACTATCTCCAAGTCTTTAATCTTGAGTGTTTCTTTTAGTTTATTTATTAGTTTGTCACTATTTTCCCCTACTAGGATCAAGTCGTCCACCCAAGCAAATGCTAAATCTCCGTTTGTATGGATGAAGAGGCAGGGATCTGAATTGCTGATGTTGTAGCTATTTTTGGTAAACCATGCTGTCATGGTTAAATACCACCCCCTCGCTGCCTGCTTCAATCCATATATTGTTTTCTTTAATTTTATTATGAAATTTTCTGGGTTTTCTATTAACTCATCTTTGTAATGATTATTATATGCTTCTTGCTTTGTTTCTTGCAGCCACTCAGTAAAACCTTCTGGTATTTTCACATATACATCTTCCTCTTCTTCCAATTTTGTGTTTAGGTAGGCTGTGACAAAGTCTGCCTGTCGCGGTTTCTGGTTTTTGGATGCTGCGTAGTTGAGTAAAAATCTCATTGTATTGAGTCGTCCAGTGGTTGAAAAGGTTTCTTCGAAGTCTATTCCTTCTTTTTGCTTGAAGCCTCTGGCTACACATCTTGCTTTATATCGTTGTAATTGTCCCTCTGAATTAAACTTTTTGTTAAGAACCCATCTCGTTGTGATTAGTGTTTTGTTTTTATCTCTGTTTTCTTTTGGTATTATCTCAAATACCCCATTCTCAATTATTGAGTCGTACTCATCAAAAATAGCCTTCTTCCAACTATTCCACTCTCCTGATCTTTTTTCTTCATGATAACTATCTGGAATAACTATGTTTTCTCTTATAAAAGTTTCCGTTAGCATAGCCTCCAGGTTAATCTCCTCTTTCACTTGTTCTGTCTCTATGTATTGATTGGCTACATATGTTTCTAAATTCCCATATCTATTGGGCGCTCTCCTCTCTCTTGTTGTTCTTCTGACCTGAGGTTCTTCATGAATTTCCTCTACTCTGTTGTGTTCGCTACTTTCTTCTTCTATTACATTAATTTTGTTTATGGGTGAAAAATAAGTATCGTCCTCTTTTTTGATTACCACTACGTCTCTGGATCTAACAATTACTTCTTTCTCCTTGTCCCAGATTCGATAGAAACTTCTATCTCCTTCATCCATTCCTACTACTATGCCCTTTTTACACCTTGCGTCTAGCTTGCCTATCTCTTGGTAATGGTGTATACTGTAGTATACTTCCCGACCAAATTCTATTATATTATCCATCCTTGGCTTTGAGCCCATTAACTTCTCGAATGGTTCACTTTTGCTCGTTCTATTATATAAGTACGCTGCCATTGTCATGGCTTCAGCCCATAGTTTCTTGGGTAAATTGTATTCCAATATCATTGTTCTTGCTTTCTCCACTATGGTTCTATTCATTCGTTTGGCTGTTCCATTGTTTTGTGGCGTATTGGGTGTTGTAATTAGGTGAGATATTCCTTCTTCTTCAAACCACTGTTTCATGCTATTACTAGTGAACTCTCCTCCTCCATCGCTAATAACTCTTTTTACTTTTACCCCTTTTTGCCTTTCTAAAGCTTTTATTATTCCCTTCACTTCTCTTTCTGCCTGATTTTTGTACTTTAAACATCTTATCCACACATATCTGGTGGCTGTATCTACTACCATTAAAGCAAACCTTGACTTTCCCATAGATTCTGGTGTGATAGGTCCCATTATGTCGACTGAAATCTCTTCTCCTGGTATCTCTGTTCGGTTCCTTTCCTTCTTAAATTGCTTTATAGTCAACTTTCCTCATTTACATGTATCACAATTAACACCATCTCCCATGTGTCCTAATCTCTTATGATCTTCTACTGTTAGTTGTGCACTGAACTTTTTCCGCTCAATATTTAATACAGGCAAGTTGTTTTTAATGACTCCTCCCATTACTTCTTTATTATTCACAACAACTTTAAATTTCTCATCCCTCTTTTTAATTACTTGTGCTCCCTTTCTCCAAAGGAGAACTTGGGAAATCAGACTGTACGGTAAATCAGGGATATAGTATGCATTGCTGAAGACAATTTTCTTCTTATTCTCAGGATTGTACAACTCTATGTCTCCCTTTCCCTTAATCTCAACAGTTCTGCCTACCTCCCCAATGTTTACCTTGCCTTTAAAATCTTGAAAGTTTGAGAAGTCCTCTCGTTTGTTGAACATATATTCCAAAGCACCCGAATCTAACAATATTTCATCACTGGAACCAAGACACAAGTTAGCTTCCATTGCTCCAAAATATGTAAATATAGGAAGCTCTGGGTCACCAACAAATATTTCGATCTCACTGCCTTCACTACTGCTGTCCTTCCCATACAGGAATTCCTCCTCTTCTTTATCTCCGAAAATTTCAAGTTCCCAATCAATGATCTTCTTTTTAGTCGGAGGCTGATTTCCTTTCTCATCGTTACTTATGATTCTCTTTCCTAGGAATGCGACCGCAGTCCCCTCCTTTTCTTCACTTGTTTCAGCAATTGAAGCATTTTTAGGTGGGGCATATTTATATTTTGTCCAGGCTTTCCTGCACTCCTTTGCCAAATGACCCATAATGCCACAATTGTAGCATTTAATATTCTTTCTTTGATTTGAGCCAACGACCATAGCAACATTGTCTTCTTTCTTGGCGGAGAATTGTTTGCTGTCCTTCTCAAGACGTCTCAACACCTCTTCTAAACCGAGTACTTCATCTCCTTGGATCAAGATACAAATGAAAGACTCGTATTCCTTTGGAAGTTTGTGTAATACTTGTAGAGAGAGTACTTCATTGTCAATCTTGAGCCCGGTAAGTTTAATCTTGCTATTGATAGTTCTAAAGTCTTTGACAAATTGAGTCGCATTGGTGTATTTGGTGGCTAACAGCTCGTTAAACGCTATCCTCCTTCCCTGAGCATCTCCACCAGCATACTTTCCTTTAAGTAATTCCCAGGCTTTTCAACCGTCTCCTTTGTTTTCACCATACAATTCGCTCGCAATGACGGCTACATGGTCATCGTTAAGGTGACAAATGATTAAATTGTACGACTTCCTTTTTCTTTCTGGTACCCTATCGCATACTTTACCATTGACATATTCTAGGCAGTTTATGTTGTCTAGTTCTTCCTCCAAAATCGTCGACCAGACGAAATAATTGCTTTCGTTGAGTAAGCAGCGCAGGTGAGTATTGTTAGTGAGGTTTCCGGGTTCCGACATCTTGTTGTCTTGTTGAATGAATGGAATGTTACTGTATGTTATGGTACTGATAATCTATTAAATTAATTGATAAAACTTAATATATTTCCAATATAAACAATGTTATAAAACAAGAATAAAATATATTTACAACTCCTTGACTAAAAACTACTGAAGTGCGTGCCTATTTATACTCCTTTTTACTGAAATGTGTATGATATTTAACAGCTTTTCTTTTATAACATTTCAAGAAACACGCTATGACTTTTTTCTCTTTTCCACACAATATTCCATAATCCCCTTTGATCCTTTTAACATTTTCTTTTCCATAATCTGTTGCTTTTTGTTTATTACTTTTCTTACTTCTAAATATGTATATGGTTGTAACTATCTTTTTATGTGTCTTATTGTGAACTATCTTTTCCTTTCTCTTTGCATAGTTGTTTCTAATTGCGCATCTTAAGTTAAGATGCTTATCTTTTATCTTTCCATTCCATCTTATCACTGTAACCTTCTTATCAATTAACTTACTTATCTTTTCCACTAACCTTTTCTCTTCACCATCTATTTGTTGTAATGTATTATTTTCATTGTCATTATCGTTGTTGTTTATTGAAGTTGTATTTTTTGTTTCATTGCTGTGAGATGTTGAGTGGATATATGTAAGATTTGCCATGGTCACATTAACACATTTGACATATCTTATTTATATATTAATTAATTTATGTAATTATATTAAATTTTGATGACTTTCACCCTTTACCTCAATAAAATGCAGGGGAGGGTATTGCCAATTTTTTAAATCTGACATGTGAAATTGATGACTTAGAAAAATTTAGTGGTACCCACCCCTTGTTTCAATAAAATGCAGGGGAGGGTATTGCCAATTTTTTAAATCTGACATGTGAAATTGATGACTTAGAAAAATTTGGTGGTACCAACCCCTTGTTTCAATAAAATTCAAGGAGAGGTATTGCCAAATTTTCAAAAGAGATATTGAATTTTATTGACTTAGAAGTATTTAGATAAGCAAACTTATTGACTTGAAAGTAAAGATAGAAAATTTTTATTATATTTTCAAATTTTTGTCAAAATAAAAGTATAAGCAAACTTATTTACTTGAATGTAAAGATAGAAAAATTGTATGATATTTTCAAAAATTTGTCAAAAATAACATACTATATTCAAGACCTTTTATAAGTCAGCATATAAGAAAATATTACCAAAAAGAAATCAAAAAAAATTAAATTAAATAGAAAAACAATTTATCAATTGAAAAGGTCAAGTAATTTTTTAATGTCCTCATAAGATTGGCCATTTTTAACAAATTCCATAATGAAATCTTTTTTTTAAAAACTCTCTTGTTTTTCCAATTCACAAGAAGCCATTTCTCTTTTAAATTGACGGTCATTTACTCTTTCCATCTGCTCTGCCTCAAATTTTTTTTTCTTCCAAATCTAAGGCTTGCTGATCTTTCCTTAGCATATGATCAAACTTCATCTTCTCAAAGTCAAGGGCATTATTTACAATAGTTGATTTTGCTGAGAAAATTAAATTGAAATAAATATATAAATGAGTTAATGATTAAGATATATAGTAAATGAAACTTACTTATATCTTTTTTTTCAAAATAATCCTCAAGGGAGCCAAATGAGCTTGTTGAAGTATTACCACGTTTTAATAGATGGTTCAAGTTCATTGAAGTTGAGGCTTGACGCTTTAGTTTGGAGTTTGAACAAGAAGCTTCAGGAAGTTCATCTAAAGCAGCTTCTAAAGTGGGATTCACATTTCGGGAATTGAGATTATTTAATGGAGATTGAGTTTGAGTAGGAGAAGACTAGAATAAAAGAGAAATTCAGAGAAGAATTGAAGAAAAAACAAAAAGTAAACATACATTTAAATTTTGGGCCTCTGAGGATTCAGATCTGCTGCGATATAATTGTTCTGCTTGATAGTCGGGATCATCTTCAGCTGAACTATGGTTAGAAGGTGGAGGGGATTGATCTCCTTCAAGTAAAGGTGTGTTGGGTAGATTATAGGAAGGTTTGGATCCAGAGGGTATATGCTTAGTAGTATTGTGTAGAAACCAAGGGTTTACATCAACTCGGGAGCCAAAAAGATTATCCATTTCCTTATAGAAAGGACACATGACATTGAGATTTTTGGAAACAGTAGTAATTCCAATCTCCAAATCATCATCGTCAACTCCAAAGCTAGTTTCATTTGCAGCATGATGAGTCTTTTTATATTTTGAATGGTAACTCTTAAATCTCTCCTTCATTTGTTTAGGATTGATATTGATTCTCCCCCTTGTTTTCTTCCTTACTTCATTGGCCATCAATAAGTAGCCATTAACCTTTGAAGAAGGTGGACATCCAATACGAGTGGACTTTTCACATCCAAAACATGCTTCAAAATTTGATTTTATTTTAAGGAAGTTGATTATGATGAGATAATCATCCTTTTTAAGCTGACCTGAACCTGCCTTTAATTTTTCAGGTGTAGGGCTTGCTTTACGAGGAGACTTTTGTGACAAAGCAGATTTTTGAGTTACCTTTTGAGATTTGGAATGTCTAGGAGGCATTATGAAACTGGAACATAACAAGAAAAAAGATTAAGAGGTAGAAGAAATAAGTAAAAAAGAATGTAAACATGCCTGGTTAAAATGTTGAAAATGTCAGGAAGGGGTGTGTGCCGAGGATTGATGGGGAGGTAGCAAGGAAGGTCAGTGTGTCACATGTGACAGGGATGGGGTAAGAAAGAAAGGGATGTTTTGTGGCCAACATGTGGTTGTGAAAAAAAAACGGGAAAAAAGTGCTGATTTGAGGTCATAACTGACACCCTTTTTTGAAATAAGTGACTTTTTTGCAAAATTTAAGTGCTGATTTGGTTTGAAATCCGCACTTAATTTAAGTGCGGATTTGCCAGAACTGAAACCCCCTAATAAGGGGAAAGGAGGGAAAGAATGGAAAAAGAGCATGATAAGAGAAAAAAGAGGGAGAGATAAAAATTAGTTTAACCTTGAAAAAAAATAAATGAAGCACTTACAAAAAAACAAAAAAAACAAAAACAAAAAACAAAAAACAAAAAAACAGAAAAATTAAAAAAAATAATTCATGATTAGCAAATAAAAAATCAACAAAAATAAAAAAATGACTTACCTGGTGATATGACTTAAAAAAATGCAACCAAAATATTTGAGGGATGTTTGAGAAGTGGAGGAAAAGGAAATGAGTGATGAATGAAAAAAAGGAACACTGAAAAAATATGCAATTTCAGAAAATATGCAATTTCATGTTGAAGTTGTCAGTGGAAGGCTTATGTGATGAGGGAAGTGGGAATTTGCCACCAAATGAGCAGGTGGGGTGTGTAGATAGAAAAAAATGTTATGTGTTCACCACCAAAATTAAGTATCATAGAGTGAAGAGACACATAAGGATGTGAAAAAATGTTATGTGTTTGCCACCAAAATCAAGTAGCATAGAGTGAAGAGACACATAAGGATGGCATCTGAAATTATATGTCATGTGACTTTCTTACAAATCAATCATGGATGTGATGAGTTTGGGATCAGGAATTAGGAATGGAAATTGGGGTATAAGAGGTGGGATGGATAATGCATTATCGTGGATTCCTTATCCACTAGCCCTGGGGCTAACGGATAAGAATCCTCTGCAATTAATAATGTCTGATCCTGTGAAAAAAATCCTGATCCCTAATTACATATCCCACAACTTTTATACCCCCTATTGTGAATTCCTTACCTACTAGCTCCAGGGCTAGTGGATAAGAATCTTCTGCAATTAATAATGTTGGATGCATGGGAAAAAATTCCTTATCCCTAATTGCTGATACCTGAACATTGATACCCCCTAATAAATTTATATAGTTTAACACCAAGGTGTGAGGATTTTTCATTAATTTGAAATGCAGACTTTAAAGATGTTACAGTTGTGCGCAACAATAGGCTGAATTATATGCAAGTAAATACTATTTTTAGATTACTAGGTTGTCTCTGGAGAAATTCCATGTTGTTGCTGGATCACTGTCCTTAAAAACACATGAGAATTCAAGTGAAAGAATGCCAAGATGACATTGTGGTAAACATCTCACAGTAATGCAGCAAATTTTCCAGGAGCGCAGCAAAAGGCTCAATTCTCAAAGGTGCAACAAAGGGGTTTTCAGGTAGGATGGTTACAGAAGCGCAACTAAAGGATATTCAAAGGGCAGGGAAAGTCAGACTCTCTGCGCACACTTTTTTTAGGGGAAGAAAGGATACGCAAGTGGTGGCAAGTAGAGAATAGAAGGAAATGTGTATCTGGACTATAGGATTAAAGGGTATGGTATGTACTTGCGTAAACCGTGGTTAGCTCCAGATGCATACTATGGAGTTAAAGAACAGAAATGAGAGAAGGCATGAAAGATCACACCTAAGATAAGGATAATGTTTTTTTAGGAAAAGAGGTGTTCACCCAAAGAGATGAAAAACATGTCAAGGAAAGAAAGGTAGTGCTCAAACAAAGGATAGCAGGTAAGATTTGAAATAGAGGAGTCAATTACTTAGCATGGATGGTTCCATTATTATCAGGGACTCATGTGGAAAGTGTGGGCTATACAATAGGTATGAAGGCCGTACAGTACCTATTATTTAAGCTAGAAATCTCAGGAAGAGTAGGGTATGTACAAAAGAGTGGAGTTTCAGGCGCTATTAGAGCCAAGACTTACATAACAATTGTACATAAACTAATGAGATACTTAGATACCATTTTATATGCTTGTATTAGCGCTGAACTTGTGTAGGAAAACTCAAAGGGCAAGGAAACATAGGAAAGGGGCACTAATCATGTAAACATATATAGGCACTCACTTGTAAATAGTGTAGGGGAGAGCAGAAAAAGTTAAAGAATAATTAACAGTAGATTTTTTTCTTTTAAATAAAAAAGGTGAAAAAGATATATTTTATTTTTTGTGCATATTGGGTGTGCATATCAGAAGTAGCCACTATTAAATATAGGGGGTAGACTTGCTAGCGATTCCCCAACCTAAACTCATATGGAGCTCAGATAGAACTCAGACTGAACTCATATTAAACCCTTACTGAACTCTACTTGAACACCCACCTAAAACTGTTCTGCTGAGTGGTGCTCATCCCTGATTGTATGGTTCCTTTGTCAATAACTCAATGTGTGTTCAATCTGTGGTGAATTTGGGTCCAAGGTTGCTGAATTTCTAGCAAGTCTTCCCCCCATATTGTGTGGTGAGCGTTGTAGAGTTATTTTATTGCTAAAGTAAGGAAAGTATTAGATAGAGTGCTTCAAGAGGGAGTGACACCACACAATATGGGGTGCGCACTTGCTAGCGAGTCCAAAACATTGGACCCAAACTCACCACAGATTGAACACACATTGAGCTATTGATAAAGGAACCTTACAATAAGGGATGATCACCACTCAGCAGAACAGTTTTAGGTGGGTGTTCAAGTAGAGTTCAGTATGGGTTCAGTATGAGTTCAGTCTGAGTTCCACCTGGGCTCCATCTGAGTTCAGGTTGAGGACTTTCTAGCAAGTCCACCACCTATATTGCATAGTGTGACTGAGAATAGATCTAGCCAACAGTTTGATTGCTTATTTTAAAATATGTTTCCCAATCTCTTTTAAAAAGATCTCTACAAATTTATTCTACTTTCTCTTCCATTAAAAATATATAGATAACCAGACTTACAATATGTGATTTCACTGTCTTTGAATATTAGAGTGGAAGGCACTTCTTTTTAGAATTAGATTTATAAAGGAGAATAAAACCATCTTCAAATTGTGTCTATATCTTAGTATTATAGAACTTTTCTTTTCTACAATGTCACCTGTTGCAGAATAGGTGGTTGTGCTGTCTAGCTAGGAAGTCTTTTATCAGTACTGTTGTCTAGCTTTCACATTGTAGTAGTCTCATCCTTGGTCATTGTCTTACAGTAATTTTTTCCCCTAACAATAGTACATCCATATTGTCAATGGTTGGTGCACCTGTGCAAAAAAATTAAAACATTTAGAGAGAATGATTGACATTTGACTGTGAAAGTGAGAAATATTTGGTGAATCCAAGCTAAATATCCTATCAAATTTCAATTTATCTGTCCAAAGGTTTTTGAGGTTTTTGAAAAACTGCACCAAGTGTTTCCAATATGGCTGTAAATGGCATGCAAGGGTATGGAGGATAAAGTTTTGCAACTGAGGATGACTATTTTTTTCAGAGGAATACACCCAAACTGTCTGCAAAACTATTCATTATTAGATGCAAAAATCTACTGTGTGGAAGAGTATTATCCTCATCCTCCAATCTTTAAACACTTTGTAAGGAGATAGGGTCTTTTTTTGGGTTTCATTCCGGGCACAGACTTTTGCGCCAATTTCAATTCAGTACTGTTATACATCCTCTTTAATTCCTTCCCCAGTTCTGTCAATTGAAAATAGAGGGAAATGATAAGGAGATACTTCTAACTTATCAAAGTAAATAAGTAAGAGATAATTTTAACTTAATAGAGCAAAATGAGCAAGAGATAATTCTAAATTAATACAGAAAAGCAAGGAAGAGAGACTTCTAACTTAATAGAGTAAAACTGTTACAGATAATTGTAGAGACGGGAGGTGCAAAGAGTTTGTGGTGGTTTAGATCTCAATGATAGATACTTAACTACTTTGGAGACACATAGACTATATACATATGTGTGTGGCGCAGTTTCTTATTCAACACATGCTACTAAACAAGACGCTTATAACTGATGTAGATAAATAGATGTATTTAATTTCTCTAATGTTATATTATTCTTATATTTATTTTGGTGTGAAAGGTGTACTTAGATGGGTAAAAAAATATTATTTTTTAATGTATTTTTTTAAAATTTTATGAATATTGTTTATAGGAAAAGTGAAGAGAATGGATAAATATGAAAGGAGATAAAAAAAAGGAAATAGAAGAGAATCAGATAAATAAACTAAAAAAGACCAAAATTCTCTAAAACTGATTTTTGTGTTGTTATGTTGAGGGGTTTTGTCGTACTTTCTGCCAACTGTTTTCCCAATGGAACCCAGGTGATCATGGCTTTCTGCTTGTAAAGTTTTTCATTTACATAGTATAAATTGCACTCCATGTGTCTTATTCTTTTGGTTGATCCTTAGTTGCTCGCATTTTTGGTTGATGCTTCATTATCACAATACATATCTAATTTTACTTTGAAATCAATTATGTGTTTGAGAAGGTTCCTGATCCACATACCAATTTTTTTCGCAGTAGATAGGGCCATTAGTTCAGTGTGACAAGTTGCTGTGGCCACACACAAGAGAAGCCACAATGACCAACAAATTAGGAAGCCAAAAGGAGAACAATTTTGCCTCTTGTAGAATGGGAGTTTTTGCCTCCCCAATCTGAATTTCTGTAGAATTTTCATGAAGGTAAGAATTTGGTAGATTTTGGATGGATGTTTAAGCATAGATTTATTGAGCCTTTCAAGTATACTAGTAGGTGTTTTAATCCTGACCAATGTTCATTAGTGGGGAATTTAGAGAAACGAGCCAAGTTGTTGATGCTGAATGCAATGTCTGGACATTTTCCACTAGCCACATAGCGTAGGGAGCCAATTGCTGATAGGTAATTTGATGCCTTGATAGATGTTTCTCCATCTGGGGTTACTTTCAACAAGGAGGATGGTGGTAGAGGAGTTGATTTAGTATCTATATATTGGCTGAATTTGTCCAGAATTTTGTTAATGAGAGCATGTTGATGTAAGATAAATCCACATTCATTTTTTTATTGATAGACCAATGATGGAGTTGAGCAAGGATTTCCATTTTATGGTTAATATGTGTTTTAGGAGAGACTGAAGGTTTCTTAGGTGTTTGACATTATTTGCCATGACCAGGCCATTGTCAACATGAATACAAATAATAGTTTTGTTTTAATTTTTGTGTAGGAAGCTCACACTTGAGTTTAATTTTGAAACTTGATAGCTTAGATTGGTCAGTTTTGAAGAAAGTTGTCCCCACAAACATTTCCCAGCTTGACAGGTTCCATAGAGCTCTTTCTTTAGTAGCAATATCTTTCCATCATTGATTTCAAAGCCAGGAGGATCCTTGATGTAAATCTCTTCTTTGATGTGGCTATATAAGTAAGCTGCAGTGATGTCAAAAGAGTGTAAGGGCCAAATGTTCTTTGCCACCAAAGTCAGGATAATCCTTTGAGAGGTGAACATTACTTCTGGGGAAAAATTTTCATGGTAATCAATTCCATGGATTTTTTGAAGACTTTTGCAACATATCTGGCTTTTATTTTGATTAATTTTTCATTGGCATCTCTTTTTTCAGCAAACAGCCATATAGCATCAGTTATTCTAGCATAGGTTTGTGGCATAGTCCTGATACATACTTCCATCTTTTCCATGTTTTCATTTCATCTACACAAGCTTCATGCCTTTGTTTTCTGTTTGGTAGCTTCATAGCTTCTTTGAATGATTTAGGAGTAGATAATGCCAAAAATCAGGATGCTCTTTTGATTGAGTTGAGGAGATCCTCTTGTTTGTCTACTAATATTTCAGATTTGAAATTTCCAAGGTTAGATATGTTTAATTGTTGGATTAAGTTTGTTTTGAAAGGGTTGAGAAGATTTTTGAGAGACATTTTATTCAAGGTTGGCAAAGGTAAGGGCTCAAATGCTGCCCAGGAAGAAGCTATTAGTTTTCCTCTTTCTGTATTCCAGAATAACCAGCCTTTGGAGGCTTGTGGAAAACCTACCAAAACTCATTTTTTGGCTCTTGGCTCTAACTTCAGTCTTGTTTATCTGAGGACATGCACATAAGCTTTTGAGCCAAAAGGTCTGATGATGTTTGGTATTGGTAAGTAGTCAAACATTGCTTACAACGGGGTTTCATTGGAGCATATGCTGTTTGGTAGTCTGTTATGTATGTAGGCTGCCCATTTGTATGCAAAGCCCCAGAAAAATCTGGGTGAAGAAATTTAAATCAGGATCGTTCTACCTACTTTAGATACTGACCTTCTTTGCCATTCAATTTTGCCATTTTGTTTGAGGCTATAGGGAAATTTAATTTATGGATTATTACTTTTTAGATGAAGAAAGTAATCAGGTTTTTGTTAATATACTCCCCACCATTGTCAGATCAGAAGCTTCTAACACTCACTTTGGTTTGAGTTTCAAGTCTATTAATAACATTGATAATAGTTGGGGTTGCTTCTGCTTTGGATTTGAGGATGTGACATTCAGTATACGTAGTTGCACAATATTTTATTGTAAGGGCCCATAAACCATCTTGGTATGTTGATTCATCTAGTGGGCCTATGAGTTCTGCGGTAATTAGGTCTAGATTTACTAATTTGGGGTTCTGAGAAGGAAAATCAGAACTTTTGGTGATTTTTGACACTTTTCAGACTTTGCAATTGCTTTCATCCAAGGGAATTGATATAGGTAGTCCCTTAGCAATTTCTTCTGAAATAAGTTCTTGGATTTTTCTGAGGCTGGCATGAAAAAATTATTGGTGGTAGTAGTACATTAGAATATTGTTTTGTACTTGAGTCAAAATAGCTTGAGCATGTGTTAATATATCAGAATTATTGTCAAGGATGTTGTTGATTTTGTTGTTATCATGATTTGATGTTAAAGTTTTTGAAGAAAGGGTATTAATGTTTTTTGTATCTTTTTTAGTAATTTGAGAAGCATGAGGGTTGGTTGGAGTCTTTGTGAAAGAAAATAGCCATCTTCTGTTTGTGAAAACTGCTTTGAGTACCTGCATGACTACAAAATGGACATATATATGGTGGTCAGAGTCCCATTCTATGGATGCACCACCCCTTATGAGTGCTTTCAGAGAGATTAGAGTTCAAGAAGCATTCTCAAAAAAAATTATGTTTTTAATGTTGATAATTTTCCCACCCAGTCCAGAAAAACATACACCACACAATATAGGGGCGGACTTGCTAGCGAGTCCGCAACCTTGGACCCAAACTCACCACAGATTGAACACACATTGAACTATTGATGAAGGAACCATAAAATCAGGGATGAACACCACTAAGCAGAAAAGTTTTAGGTGGGTGCTCAAGTAGAGTTGAGTATGGTTTCAGTATGAGTTCAGTCTGAGTTCTACCTGAGTTCAATCTGAGTTCAGGCAGAGGACTTGCTAGCAATTCCACCCCCTATATTGTGTAGTGATAGGGTTCCCTTCCCTGTAATGCAATTATGTACATTTTTAGTTGCTACAAATAGGGGAAGGGGTTCTGGTAATATTGAAAAATCAAGTAACTCATTAATTTCACTGGTTAAGTGATAAGTTTCACCCATGTCAAAGACTGGAAGTGACTGGTTTGGTGGAGGGGCGTTTTCAAATATGGTCATATTTTTGAAGTTTGTGGCAGCTGCTTCATGCTGGTTGCCTATCTCCATAATTTTGGCATGTTGTTGTTCTGTTTTGTTATTATTTTCCAGTTTTTGGATTCTTTTGGGGTAAGTTGGTTGGTATTAATCCATATGACTCTGCTGGTGTTGTGGATTCTGAGGAGCACAAGATTGAGGTTGTTGTGGTGTTTTGAGAAGGTGTGGTGGTACATATTGAGGGGTTAGAACAGGGTAGTTTATCATCGGATAGTGTGCTTTGAATTGAGATGGGTCTACTGATGGTGGAGCAGAGATGTTTCTTGTCTGTTTTGGAAGTGGACATCTATTTTGAAGGTGGCCTAGAAAGTTTCAGCTCCAGAAATGTAAAGATGTGAGAGCATCTTGTTTAATATCTGTATTTGTCTCTGGATATTTACTGGTTATTGCCTCTGAGGTACTTGGGAAAGGGGGAGAGATTGATTCATCCAGCTCTCTGGTTTGGTTATATCTGTCCCAGGTGTTTGTCACAATCCTTGTCATTTTTTCAGAGGATGGAGGAGCATGTGACATTTCCATTGATTGTTCAGCCTCTCAGTGTACTTCCAACTCTATTCCCGACTTAGCATCTACTGAAAAATGAAATACCATGGAGAAAATTGAATCTTCTGTGAACATAAAACCTTCCTCTTTTAGGTTATAGATGAGTTCTTGCAGTTGAATGACAAGAGCTGATGGGTTGGAGAAGGAGCTGTGTTTTAGAGAGTGCAGTCATCAATAGAGATTGAGTTGAGAGGTCCTAGATTTACTACTGAATAGATCTTTGAAATAAGCCAAGACTGCAGTGCTGGGATTTCTGGAAATGCATTTTCACCAAAGATCATTTGAGAGTTAGTTCATTAGGATGTGTTAGGATTTTTGTTGAGGGGTGAGGAGGAGGAGTGCTATGGGCGCTAAGCATTGTAAAGAGGCTGAAGGGTGGATATTGAATAAGTGAGTTATAAGGGGAAAGTGCTATGGAGCACTCCTCATTGGAAAACTTATCTAGTAATCTAGGTACTCTCTAGTCTCACTGCTGTATTCAGCATATTCAGTCTTGTCTTCCCTCACTTTTGGCAGTCCCAACATAGTCAGTCTTAGTTAGTCTCACTGCTTTATTTGGCATAGTCAGTCCCATCTTAGGCTAGTGTTAGCGCTAGTGGTAGTCCGCCTTCTTAGGTTTTAACAGGATGGCTCCAGCCAGTGTTTTGCATGAGGAGTTTTTAGTTTCTCACCATCTTGTTAAAAAATCTTTGTTGTAGATGTCATCTAGGAGGACCAGTTGTAATTCCAGATACCAACTTCTACAGTTACTTCCATCTGATTTGAGGATGTGTGGCCAATCCTTCATTTTGGCTTTTATATGTGCTAGTGATATGGCTGTTGTTTTCCGTTCCTCTCTTTCCTCTCTGTCTGGTATGTCAGTTTGGTATCCAGCAACTGTTTTGTCATTGTTGGCTTCATCAGGGCCTTCCATAACAGTATCATATGGAGGATTTGTTGACAAAGGCAATGGCTTGTGAGGGGGGGGAGCTTTGAGTTGTCAGGATCTTGATGAAGAATTTGGTGCTCTCAGCAGGACATTTGTTGTTCTCGGAGTTGCCATCAAAAAGATTTGAGTTTTTTTTTTGTTTTTAGTATATAAAGGAAGTTCCAGACATCTCTGTCAAGCTGTTGTATGTCCTAGTAAGAGGACGAACCCGGGTTTCCTATGTTTGAGAGAAAAAAAGGAAAGAATGAAAAGAAAAGAGAAGAACAGAAAAAAAGGGCTGAAAGAAACCAGCTTGGTGATATAGAAGATGGTTAAAAAAGCAAAACACCCAACGTAAACTGGGTAATGCTAAGATGAGATAAGATGAGATGATAGGGATGATAATAATGTGAAACACCCAAAGGAAACTGGATAATGTGTAGCTGATTTAGTGCTTAAGGGGCCATAACCTGTAGAGACGGGAGGTGTCAAGAGTTTGTGGTGGGTTAGATCTCAATGATAGATACTTAATTGCTTTGGAGACACATAGACTATATACAGCTGTTTGGGAAAATCTTGCTCTTTTTTTTCCCCTCATCCCCCGCCAAAAGCGGCTTAAACTCATGTATTTGGCAGGGAGTGGAAGGTAAAAACACAGCAAGCTTTTCCCAAATAGCTGTACATATGGGTGCGGAGCAGTTGAGTATTCAACAATAATCATTTCATACAGACTTACTATAACATTATAATCATGTGTTAAGCTTATCGTCAGTTACAGAACATTACACCACTTTATGGTTAATCATATATTTTGTCTATAAAATAACCAATTGTACATTGGTCATATTGTTATGGTAACAATTAGGTTTAGTTAGGTTACACGGCAAGTCATGTATATAGTTAGCTGGTACCTGCCAGGCTGTTCCTCATTCCTACCGGAGAGTGGAACAGACCAGGTTGACTTACCCGTTATGGTAAGGTAAACTCTTACAGTCGCCTTGCTGTAAGCAGAATCCGGAGGAGATGTGTGGATTTAGCAGAAAACCCCGTCCTTCCAATAAAAATAACAAAATGGGAATTCTAAATCACTAAGCTAACCAATCTACTTGAATCTGATTGATAAAAATAATGAAACTCTAAAATAATTAACACTTATTGAGATTTAAAGAAAGTGGCTGTTGATAAAAGAAATACTGATAACAACAATTAAGGTGTACCAGTGAAAGATCTGAAAAGATTGACTTTTATGTTTTTATAATAATTTGAATTTTAATGAGACAGCAATAATCGAGTCCCAGCGATGAAGACCTTTCTAAAGATACCCTGTATGAAGTGTGATTTAAATTGTTGAATAGTATTTCTAAAATGTTATATATAAAATATAATGTTATAAGGGTATTACAATTTATTTTAATTTGTTGAGTAATAAAAAAAAATGAGACCGTGGTGGTCAATGATTAAGCTGTATGATGTGTCCCCCCCCCTCAATTTCGAGTTTGAGAAGCGCTTAAGTATTCCTAGTCACGTGCCTAAGTTTTCCCCTCCAGAGCTCTTCCAGAGTCAATCCGGAGCCCGTATGGAGTCCGTACGGAGTCCGTACGGAGTCAAAGCGGAGTCCGTACGGAGTCGAAACGGAGTCCGTCCGGACTTCTGGACTCAATTTAGAACCTTAAAACCATAATAAAAAATCTAGAAAAATTACACATAATAGAGCTACTTCCCCTTTACATACCAAACTAATTTTCGTAGTCTGCGCAGCTCTAATTACCCAGTGAAAATTCATCAAAGTTAAGTAATTTTTGAAAACGTAAATATTTCTATAAAACTTTAAAATTCATTTAAAAATTTAAGAAAAATAGTAAAAATTCTGGGAAAATTTCCCAAGGTTCTTGAGTGACTCGACTTAATACTTATAAATTTTTTAGACCGTAAAAATAAGTTTTCTCCGTAAAATAAATTGTTTTCGTGTAGGCATTCACTCGTGACCAATTTCTTCATATTTAAAACTCAAATAAATTAAATAAAACCCTTTTTATAAAAAATAATAACGCCAATCTTGCACGCCGTAATAACTCCATTTACATATTTAGGTGCCGTACTAAACTTTAGGCTACCACATCCTCCCTCCAATCGAGAATGTCCCCATTCTTAAAACTTTGCATAAGTGGTCGAACACAATATTCATCTTTAACCTTCAACCACCATCTTCTTTAATCAACTATAAAATTCATCTTCATCAATATGTCTTCCAAAGAACTTGTTGCTCCATGTGAACTCTGCGCTCGATACCAGGTACCTTTTTTAATGTCCAACCCTAATCTTCCTGGCAGAACAGCTTGCGACTTATGCCGTGTAAAAAAAAGTCAAATGCAACCGGCCAATAGTTCCTTCTAAAACAAACGTATATTTAGGACCAACAGCTCTCCCTGATCCCTCAACTTCTAAAAAGCGATCCAAAATTCCTGTCTTCTTAAAACGAATAAGATCAAAAACAGCTTCAAAAGTTCAATCTTCATCAACGGATCCCGGCCTAATTTTGCCTTCACAAGATCCTAATCCTATAACGCCAGTACCCCCAACTAACTTTGCTGAGACTATGTTTCCTGGCTCTAAATGTAAGACCCTATTTATCTTACTAAAAAAACTTTTAATCAAAATTGACTAAACCTATGACTTAACAACATATTTGAACTTCTAGCTGTCGAAATAACCAACACTGATGATGTTGGTAGAGTGAAGACGGACTATATCAATCATTACCCAAATTTTCATCACTATCTTTTTCTTGACTTTACTAATGAGTTGAAACGAAAAATGCTGGCCTATTTTCAAGAAACTCCAGCTAATAACCATGAAGACCTCATGAAAAGAAGAATTTTAATGCAAAGCTTTGATAATGATGTTGAACAATTTCAAAGAAATTATCTTTTCTAACAGTATAACTTGATAAAATTTTGTTTTTGCTTGGTCTTCTTAAACTTTCAACATAAATGATGTTTTCTTTCTTCTCTGGCTTGATATAACATAAAATAAAATAAATCTTGTGATGATTCCACTACTGAGAGCAAGGTTTGAATCCCTTCAGACTCCCATATACCAGTCTTCCTTCTTGTCACAGCATTGAGAGAGTGGATCTTCCTATGAGCCGAATACTCCTGAATCCAACCTCATAGGGCCCCCCACTGAGCCGAATTCTATGATTCCAATCTCGCCATAAGGTCCTCCAAGCTTCACACCAAAAAAAAAAAAAAAATGGCCTAACTATGAGGCACTAAAAAAAATCATTCCCTAAAATCCAACTACCATCCTAACTTCTGATTCCTTCATCACAATTTTCAAACTTTGCTATACAGCAAACCCATAAAATACTTTTGCCAGGCTTCCAATAATAATATTAACTTTAGACCATGTTAAAGCGCCACAAATTTCACCTAATTAACCATTATGCTTTCCATAGCATCATCACCACCTAAAATTTTAACCTCCTAAAGCTTATCAGCACCCAATTCCAGAAATAATTGAATAACCAGTTTAGAGTCATAGTGGACAGTGATAAATTAAAAGATTGAATTGAATTATCCAAACAAGATTGACATTCCAGTTTAAAGTCTTGGTGGACCAAACATATAATCGATTTCCAGTTTATGGTCTTGGTGGACCAAAGATCGTTTAAGTGCATAAATATCTTGATATATTCCTAAGTAAGGCCTAGGCTTGACCAAAGATTGAATAAATTTGATAATCCAGTTTAATGTCATAGTGGACCAAACATTTGATCGACAAGTAATCCAGTATAAGGCCATAGTGGTCCAACGAATGTTGAATTATCCTGCAGATATTAATTTTCCAGTTTAAAGTCATAGTGGACTAAACAATGAATGAACTACCAGTTTAAAGTCATGGTGGACCAAACATTAAATCAATAAGAAATCCAGTTTAAGGTCATGGTGGACCCAACAGCTTGATAACAGTCCAGTTTAAGGTCTTGGTGGACCTAACAAATCCAATAAAAAAATTTAACGATAGTCTTGAAAATTAGCCAGTTTAAAGTCTTGGAGGACTAACAGCTCCATATAAAATCTTTAATGAAATTCTTGAAAATTAGCCAGTTTAAAGTCTTGGAGGACTAACAGCTCCATAATTCGTATAAAACCCTTAAGGAAAGTCTTGAACAGTAGCCAGTTTAAAGTCTTGGAGGACTAACAGCTCCAAAATATGTATAAAAAACCTTAAAGAACGTCTTGAACAGTAGCCAGTTTAAAGTCTTGGAGGACTAACAGATATCTTGAAGTAAAATCCCATTGGTATTGAGTTCTCCTAGACCCTGTTTCCTGTCTAAACTAAATGAATAAAACTAAAAGAATGAAAACTAAAAAAAATAAAACTAAGAAATATAATAATGATTTTGATTTAATTAATTAATTTTAATTTTAATTAATTTTTTTTTTTTTTTATATTTTTTTTTTATTTTTTTATTTTATTATTATTTATTTATTTATTTTTTTTTTTTTATTTTTTTTTTATTTTTATTATTATTATTATTTTTATTTTTATTTTATTTTTAATTTTAATTTTTTTTTTTTTTTTTTTTTTAAATTTAAAATAAAAGATTTTAGAATAGATAGTTTTGAAATAAAATTTAAAATTTAATTTTAAAGAAATATAAATGAATGTGAAAAGAAAGATAAAAAAAGTAATAAAAAATTTTTCAAAATAAAATTTTAAAAGATGCCCCCCGGCCATTTGATGAACCGTACCCTCGACATCATACCCACATCCAAGTGCAACTTGATGTGGTTACACAATTTTGAGAAATTGAAAGAAAAGAAAATAAATGAAAGTTTTTAGAAGATAATTTTTATAATGATGATCACTGGGTGGGCTCCCTCCAATTTATAAAAATGATTAGAGACCACCAGTGAGCATCACCTATACAATAATTCATAATATATATTAAAGAAAAGAAATCACAATCTAACATAAAAAAATCAAAAACAAAATAAAATAAAAAAAATTTTGAATCAGGCGTTGAGAGCGGTGTCTCTTGATTCGTTCCAGTTTATAGTCTTAGTGGACTTCCTATAATTAAAAGACAAAGCCAGGATTCAACTAGAAACAGGGAAAATTTTGGAAACGAACATTATGGGGTAATTGTGTATAGAGCAGCCAGCCCATCAATTACCCCCACACTTGCCAATATTAAATTAAGAAGGTTCCCCTGTGAACACTTCTTCCAATAAATTTTTAAAATTTTTCCAACACTATCTTCACCCATATTTTAAGAATTTTAAGTTTTCGAAAAATTTTAAAGAAGGTCTTCTTGCATTTTGTTAAGTTTCATCACAGTTTCGTTCTCCATATACAGTGTAACGATAGTAAAGTATTTTGATAAAAAAAGAAGATAGTTTATCCTCGTTGCGGAGGTCGTCATAAAATTTTTATAAACATCATAGTTTATCCTCATTGCGGAGGTATAAATTTAATAAAAGTCATTAAAATTGTAGTTTATCCTCATTTCGGAGTTATCCATATAATTTCATAAATGTCATAGTTTATCCTCATTGCGGAGGAATCCGTAAAATTTCATCAATATCATAGTTTATCCTCATTGCGGAGGAAGACTTCGGCACTCCTGGTGCCTCTAGGATAGAACCGTTTCACTTGATCGGCCGCTACCCTCTTCTTCAATACAACTCCATCCAACTCTTCTAGCACATATGAACCGCCGGAAACTTGCTCCTTGATTTTATACGGTCCATTCCACCTATCTGCAAACATTTTTCCCCACTGACTTTCCAAACTCCTATTATACACCAGGACCATATCACCTGGGTTCAAAGGTTTCCTTAATCGATGTGCCAACCTCTCATCCCAATATTTGACTGATTGATTTCGGATCTTCATCATCCGCGAATATGCCTTTTCTAAATATTCTTCTTTCTTTTCTAGTTGCATCATTCTTGCACACAATAATTCTTCAGTAGTTTTGACCGTGTCCCAGTCAACTCCAAGATATGATTCAGCTTCTAAATCAACCGGTAAAACTGCTTTCTGTCCAAAAACAAGTTCATAAGGTGAAAATCCGGTCGTCCTTTTGGCAGTGATTCGATCAGCAAATAAAACTAAAGGTAAATAGTGCCTCCACTTTTCGGCACTTGTCCCACACATTTTAACTAAAGCATCCTTAATAACTTGATGCCCTCTTTCAACCATGCCTTCAGCTTCAGGATAATATGGGGTTGCTACCCTAACCTTTGATCCAACTTTCAATATGGCCTCTTTAAACTCTGTCCCAAATTCAGGACCTCCATCTACCGTTACCAACTTCATCACCCCATACCTATATACCCAATTATTCAAAAAAAATTCTGCCACATTTTTGGCAGTTAAATTAATAAGAGGCGCTGCCTCTACCCAACCAGATAAATCATCTCTGGCCACAATTAAATATTTATACCGCCCCTCTTTTATATGAACGGCATCTAAACTAACTCTTCCAAAGAGCGTATATTCACTGGTCGCGCGTCCAGGTTCTTTTGGCCTTAAATAACTTCGTCTTTGACATTCTTCGCATGACTGAACCCACTGTTTAACAGCCATCTTCATGCCAGGCCACCAAAATCGATCAGAAATTCTTCTAAATGTTTCTCCAACGCCTCTATGCCCGAGATCTTCATGCAGTGATTTCAAAACTAATTCTTGCCCCTTCTGTTGAGTTATAACTACTTGAGGATTTGGATACCTCCTCCTCATTAAACGTCGACCAGATAGGTAAAACGTAGATGACTTCCTCTTGATAGCCACCCATTCATTGTCTTCACAATCTTCTGGCCTCTCTAAAGTCAACAAATATTTGACTAACAAAAAATAAAAACCAGTCTGACCCCAGACTTCATCTTGAAAATCGATTAATATAACATCAATAGGGACTTCTCTATCACCAATATCACCTGCACATGAATGAGCCAATAATCGTTGACCCCTAAATAAATCTTTAATCGAGCTATGTCAACGTTTTTCTTCTGAACCTTTGGATCCTTCGAAAACCGTATTTGAAAATACCTCTTTCTCTTTATCCACCCTTTTATTTAAATTCTCTAATTCTCCAACATATACACCATTCCTTAATTTACTACTATCCCACACTACCAATCCATTTTCCTCTACATACACCACATCTTCTCCTACCTCCTCTCTGCCGAATTTATCTACACCTTTTCCAACACCTTTATTAACATAAAAACTATTTTCCAGTTTATCCTCTTGGTGGAGGTCATCATCATCATAATCTAAACACAATAGTCCTGCCAGTTTAACCTCATGGGGGAGGTATGGAAAGTCTTCAGCTCCTTTAGTGCTGGCTTTGATAATAGGTATATCTTCATCGAACTCTTCTGAGTCTGAATCTTCTTCAGTGGGTGGTCTCCTTGATAAACCATCCGGCATAGTAAAAGTCTTGCCAGGCTTATGAACTAAATCAAATGAAAAATGTTCAATAAAAGCTACCCATCTCGTCATGGGTGCGTTCGGTAAACTTGGGGAATTAATCATCTGGATTAACGATTTCGCATCCACTTGCAACTCAAAATGTTGCCCCCACAAAATATGCTGAAGTTTCTTCAGTATTTTTGCCACACCACATAATTCCAATTTCGGTTGAGAATATCTTGATTCGACCTCAGTAAATACTACAGATTCATACCTAACTGGCCTGATGTAACCAGCTTTATCCATCTGAGACAGAACCGCCCCAGCTGCAACCTGACTTGAATCAACTGCTAAATAAATTCTACCAGCATCTTTTCCATAATCTAACTTGTGCAGGACTAAATCCTTCCCCACAACCTCCTTCAACTTCACAAACGCCTTCTCACACTCTTCATCCCACTCCCAGTCTGCATCCTTTCTCGTTAACCGTCTCAATGGAGCTGCCAATGAAGAAAAGTCCTTGATAAACATTCTAACATATACACAAACGCCTAAAAACCCTCTAACTTCGGTCGTATTCTTGGGTCTTGGCCAGGACTGAATTTTGTTAACTTTCTTCTTGGACATAATCCTGCCCTCTCTACATACCACATGGCCTAATATTTCTAAGGCTGGCACACAACAGGAAAATTTTGAACCTGAAATAGTTAAACCAGCCTCTTCAATTCGAAACAAGATTCTTTCTAAAGTAATTGCAAACTCCCAAATGAATTTGCGTATCCCGGGATTCTCTTCCAACACCTGGTTATCATAGTCAGTTGTTGGTCCCTTAATTCCTCCATCATCTATAAAGATTCCAGCATATTGTGGAATTTTGTCTTGAAGGATCCAAGCCATCTGAGCTTGATAAACTGCAACCGAATTTGTTGCTCCTTGAGGTAATCTTGTTAACTGTAAACGTCCTAGTGGCGTATCGAATGTAGTTAGAGGCCTTGAGTCTGGATGTAACTCTCTCTCATCATATCCACCCATAATATCTCCCAAACCATAACACACTCTCCCTGCAAACACTTCAACAAACTCCTCAGCACTAGGTGGTATCCCAGCATCCTTTATTGTAACCCTATTTAATTCCCTAAGATCATGAACAACTCTAAGCTTGCCATTTGGTTTCTTGATACAAAATACAGGACTAGAATAACTTGACGTTGATTGCTCATACAGTCCAGTGCGTATCCGTTCTCTGACAACTTCAATATAGGCTTCTTTTAATGCAGCCGGAATAGGAATCGGTTTCTGCTGCCACGGTTCATGACATACCACAGGAATCTTGTAAGGCTCCCCATAGGAATGCTTCAACACACCCCTCTCCTCTTCTTCAAAAGCAATGGCCTTCTCTCGCTTGACCATCACATCCAACAACAACTTCTTCTCTTCTCCAGACAACCAACCATCAGGTCCAAAATTAACAACACCCAGTCTCTCAAAAGTGATTCTTGACGTCTCAGAAAATTCAGGCGGATTCTTTACCAAGGGACTTTCATAAGGATCTCTTGTTAACCTTGGTCTTCTCAAAGGTGGATTTAATTCAGCAGGTAGCAGTTCATTAATAGGTCGAACTTTATTTGCTACTTTCTTATATTTGGCTGCGTCCACATCTAAATTAACTTGAGGTAAAACATCGCCATTAAAACTCTCATCAAATGAATCTTCTTCATCGCCAGAATCAGAATAAGAAAAATTAGAAAAATATTTTATTTCATTTTTAAATTTTACCCTTTTCTCCTTTTCCTCGTCTAATTTATAAACAGATTTTCCAACACCTTTTCTTCCCTTATCCAACAGTAAATCACCCGTAAAGAAAGTTGGCAGTTTAACCTCTTGCTGGAGAACCGGAATTGAATTTTCACAAAAATTATTTTTTTGTGTTTTAATTATACCGAGATTTTTTATTTGATTTTGATGAGATTTTCGCAGTTTACCCTCTTGCTGGAGGTCCAAAATAGAAGGAGATAATTGCAGTTTAACCTCTTGCTGGAGGCCCAAAATAACATTTTCACATAAATTATTTTTTTGTGTTTTAATTATACCGAGATTTTTTATTTGATTTTGATGAGATTTTCGCAGTTTACCCTCTTGCTGGAGGTCCAAAATAGAAGGAGATAATTGCAGTTTAACCTCTTGCTGGAGGCCCGGAATAACATTTTCACATAAATTATTTTTTTGTGTTTTACTTATACTGAGATTTTTAATCGAGTTTTGATGTAATTTTTGCAGTTTACCCTCTTGCTGGAGGTCATAAAACATACCCTTCCAATTTTTATCCAACCTAATTTGGCCCATTTTGCCTTTTTCACCGTTTTTAAATTTAATAGAAAAACCGGGTAAATCCAATAAACATATAGAAAAGTCCAAAACGTATTTGCACTCCAAAGTAATATTAACAGAAAATAATTGAGAATCCACTTGAATTATCTCCAAGTGAGCTGACCTATTGCAATCCGGGATCTCATCCTGAGGAGAGATTACAACATTAGAGCGATCAGCCCCTGCTACCCCAAAAAATGAGGGCATCCATCCCTTTCCAACAAACATAATTCACCAGAAGCCGTCTGTTTTATATGCCGCTTCCTGGTGCAAACACAACACTGGCAGAGAGTAGTAATCCCTGGCCGTGTTTCCCAACCTTCATCTCCAGGAGGCGCTAACCGCATATGTAACCTCCGCATATCTTCACCAGTGATCTCCAAACTAATCCCCATGCCAGCTTGATACCCTATCCTGGCCTCAAAATCCATCAAAAAAGGACCACCAAGAACAGTTTTGACTGCTCCTCTGGCCACATAAAAGTGAACCTTACCAACAGATCCACCAATGCCTAACCTGACATGCTCAGCAGTACCCATCAGCTCTGTTGCATGCCCTCCAATACCTCTGAGGTTTCCCCCAGTTCCACTTTTAATTGGCAAGCCTATACTCGTCGCTTGCTCCAATGAAATTAAATTAATTTGAGACCCTGAATCGACCAAGGCCTTTACTTCTTTACCATTTAGAGTTACCACCAGGTAACCCAGGGGAGCGGAAAAATGTGTATCTACATCTTCCCCAAACTTTTCAACATTTTCACAAATATATTCCACCTCTCCAGTGGAAACCCGACGCCTCGTCAAATGCTTCTTTTGCTTTTCAGCAAGGGCCGGACTAATCGTAAATAACTCCCCTAAAGATAAGGGAATCTGAAGTTGATTCACCCTATTCAAAACTGCGTCCATCGCATTAGCTTGACCGGAAACTACTGGAGGCTCATACTGGACCTTTGATTTAACAACCTTGGCCCTGGGTACCTCTTGAGGTCCAACCGAGCCATCTTCACCCCCCATTATAACATCTTCACTTTCTATAACCCTAACTCCGTCACCAGCTTCTTGCACTAATCCTGATCCATCGCTAGTCCTTCTTACACCCTCCATTGGGATGGGACCGCTAAAACTTGGTCTGGGTAGAGACGCCAACGGTACGTCCTCCTCAGAATCCGAATCATCCTCTGGCATAGGCTCACCATTTAAATCAAACTTGCCATAACTAGGGGGCCCCATATCAGCAATCCCCTTCTGCATTTTATATAATTCGTCCTTAGAGTAAGGGTTCAATTTGTTGGCGGCAGTTTGAGCACTAGAAATCTTGTCCTTAGAGTAAGGGTTCACTTTGTTATTGGCCTTGCCAGGATTAGCCCTCAATTGGCTCTGAATGCTACTCTTCGCCTTAGTAGCAGCTGCTCTTCTAGCAGCATTAACATCGTATTCGCCAGCCATACAGCTACCCTCCACCTGGGCAACCGTCGCCAGCTCTAAACCACCAAAAGAAGTAGAAAATGTGGCTTTACTGACCTCTTTCTCTTTACCTTTGTCAGCTTTTCCACCATTACCGTTACCATTTTTGCCACCCTTGGCATTAACATCTTCATCCGTCACCTCTTCAAATCTGGCTCTCCTTTCAGCCGTTAAACTTCTTCTGACCAAATCAGAAGGAGACTGTCCATCACTGGGCTTGATGAAAAAACCATCGGGAAATTTATAAACTTTACCATCAAATAAAACTCGCCCAGCATCCATATCCTTATCAAGAGCAAAACAAACTGTTGCTCTGTGCCCTCTCCTATTACAATAGGAGCACACCTTTGGCTCATCATAGCCACCTCTATATCCATTACCACCATTCCCACCATTTCTCCCATTGCCTGGGAAGCGGTTACTGTTGTTATTGCCATTATAATTTCGACGTTCATAACCTCTAGACTGATAAGAAGTTGACGTCGACGAAGAAGCAATTGGGGCCTTGTTGGCCTTCTGGGTTTCTTGAACAAATATTTTTAATTGTTTAGTTAAATCGGCCAGGTGATCGACCATCTTATTATCTACATTACCCTCAACTTTAGCAGCAGGTAATCCCATTTGAGCCTTCTTGGCCTCCTGGGCTTTGACCATAATATCATTGTTTTCGGCCAAAACTTCGCTAACCTTGCTAACATATTGAGTGCATGACTCTTGATATTTGTCCAACGCCAATAACTTTAGATGGGCTTGAATGTTGTCCTTGATAACCTCCAGAGCCGGCAGTTTCTGCTCACCATTAGGCAGTTCCTTCATCAAATCTTTTCTTGAAAGATCCTTCAAGACATCCATACGAATATCCCTGCTGCATGCTGACCAAAACAAATCTTTTGCTTGGTTCTCATGCACTAACTCGTCCACCAGTATGAGATATTCCACCACTTCATCAAAATGAACACAGAGCTTTTTGAAGTCAGCCATAGAAGAAACACCACCTTTTGCTTGCCAGTCTCCAACAATTTTATTGAGATCCATCATAGTAAACCTAACACCCCATCTATCAACCATAGCTTTAGAAAGCTTAACCCAATCCTTGTCCTTGAATGCCTGCATAGCAATAACCTCTTTTTCCACCTCCCTATCGGCAATAAAAAATCTAACTTGCTTCACCATATCCACATGAGAAGCACCATCAACAGCAGCAGCAGCTTCATACCTGCTAATGAACCATTTAACCTCCTCCCCATCAAACTTTGGGCCATCCCAAGAAACAATTCTAACTGAGGGAGTAAGAGGGTTAGAAGATCCAGAAGCAACAGCAGAAGAAGACATCCCAATAAGTAATGAATAGCTTTAACAATCGATAAAATAACAAGCCTCTTGCAGGCCAATAACAAAAATCCAATTAGAGTTCCAGAAAATAAGCCTCTTGCAGGCTAATAACGTTCTTGATCCAAGTAAGTCTTTAAAGAAAGCTAGGGAATTTGAACCCCACGTTGGGCGCCAACTATGGTAAGGTAAACTCTTACAGTCGCCTTGCTGTAAGCAGAATCCGGAGGAGATGTGTGGATTTAGCAGAAAACCCCGTCCTTCCAATAAAAATAACAAAATGGGAATTCTAAATCACTAAGCTAACCAATCTACTTGAATCTGATTGATAAAAATAATGAAACTCTAAAATAATTAACACTTATTGAGATTTAAAGAAAGTGGCTGTTGATAAAAGAAATACTGATAACAACAATTAAGGTGTACCAGTGAAAGATCTGAAAAGATTGACTTTTATGTTTTTATAATAATTTGAATTTTAATGAGACAGCAATAATCGAGTCCCAGCGATGAAGACCTTTCTAAAGATACCCTGTATGAAGTGTGATTTAAATTGTTGAATAGTATTTCTAAAATGTTATATATAAAATATAATGTTATAAGGGTATTACAATTTATTTTAATTTGTTGAGTAATAAAAAAAAATGAGACCGTGGTGGTCAATGATTAAGCTGTATGATGTGTCCCCCCCCCTCAATTTCGAGTTTGAGAAGTGCTTAAGTATTCCTAGTCACGTGCCTAAGTTTTCCCCTCCAGAGCTCTTCCAGAGTCAATCCGGAGCCCGTATGGAGTCCGTACGGAGTCCGTACGGAGTAAAAGCGGAGTCCGTACAGAGTCGAAACGGAGTCCGTCCGGACTTCCGGACTCAATTTAGAACTATAAAACCATAATAAAAAATCTAGAAAAATTACACATAATAGAGCTACTTCCCCTTTACATACCAAACTAATTTTCGTAGTCTGCGCAGCTCTAATTACCCAGTGAAAATTCATCAAAGTTAAGTAATTTTTGAAAACGTAAATATTTCTATAAAACTTTAAAATTCATTTAAAAATTTAAGAAAAATAGTAAAAATTCTGGGAAAATTTCCCAAGGTTCTTGAGTGACTCGACTTAATACTTATAAATTTTTTAGACCGTAAAAATAAGTTTTCTCCGTAAAATAAATTGTTTTCGTGTAGGCATTCGCTCGTGACCGATTTCTTCATATTTAAAACTCAAATAAATTAAATAAAACCCTTTTTATAAAAAATAATAACGCCAATCTTGCACGCCGTAATAACTCCATTTACATATTTAGGTGCCGTACTAAACTTTAGGCTACCACACCGTGGGTTTGGGTACTGGCATAATACAAATTCTCAACAAAGGCATTTGGTTCACTCTAGGTGAGAATATGATCTATTCTATTGTTTTACTTATTTAATGGAAATTGTACTGACCAAAGGCATTCGGCTTGTTAGGTCTTTACTACACCACAGTACATATACTTCATATAAATAGTAGTCTGAGTAATATGCAATGAATCTATCTTTCCTAAAACAAAACATTATCTGAGTACCACACTGCCAATAGGTTATGGTCCCTTTAGCGCTAAATTAAAAAACACTTTCAATTATTTGTTTTTTCTCTCTTGCTTCTTCCTTTTGTTACCTATACCAACTAAAAAGTCTAGTCCACTAGCCAACAAGCAAATAAGACTTCTTCTGGGGTCTTGTCAACCTTAGTCTACTTCTTTCTCTTCCAATATATTTCTTCTATTCTGTTTCTTGGGTCTTGTCAACCTTAGTTTACTTCTTTATATTTTCTCTCTCTCTCTCTCTTTTCTTTCCTGATTTTTTTCTTTTGAATTCATTATCTTATATTTTTTCTTTTTCCTTCTTCTTTATATTCATTATATTCTCTATCCAAACAAAATTTCAAAACAAAAATATTACTATTTAACAAACGATTAGGTTGATTCCCTTGCCAGGGATCAAAGCAAGATTGTTGGCCCATTCTCTCCAAAAGTAAAGTAAATAGTTTAAAAAAATAAATAAAAATAAAAATAAAAAAATAAAAAATAAAATAATAAAAAAAATAACTACAACATTAATTAAAAACAAAAACTAAATCAATACATTTTTTGTAAATGCTCCATTTTTTTTCTTTTTTCTATTTCCTTCTACTCTTATTTTATTTATTTCTTTCTATCTCTTTTCTATTTCTCTTTCTCTTTGAAATTAGTAATTATACAAATTAGAAATGCCTAGTAATCAGAATGGCTACGAGACCCCTTCTGGATGACCCACAGCACCTCTTCCAAGAAGCAACCAAATCCCTCAAAACCCTACACCTCAATCTCATCAGCCAACTCGACCCTCGACATCTCATCAACCTGAGCCTCAAGAAAAACAAACTATGAAACAACCCAAAGATGAAGTAAATATCGACAATGAAGAAGAAGCGACAAGAGACTTGATCCGATTACAAGAAGATGGCTATATCAGAGACAGCATTGTCAAAGCCAGGATGATACTTAAGGATTGGCCACATATTCTGAAAGACAATGGATCTAATTCTCGATTGTGGTACCAAGAGCTGCGCCTGATCATTTTGGATTTCACTGGTGACACAAATTTTTTGGAACAAAGCAGAGCATCAAAATCTTCTGTGAAAGAACATATTGGACAAGGAATTTCAGTTAATTCGGTCAGCCCTGGAATCAAAGATCAAATGGGCGATGTTTCTCCAAGTACCCTGGCATTCAAACATATCAAGAGCCTTTCAATGTCATATCACGATCTGCTCAAATGAATTCCGTTGAAAAACTGCTCAATTTGAGGTCCAGAGATGCCGAGAATCCAGTAATGCTAATGGCTAAAATCAGAGAAATCACCACCAACATATCTGCCCAAGGTCTAACCAACAAAGACATAATCTGTGTCCTAATTCAACGGATTCGAAGGGATAATCCAGGCTTTAGCTCTAAAGTCCTGCGTGAAACTGAACACATTACTTGCAATGAAAACAAAATGATCAACGTTATCACATTGAACGGAATTATGGTCAACACATGGGACAGGATGAAACATGAAGACAATGTACAATCTACTATACATAACATCACATCATCTGCAAATTCAATAGCAACTTCACCAAATTTCTCTACAATACAACAGTCAAATCCTGATCCTCCCACTCAAGAGACAATTAACATCTCATAAATACCAACAATGTCTGCATTGGCCACAAAAATGCCAATATGCTACAATTGTAACTCTCCGGGACATCTACAAAGTCATTTCCCTCAACGTTTATTGAACCGGAATCTAAACAACATGCGGTCACCCAATCTAAACATCAATTACCCTATGATTGTACCACCATCAATTATTCAACCTAATATCATCCCTCCTAACTCTAACATCCAACAAAATACTCAACCCCAACAAATTCAACAAATAAACAGGAGAATGGACTCTTACCGACCAATCTATCCTCAACGACAGCCACAACGTCAAATTCCTTCTCATCAAACATCACAAAAACCATTGGCGCAAATCATTGAATTGACAGATGAGTCACCAGAAGCCTCGGCAGCCAGTTTTTAAAGGTTATCCTTAAATGACACACCAGAAAACAATTCTCAACAACCTATTTTTGATACGGGAGCAACACATCATCTGTCAGGTAATCAAAATGAGTTAGTCAATTTCAAACTCCTTTCACATCCCATTGCCCTAAAAGTGGCAACTAACAATACAAAACCTCTCATTACAGGAACAGGGACGATTTGCTTCAGTGGTCTGAATGGGCAAATCATCAATATTAAACCAGTCTATTTCTGCAGCAAAGAAAGGGGTACACTCATTTCACCTGCTTCATTACTCAAAAGCAACGCTGATCTATCTTTGGTAAACATGAACGATTTTCTCATCAGCTATAAAGGACAACCGTTGTTATCAGCAATGTTTATCAACAGAAAATGGTCTCTTAATTATCTGTTAAATGATACAAAAAATTTACCATTATATAAACAAATACTTCATGTAACTAGTCCAACTATGACAGATAAGAATAATGATGAAATATAACCACATTGTTTTAAACTTGAACTTCCTGATGTCACACCGATTCCCAGAACCAGAACGAAGAACAAAGAAATTCTCTTCAAATGGCACTGTCTCCTTGGTCATGCAAGCTTAAGACAAATAAGGAAAATGATAAGTGAGAAAATGGTATTAGGACTTCACGAATCTTTACCACTGGGCAACATAATTTGTGACTCTTTTCAAATGTGCAAAAGCTGTAGAGAATTATTCCTAGCCTCAACAGGTAGGGAGCCAGGACCTCTTGAAATCATTACGACTGATCTGATAGGACCAATTGAAGAAGAATCTATTGAAGGGGGTTTGTATGCACTGACGATAAGAGATCTGTGCACATCATACAGTGAGTGTCATATTTTAAAAAACAAATCAGACGCTACAAAAAATATAATTGAAATACTAACAAGGTTAGAGAACCAAACACAAAACAAAGTAAAAATACTAAGAACAGATAATGGAGGAGAATTCAACAACAAAACTATAGATACCTTTACAATTACCAAAGGAATTGTTCATGAAAAATCACTACCATACTTCCATCAACAGAATGGCAACATTGAAAGGTACAACAGGACTTTGACGGAGATGGGGCAAACAATATTATTTGATAGCAAACTAGGTAAGCCTTTTTGGAGTTTTGCTTTCAAATGGGCATCTTTTGTTTTGAACAGAATACTGAACAAAACAACCAAGCACAAGACGCCATACGAATTCTTATTCAAGCATAAACCGCAACTAGATATGCTGAGAAGATTCGGCCAAGTGGCATATGTTCACATACCAACAGAAAAAAGAAAAAAACTAGATGAAAGGGCAGTGAAATGCAATGTCATTGGCTTTCCAGCGGGGATGAAAGGCTGGATTTTTTGGGAACCAGTAGAGAAAAGAATTTTGATCTCAGCGTGGGCAACTTTTGGTGAAGGTGAAACTCAATTAGTAAACAAAATGAATGTGGATTTCATCACAAATAACTGTTCTATAGAAAAAGACAAACTAACCTTAGGAGATTTCAGACAAGAACAAACATTAATAGAGCAAGAAAAACTTGTTGAACAAATACAACTTAACTGTGAATTCTTCATTACAGACATACCCAAGTTGTTCAAAGACGCCATAAAGTCAAACAAAGGTCCACAATGGAAAACAGCCTGTGAAAACAAAATCGGCAACTTAACAAAAATGAATGTATGGACAAGAGAGACACCTACAACTCAAGCAAGAATCCTAGATGCCAGATGGGTGTTTGCGGAAAAGAAAGATCCTTTATCAGGAATCAACAAATTAAAAGCAAGATATGTTGCCAAAGGTTTCAAACAGGTCAAAGGAATTGATTATTCTTCTACTTTTGCACCTACCACTTCTTTCACTGCTCAGAGAATTATACTAACCATTGCTGCCATGTATAACAGGCCAGTACATAGCTTTGATGTAGCAGCAGCTTACTTACATAGTCCAATAAATGAAGAAGTATGGGTCAAAGACCCACCAGGATTCGAGCTTAAAGATGGAAAAGCTTACAAATTGAAAAAAGCTTTATATGGTACGTGCCAAGCAGCTAGATGCTGGTGGCAACATTTTGGTTATCAATTAAAATTATAGGCTATATGATGTCAGCTTACGATAATAGTGTCTATTTCCTAAAGAATGAAAAAACACAGGTGATGATATGGGTTCATGTAGACAACGGTCTAGTAACTGCAGATTCAACATCAACACTAAGACAACTAGTAAAAGATTTAAAACAAACATTAATTATCAAATGGCAAGACAATCTAAATACGATAGTAGGTATCGACATTAAACGAACGGAACAAGGTTTCATACTGAGTCAAGAAAATCAAATCAACAAGGTAATCAACAAGTTTCATCCAACAGGTTTGATCCATCACCAACCTCTACCAACAAACATTGACCTATCAACAACGACAACAGGAACAGAACCAATAAGACCAACAGACTATCTCTCAATCGTCGGGTCTCTTAGCTACATTACTACAGCCACAAGACCAGATCTCAGCTTCACGGTGAACCTACTAGCCAGACATGCCAAATGTCCCTCATCAGAACATTGGAGAGCACTGAATCACCTCCTAGGATATCTTAAATTCACAATCAATAAAAAACTACATCTATATCCAAATAAAAACGAAAACATAATGAACCTGATAGTATACTCGGATGCAAACTGGGGTGGGGAATACTCTAGATCAACAGGCGGAATGGTAATCACCATGAAAGAAAGTCTCATATTCTGGTCATCAAAAAGAATGCCCTCAGTAGCAACTTCAACATGTCATGCAGAATACATGGCCCTAGGAGCAGCAACAAGGATGGGCCTATGGATTCAGAACCTTCTAAACGACCTACTGAACATTGACGGCTGTTTCAAACTCATGTGCGACAATCAAGCATCTATTAAAGTTTCAAATGATGAAGCATCCAATAAACGAACTCGCCACAGTGACAGGGAATTTTTCTTCGTAAATGAACAGTTACACAACAAAAAGGCAACAATCGAATGGATACCAACTCAAAACCAACTTGCGGACATCATGACAAAACCCATGAATAAACAGAATCACGAGAAAGCATGTCAAAGTTTAAAAATCATGGAATAAAAAAACTATTTTTTCTCCCTTACTACTTTTCTTCGTTTATCAATTTATTTACTACATTAAATACTAAGCACAGCGTATAGTCGAGGGGGCGGGTGTTAGGTCTCGACTAGGCCGCAGTACATATACTTCATATAAATAGTAGTCTGAGTAATATGCAATGAATCTATCTTTCCTAAAACAAAACATTATCTGAGTACCACACCGCCAATACGGCTCACTCTAGTAATTAAAATCATTATTAAACATGTATCTACACGTTACACCATCCGTGAGATAAATAAAGCGTCACCTCTCTACAAAAACGAGCGAGAGATACTGCTAACTTAATAATGGGAAAACACTGGCTGCAAAATTGAACTCCTAACTGAATTGAAAACGGCGCAAAAGTCTGTGCTCGTAATAAAATGTGAAAAATGACCCCATCTCCTTACTGCCTCCCTTTTATTTTTATTATTATTATTATTAGTATTTTTATAATAAAAATCGGTACACTAATGCATTTTTATCATCATAAGTGTATTTCAGATGTCTAGAGGATTCAGGATGTGAGTTGCCATGTTAAAAACAAACGGATATTTTAATTACTACTATATAGCAAAATTAAAGAAAATGCGAGGACTACATGCGGGGCACTGCGCATACATACATGGGTGTTACTCGCAAATTGTACAAGTTAATCAACATATAAAAATCCAGTCGGTACATGGGTCGTCATCTTATATCAATTAACTAGCGTTGGTTGCTATAGGATATGCAAAATTATTATATTTCCCATAATGTTTTGCCAACATTGATGATTTCATCTACAAGAAGCACTCCCATCAAACATTCCCTCACATTGTTTTGCTGGAGTTTCTTTTATTTTATTTGTTTATTTGCGATTTGTATCGTATTTTGTGATTTGATCAAACACAACCTGGAAATAATCATTTGAGTGAAAAGACTCTCTATATGACGTTTCAATGAAGTGTTACTGGTTTAAGGTTTATCAACCTCGAACATGGTTACTTTAGAGCTTGATATGCTTTCATTTCTGGGTACGGATTCCAGTTAGCCCAGAACAAATATTAAAACACATAACACTTTCAAATCAAGGGTTTCATTTATTCCCTGCACATTTTCGCCTCGAAAAATTTGAAACGCAAGTCGTCCATTTAATATTCTGTTAACTTTTCAATAAGTAAGTCACATTTGTAAACAAAAGCGGTGAAATCAACCTTCTATTAAATTACAATGCTGATTATATACCTTCTGGTTTGAAGAATCTACAATCTTTCCTGAAAAAAAGAAATCAATCATCTGCCCCTTCTTTTTAGAGACGTTACTTAACATAAGAAAATCACTCTCACAACGAAAATGCACAAAATTGCATGGAAGCCTACTGTGAAAGGCAACGGATTCCGAAATTCGATACCTTTATTATTTTTCATATGCCTTTTTTTGGGAAGGTTATCTTTTGCCACTCCATTGGGTGGCTTAACAAAAGTTGCAACAGGTGCCGATAATGTTGCTGGAGTCGGCAATGTTGCCGGAGATCTTACGAAGGGTGTAAACGCAGCTGAAAACTTGAAAACAGCACCAGCTGCATTCAGCAAAACTAATCCCAGTTCGCCACGGCGGAAGTTTGGGAATTCTGAAAAGTATGTTGATAAAGATGGTGTCATTCACTCGTCTGTTGAACCCGGAGATCCAAGTCGAACAAACAAAGCAATGTATGTTGATAAAAATGGTGTCATTCACTCGTCTGTTGAACCCGGAGATCCAAGTGGAACAAACAAAGCAATGTATGTTGATGAAAATGGTGTCATTCACTCGTCTGTTGAACCCGGAGATCCAAGTCGAACAAACAAAGCAATGTATGTTGATGAAAATGGTGTCATTCACTCGTCTGTTGAACCCGGAGAACCAAGTGGAACAAAGGAAGCAATGAATGTTGATAAAGATGGTGCCATTCACTCGTCTGCTGAGCCCGGAGAAACAAGTGGAAGAAAAAGAAAAATGTATGTTGATAAAGATGGTGTCATTAACTGGTCTGTTGGACCCGGAGAAACAAGTGGAGGAAAAAGAAAAATGTATGTTGATAAAGATGGTGTCATTAACTGGTCTGTTGAACCCGGGGATCCAAGTGAAGCACAAAGACAAATGTTTCTTGATAAAGATGGTGTCATTAACTGGTCTGTTGAACCCGGAGAACCAAGTGGAACAAACAACATTGACCCGTCTGTTAAAACCGCAGAAGCTAGTAAAATAGGCGAAGGCAGGCTGACAAACTCTAAATCTATGTGGCAGTCATCGAGAAAGGGATTTTTAAATGCATGGAAAACCGCAGCATCTGGAGTGGGTAAAAGGACAGCAAAAGGCTTCAAAGCTGCGTGGTGGCTGGCCAAAAAGTTGTTTTCACCAGCATGGAAAGCAATCTACTTTCGCGAAAGGGTTTTCAGTAAATTTCTATCAAGGATTTCATCGGCGGCCCAGAAACAGAAGGGTACCATTTCACCCATAGGTAGTGACGCATTGAAAGAGCTGCGGAAAAAGGGAATTTGGCGTTCTGGCTGGGGTGACGCACCTTGGGCCCACCAGAATAATGCCCCTCATGCAGTGGACCACACTCCTGGTGTAAGCACTTAAGGCGCAAAAGTCGCTCTAGAGATAAGGAGTATTCACACCAGCGAACATGGTCGTAGAAGGAATATTCAAGTCATTTAACTGGAAAAAATTGATGCCGTGGCTGTTCTTGAGGGTGAAAAGTGAGTATTATAGGGTGATAGGGGGTTAGAAGTATGATGAAAAAGCTGTTGAAGGAGCTTGAGCTTGACTTGGTTATTGAAAAATTATGGTTTGCGGTCAGAATGGACAATGATAATTGACTTTTTTCAGGTTATAAGACATAAGAGCATGTACAGTACCGGGACAATAATTTTCACCTATTTTTTTTCTGAAATCTCCTTAAATAGTTACTTTACAGACAAGAGCATGTGTATTTCTAACTTATACGGCCATGCAGTACAGGATTGTAACAAAATAAATTCAGTCGGACATCATTTCGTAGAAATATTACATTTTTTGAAATAGTGGCATTCTTGAAATTGGTAACGAACAAGCTGAAAAGTCTGTGCTTTTCGTTAATGACAGTGATTGGGTTGGTATGAGCGTTGAGCAAAAAAATATTAGTGAAAAATGGAAAAAATTGACAAAAAATAGTGTCACCAAGATGTAGCTTAACTGTTTGCTTCCCTGGCAACTTGCATCTTTGAAAGTGTCGGCCGGTCGTCTAGAAGGAAGAAGAAGAAGAAGAAGAAGAAGAAGAAGAAAATAAAGAGAAATAAAAAGGGAACAAATAAGGACGACAAATGGCTAATTAAGGGACTTGTAGTGGGTGTAATATTACTTTAATTTTTGTAAGTATTTTCTTTCTCTGCTTAACAACACAATTATTAATACTAAAAAATAACCTCTTAATGCAACCTTGTTAACTTATAATTACTTATAATTTTTAAAGGGATAATGCCGCAATAAATATTATTATATGTAAAGTAGTTATGTTATTTATTTAATAATAAAGTAATAGTTGAGTAAAATAAGTGATGGGGCTTCAGGGGATTACCCAATGTCCTTATATGGGCAAACGGCCCTCTGAAACGCCATAAACATGTATATACAATTGAAATATAAGATAAAACAGAATAAAAATAAATGTAATTGCTATTGAAGCTGAAATAAGTAATTAAAAACATGAGTAAGAGCTCATTTTCCCACCAACTAAAATCCAGATGCTGTAACAAAATTAATGGGGACATAAGAATATAACTAATTTAATTTAAAACAAGTTTCTTCAATGATTAAAAAATAGTCATTTTTAAATGTAACAAAAAGTATACTATTGTTTATGCAAAATTTTAATGTAATTAATTAATTTAGTATAAAACATGATTAAATAATTAGGGGGTATAAATGTTGACCAATCCACAATTAAATTAATTGCGGAAAATAATCTGCATACCCCAATTATCTTCTGCAATTATTTTTGCTAATAATTGGGTTATTAGACGCTTTACGTGTCAATGTTCAACTCTTATCCGACATTTTTTACTCAACTTTTCATAACCACATCTTGGACAACTTTCTGTCATAACCACATCTTGACCTATATTCTGCCATAACCACACCTTGGACTACTCTCTGGATATGCCTTCTACCTTGCTGCGCACTCCCATTCTCATCCCATCCGGTCAGAACCCCTCACCATCTCATCTGCTTGTTTCTGCTCCTTTTCATCTTCATTTATATTTTAACATTCCTCGTCTTCCTAGATCTTCTCAAAGGCAGCCATCACCAAGTTGTTCTTCAAATCCCACTACTCCCTCTTTCACCCGCTCAGCCAAGAAATCTAAGACTGTTCAATTAAAAAAAGATGATCATCTCATTCTTATCAACTGGCTGAAAACCAAATCTAACTATGATTCTTGTTTTGGTACAGAGTATGCAACTAAAGTAGGACGGCCCCCAGCATCAAAAGTTAATGGCTATCTTCTAATGGAAAATGAATTACAGAATAAGACCAAGGGAAGGATTGATCTTTTGCCTAAACAGATGTCTGAACGCTTCAAGCATTACCAAGCCAAATAAAAGAAGGCAAAGACTCTTTCATCTCCCACTGGTTTTGGGGTTACCAACATCAATATAACTAAGGGTATCAAATCCATAGATGATAAACTTGAATCTTTATGTCCTTACTTTAAAGAGATGGATGCAATAGGGGGTATCAATGTTGACCGATCCGCAATTAAATTAATTGCGGAAAATAATCTGCATACCCCAATTATCTTCCGCAATTATTTTTGCTAATAATTGGGTTATTAGACACTTTACGTGTCAATGTTCACCTCTTATCTGACATTTTTATCCTCAATATTTGATAACCACATCTTGGACAACTTTCTGGATATCCCAGCCTTCAACCTTGCTGCGCACTTCCATTCTCATCCCATCCTGTTCATTCTATCCACTCAGAATTTCTCCCCATTTCATCTCGCTATCTCATCTGCTTGTTTCTGCTCCTTTTCATCTTCATTTATAATAACATGCCTCGTCATCCTAGATCTTCTCAAAGGCAGCCATCACCCAGTTGTTCTTCAATTCCCACTACTTCCTTTTTCCCCCGCTCAGCTGAGAAATCAAAGACCATTCAATTAAAAAAAGATGAACATCTCATTCTTATCAACTGGCTGAAAACCAAATCTAACTATGATTCTTGTTTTGGTACTGAGTATGCCACTAAAGTAGGACGGCCCCCCGCATCAAAAGTTAATGGCTATCTTCTAATGGCAAATGAATTACGGAATAAGACCAAGGGAAGGATTGATCTTTTGCCTAAACAGATGTCTGAACAATTCAAGCATTACCGAGAAAAATACAAGAAGGCAAAGGCTCTTTCATCTTCCACTGGTTTTGGGGTTACCGACAACGATATAACTAAGGGCATAAAATCCATAGACAATAAACTTGAAACTTTATGTCCTTACTTTAAAGAGATGGATGCAATTTTTGGAGAGCGAGCCGATGTTAATCCTGTAAACATGTTGGATGGTGAAGATCCTATCTCCGAACATGATGTTGAAGCAAATCTTTTCCCATCCTCTTCCTCCACTCAAGCCTCCCCTCTTCTAAATTCTACGAATCTAGATAGCTTTGCTATTGATCCTATTGGCGATTTAACCCAACCCAATCTAACTCAGGTCTGTTTCTTTTATCTTATCAATTCTATTTTTTTATTTACTTATCTTTTTCTTATTTCTTAAAAGGCTGATGAACAAACCCAGGATCCTCAATCAACTGAGTCTGAAGCTAGTGACAATGATGAGGAGGAAAATGCTACGTTGAACAAAAAGAGAAGGGCTTCAACTAGTCTAAATTTCCTCTCCCAAAGAAGACAAAAAAGTGATACTTCATCACAAACACCTTTTTCTTCGATGGAACAGTTTTTAGAGAAACGTGATGCTGGTAAGTGATATCATACCTCTTATTACTTTACTCTGCTTTTCTTCTACTTTATGTTAATTTTTATTCTCACTCTAGAACAAGTGGAAATTGCTAAAGAGACACTGAGCTTTGAAAAGAAGAAATACGAGCTCTCTTTAAGGAGGGATGACAGAGTACAAGATTTGGAAGAGAGGAAGTATGAGCTCTCCTTACGGAAGGATGATTGGATCCAAGATTTGGAGGAGAAGAAGTTTGAGCTCTCTTTACAGAAGGATGGTAGGGCCCAAGATTTGGAGGAGAAGAAGTTTGAGTTAACTCTTAGTATTGAAAAATCCAAAAATAAGGAAAAAACACTCGAGCATCAAAACTTAATGGAACAGATGAAGTATAAGCATGATCTCCAAGAAAGTTCTAAAAAGAAAGATTTCTTGATCGAATGCATTAAAGCAAACAAATCTGTTGAAGAAATAGAACGTTTAATGAAATTTTTTGTTGACTAGTTTCTTTTATTGCTTTCACACTTCATGTGTTCATATTTATTTGTACATAAATTTTACAATTATTTTCTGTATTTCTTGAAATATCGTATTTTAATGTTAAATATTCTTTTTTTAAATAAAATTTTCAAGTCTCCTTTGAAAATTTGACAATCCCCCACCCCTGGATTTTTTTGAAGTAAGGGGTGGGTATCACAAAAATTCTTTCATGTCATGAATCTTGAAAGTTTTATATGAAAATTTGGCTTTACTACCCCCTGCATTTTACCGGTATCCTAAAAATTCTTACATGTCAAGAATTTCACAAGTCTTATAAAAAATTTTGGCACAACCCCCCATGGATTTTATTGAAGTAAGGGACAGGTATCACAAAAATATTTACAAGTCAAAAAAATTCTATATCTGTTTAAAAAAATTGGCAATACTCTCCCCTGCATTTTATTGAAGCAAGGGGTGGGTATCACCAAAATTTTTCTAAGTCATCAATTTCACATGTCAGATTTGAAAATTTGGCAATACCCCCCCCTGCATTTTATTGAAGTAAGGGGTGGAAGTCATCTAAATTTAATATAATTACGTAAATTATTAAATAAATATCTAATATATATCAATTTCCCTAGTTTAAAGTAATGACAATCCCTCAAGCCAAAATGCAGACCAAGTCGAGAAACATAAGTTTGGTACTTTCTACAGGTATAGGAAAGAGGAACCCCATGAAACAAATAAATGTTATCATGATTACCTGTTATACAACACAAGGTCGATGGCTCATCACATTATTTGAGAAAATTGATATATAAAAAATATTTATTAAAAATTTATGAAAAAATATAAAATTTTCGATGACAACTCTAATCCCCATACTTTTTGGATCTAGATAAAGTTTTTTTAAATTGAATAACTTTACCTTCTTTCTTTACCTTATTGATTCTTTGTATCAACTTATTACTGATTTGAAATGAGCAACCGAAATGAGTGAAATCTTGACAGGATTTCAAACCAGGAGGAGCTTTGGTCATTTGATGATTATCCTTAGAAGAATTCCAAATAGTTTCAATGATACCATTTCCCAAACCAAAATCAATGATGCACCGGTGGTCTGGAAAATATAAACCATGTCCTTTGATTTTAGCTGGAGATGGTATTGGGTGGCCAGTTATCAGATTGATATATGAGAATATTCCAAAAGTAAGAAAATTGGCATCATTCCTATCGATATGAATCCTATTGTGGAATCCAGAATGAGTGATAATAACATTAGAAAATAAAAGATATTCGTGGCTGATATCTTCCAATTCGGAGTCACACCAATTCGGTATTCCAACTTTGGTTGCAAGTTCATGATTTTTTTCAAATGCTTTATTACAGAGCTTGTTGAGTTGAAAAGCAAGAAAAGAGTCAAAGGAAGGTAGAGTGTCCCATAAGCGAAAATCTTCATCTTTTTGAGCTTTAGTGATATTCTTGACCAACGAATATATGCCTATATAATAATCATATAAGAGTTTCAGAATCCTTATCCTCTAAATATGCAATATAAAAATGTGAAATAAGACAAGTGAAATTTGGAAAAAAGGCTCAACTTCAAAGGTCAAAATCTCAGCAACCGCTGAACCTAATTCAAACCTGTTTGTGGAAAATGAAAGATATGCTTTAGTAGAATCTTCAGTTAAAGGACATGCGATTTAAATAAACCTAACCCTAATTTGTTACATAAAAAAATGAAATAAAAATTTAAATTGGGAAAAAAAAGGCTCAACTTTAACGGTCAATATCTCAACAACCACTGAATCAAATTCAAATCTGTTTGCAGGAAATGAAAGGTAGCCTTCAGGAGAATCTTCAGTAAAAAGAACATTAGATTTGAATAAACCTAACCCTAATTCCGAGTCTGATTTTCAAAATTTTACAAAAACTTGAAAAGTGGTAATGAAGATGAGATCAAAAGGAGTTTTATAAGTTCACTGTTATCCAGATAAGAGTCATACATATATTTAAGTATGAAGTTTTCATAAAAGGAATGAGATATCATATAGGCATGAAAAAAAGGAGATGAAACTTACCTTGATTGAAAAGTAGGAAAAATAGAGTGAGAAAGATTGATGTTGGAATTGTGGGGAAATTGAATATGGAGTAAGTGAAATGCATAAAGAATGTGCAATGTATGTGTTTCAATGAAATGGAGCCAAAAAAAAGTGAAATAAGGGAAAGGGGGGATAATGACAATGCCAAGGAGGGATGAAGAGTAGGGTGATGGAGCTAAAAAATAAAGTAAAGAGGGAGAGAAAAAAAAGGTTAATTATACCATTGAAATCCAAAATAACCACTTACAAAAAAAATTTAGATAAAAAAAATAAAATAAACAGAAAAAAACAAAAAAAATTATAATTAGTAATCAAAAAATCAAAAAAAAAGAATAAAATGACTTACCTGGAGAGATGAGATGACAAAATGAATGAAACCAAATTGTTTGAGGGATGTTGGAGGAGAATAGGAAAAGGATATGAGGGATGAATGAAAAAAAATCACTGACAAAATATGCAATTTCAGAAAATATGCGATTTCATGTTGAGCTGGTGAAAGAAAACCAATGAGCCATCCAAAAAAAAGATATTCACCGTAAATTCAAAAAAAAAATGAATATGCAACAAACCAAAATACAAAACCAAGTGATTAAAGTACACAAAGAGGACATTTGGAAAGTATGAAAACATAAAAATAAAAAATTAAAAGGGTGAAGAGAAATGTTGGAGAGTAATTGCAGGCTTTTGACTCAAAGGGATGGTTGTGCCATCAACAAAACCTACACAGCCAGGGAAACCTTCAGCTTGCATTACTTGAGAGGATTCAAGTCGCTGTTCTGGAGTTGGCCAAGCAAGAGTTTGAGACTTGAGGGAAAGGATAGCAATCATACAGCGCTTGGTGTATAATATCACGGTACCATATCCTATGTTAAAGAGATTATCCAAACGTCTTACGGTAGCACCATTTCCATTTGAGCCAAAGCAACATAGAGCAACAGCAAGTTGGATGGCAGGATTATGCTGTTTGTTATGAGAATTGTTATGGAAGATAGGATGATCGGAGATGAGTTGATAAAGTTTGAAGAAAGAATCGGGAGAAGTTCTAAAAAGTTGTGTGAAGTTTAAATGAGGAATGTTGAGAATGGAGGCCAGATCATATCGGGGATCATGATAAAGATTTGGCCCCCTGGTGATGATGTAACACTTTTTGGAAAGAAAACACATATAAGCTAAAGCATCTTCCAAATCAGAGTCAGATTTATAGTAGTGAACTAAAAGTAAAGTGATGGCATTAATAGTGGAGTGAAGTAGCTGTCTAGTAGAGAGGTGTTTCATTGTTGCCGGTGGAAGGGTTATGTGATAAGGGAAGTGGGAATTCACCGCCAAATGTGCAGTTGGGGTGTGTAGATAGAAAAAAAACTTAAGTGTTCGCCACCAAAATTAAGTAGCATAGAGTGAGGAAATACTTAAGGATGGCATCAGCAATTATAAGTCATGTGACTTTCTTAAAAATCCATCATGGATGAGATGAGTTTGGGATCAGGAATTAGGAATGGAAATTGGGGTATAAGAGGCGGGATAATGCATTATCGTGGATTTCTTATCCACTAGCCCCAGGGCTAGTGGATAAGAATCTTCCGCAATTAATAATGTCTGATCCCGGGAGAAAAAATTCCTGATCCCTAATTGCAGATTCCTGAACATTGATACCCCCTAATTTTTGCAGAGTGAGCCGATGTTAATCCTGTAAACATGTTGGATGGAGAAGATCCTATCTCCAAACATGATGTTATAGCAAATCTTTTCCCATCCTCTTCCTCCACTCAAGCCTCCTGTCAGCCAGGCTACTAGACTTACCCAGTGAAATAATTAATTATTTACTGGATGAAGCCGCACCTTATCATTTTAATTATTTAATTATAAATTAGTTACATTAAAATTACTTATAATAAATTAACTAATTACAGAATGATAAAATTAAATGAATAATTAAAATTAAATATAAAATTGTCCCTTATATTTTTTCTCTAATACCGTGCTCATTTGACAGGTTGGAAGAAATAAAGATTTATATTAAAAAGAAATTTTAAAATTAAAATAAGATTTTAATATTCAAATAATATTAAATATATACAAAAAATTCAAATTTCTTATTTAGAATTGACTTCTACAGTAAATATTAAATAAATTGATGTATTTCTGACATACTCTGTAAATACATCTTTTTGACGCCTTCTTTTTAGAACAAGTTTATTATTTGAAAATGCTCCTTCTGGAATATTCTTTTTCTCTCTCTCTCATACTACTGTTTTCAGAATTTGATTGCCGTGCTTTGTCTCTCCTTTTCCTATATAAGGCCTCTCTTTTGGTTGTTTTTTATTCATTCCTTTTTACCAACTTACTTTATTACCACAACTACAATATAACACTTATTTCTTATATTTTATATCTTTAGTATTTACAAGGACGTAATTCTAATCTATAACTTATATTAATATTTTAAATCTACCTCTTATCATTGAGTAAAAATCATCTTTGATTGAGAAATACGTACCAAATTATTGAGAGTCCAATTAATCCTTAAAATCTTCATACAAACTCCGTACCAAATCTTCTAGACCAAAAGTGTACCTTGACAATTGAGGGCTTTCCGAAGTATTGACGGCGCAATGATATTTGAGGCGTAATTGAGGGGACCATCGGTGTACAAGTACCTGTAAAGGACGAGAGAGGCGAGAAAACGACGAATGTCATACGTCACGTGACAAAAGTTTTTGCTGCGAACGGGAATTGAACCGCGCTCCAAAACTTAGGTTCATATACTGACTAAACGTCGTATATATCATGGTAATTATTGATATTACTATTTGTGGGTTACTCTTCACTCTTCATTTGCTACGTATTTCTATTTACTCAGCACTCTGTAAGTGGCATTAATTTGCTCATTTTACAGGGGGAGGTGTCTGATAATTTGGAATTTATTTTTATTATTATATATTTTTTTTATTTTTCCTGGTTGACCATAATAGAGCAATAAGTGTTCTTAGTCCCAGAAGTAATAAAATAATTATATTTTAATATTAATTATTATAATTTTTCAGTTGACATTTGTCCTGATTAATTTAAATTTTAATTGTTCCAGTTGACAAATTGTCCTGACAATAATATTTTTTTTAAATTAATATATAATTAATATTTAATTACTTCAGTTGACTTTGAGTCCTGGTAATTCAATAAATATTTTAATTAATAAAACTCACATTTAATTATTTCAGTTGACATTAAGTCCTGGTAATTAAGTAATCAAGCTTAATAAAATTTTAAAATAAAAATTTATATTTAATTACTTCAGTTGAAATTAAGTCTTGGTAGTTAAGTTATCAGTTTAATAAAATTTTGTTAAATTAATAAAGTTTCATATTTGATTACTTCAGTTGACAATAAGTCCTGGTAATAAATTAGTTGATTTAAATCCTGAAAATAAATAATTAAAAATTATTAATAAAAATTCTAATTTATTTCTACAGTTGATTATATTATAATCCTGGTTTTAAATTTTTTTCTATTAATAAATTAATTTTATTTAAGTTGATTTTTATCCTGAAAAAGTTTTTTTTAATTTTTTTATTTTTTTTAAAAATCAAAAATAAAGACTAATTAATCTTATTGTCTCTTTTCTTCATTTCAGTAGAATCTTAAAATGACTGACCAAAGTGGTTCTGCTGCACGTGAAGAAGAACTAGACTTAATTGATTATGATGAGCCTACTTCTGTAAGTTCTCCTTTAACAAGAAGAATTTCTCAAACTAATAAATCCTTGCCCCAAACAGGAGGTAGAGATGGAAGAAGTAGAAATCCTAGTGGACACAACTCAGGATCAGAAGCCTATGATAAACCCACCAGAAGAGCTTCCAAAAGGCTTCAGGATAAAAAAGATGCCATTGTGTCAGCAGGTAAAGAATCTGTCTACTCACATAAAGGAGTTAAGGACAGAAAGCTTGAGATTAAAGGTAAGGGTAGATGCTTTGGAAGAAAAGGTGAGAAGAACAGATACTTTTCTCCAAGAGAAGAAGAAACCTCTTCCTCCCAGGGATCAACAACAATTGGCTCCCCAGTCCCAAGAGAAGGTGGAAGTGTCCAAGTGGCAGTGGGACTGGCTGAACACTCAGTGGGACTACCTGGCTCAAAACCAGCATCAGTTACCGTTACCTCAGGCAGGTCCATCAAGGCCCAACCAGGTCAACCCCACTCCTCCCCACCCTTATCAAGGAGGCAAAAGAAGAAGAAAGACCAATATGGTGATACCCAGAAAACCCTGGTACATCCCTCTATTGATTCTCAAGTGCCTTTTCTTGTGGCTGACTCTGTTCCTTCAGGTAAATCTGGAAGGGAGGATGAAACCTTGAGACCTATAGAGGCTGGGAGTAGTAGACAAATCACTCATGTATCTAATCCTTTACTTTTAATTGCTATCTCAATGATTAATCCTGATATGGCTGTGATTGATGAAACTCTTGACCCTGAGTTCTATGAGAGTCTGGAAAGTTACTCAGTTTCCTTATTGAGAAACACTCCAGATATAGCAAGAATTAATGATGAGCACTTGAGAGATATTATTGCCAAGAAAAATCATATAATGAACAATATGCAATTGACTCAGAGATATAATAGTTTGTTAACTGATCAGGGTTATCAATAATTAAGAAGTGAATCACAGAGAGTCTCTGATGAATTGTCTCATTACAAAGCAACCCATGAAAAGAAAGTTGCTTTATGGCAAAAGATAAAAAATGATTTGTCTAAACTAAAAGATACTGTATCTGCCTGTTGCCAGGAGGTAGAGATAGATAAGATAAATCTGAAAAGATTGAATGACCATTTGTCATCTTTTCAAAATAAAAATCAGTTATATTTTGCAACTATCAATGAGAGTTTATCTAGTCTTCCAAGAATGAAAACAAGACTAACAACCATTGAAGAAAAATTGAACTCATTGTTAAATGACCAAAAATATTCTGACATTTCTGTGAAGGAACATATAGTGCAGGATGCTCAAATAGTACCTGTGGCTAGTTCATCTAAAGTAAAAATAGCTCCAGAAATACCTGTTGATAACACTGAGTTTCCATCAAAAACTGATGATGCACCAGGATCTGCAACAGAAGGATTAAAAAATGAGATTTCAGCACAATTAGAGAAATTACAGCTGCTTCTTACTCAGAAACAAGCTAGTACTAAGGAGACTCCTTCAAATCAAAAGAATTGGCCAAAACTTGACCAGTACCCAACATTTGATGGTGATTCTTCCTCTGATTGGCAACAATTTATTTGCAGAATTGATAACTTAAAAAATTCTTACAAACTCCCAGATGAGGAAATTGTGTCCAAGTTAATTTCTTGGTTCACTAATGTTGCCCTGATGTGGTATGAATCTGTTCTCCTGGATGGGAATGACTACTCATGGGAGGATTGGAAGAAATTAATTAAAGCACAATTTGGTGGCTCCAAGTTCAGAATGGCTCAACAAAGGCAGTATGAGGAAACTAGATATAGCTCTTCTACTGATAAACCTATTGAGTTTTTAATGAAACTTGTAAAAATCTTAAGGGCAATGGACCCAAATATGGAGTTTGATTTATGGAAGGACAGGATCCTCTATAAATTACCAATGTCTCTGAGAGACTTAATAGTGGCTAGGACTGAGTTCTCCAAAGAACCCTCTTCTTTCATTAATACTTGCAATGAGATACTTCTAAACAATAAGTATGATGCCACGAGATTCATTCCTAGGACCCCTTTGGAGAAACCCTCCACTTACCAACAGAAACCTCTGGAAAAGGTTGGTAAACCTTGTGCCCCTGTTGCACCAAAGAAGTATGCAACAAAAACTTGCTTCAAGTGCAACAAGCCTTGGCAGAAAAGCCATGTTTGTGACAAGAAGATAAATCTTGTAGAACAAACAGAGGAACATGCTGATGACACAGTGGTACTGGATGATACATCAAGTGATTGTGCCAGCAATATTTCATATGAATCTCAACAAGAAATCTTGATCCTGGAAGAGGATATCCATTATTTAAATACTATTGACATTGATAATAATGATTTATCTACAGTTGAAGATGCTGAGATCATAAAGAACATTGAGGATAGCTCAATTATTATTGCACCTCTTAAGGCACCAGTCTTGATCAATGGAACCAGCATTGAAGTTGTTCTGGATTCTGGAGCTGGAGGAAGTGTAGTATCTGAAAGAGCACTTGCTTCAGTAATTCAAGACTATAAATCTAAACTGATGCCTATCATTTCTGAGAATTGGAGAGGGTATGGCTCAGTTTTGTCCCCTATTGGGAAATACAAAGCCACAGTGATTTTTAAATATAACCATGGTTTTGTAAGAGCTATTTGTGATTTTGTTGTCATGAAAAATGATAACTTAAGCAATTGTTTTATTGTAGGGAATGATATTTTAACTAAGTATGGCATAAAATTTGATCCTTCAAACCAATGTTTCACAATGGGGATGAATGGGAAGAGAAAATTTAAGATTTCCTCCCCTAAAAAATTAGTAAAACCAGAATTGAACACATGTAATTCTGTGGTTCAATATAAAGGAAGATCTACAAAGGAAATGCATGCCCTTATGTCTGAAATTGAAAATGCTTCTTTTGGAGAATAACTTTCTGGTGAGGATAAAGATTCCATCATTAACTTGATAAAATCTTTTCCTATGTCCTTTGCTCATGGGTCACATGAACTGGGATTAGTTAAAGAGGAAATGAAACTTTCATTGTCTTGCCCATTAACTGATATACCACCTAGTTTAAAGAAGAAGCCTTATCCTGCTTCTCCCACAAAGAGAAAAGATATTGAAGACAATATCTCTACCTTTTAAAAATGAATATTATTGAAAAGGTAGTTGAAACACCTAAATATTGTGTTATCTCACCTGTCCTAATTTCTTATGAGAAAGATAAAGCCAGTTTATGTGGTGATTATAGAGCACTAAACACTTATACTGTTGATGATATCTACCCTTTACCTAGAATCAGCTCTATACATGCTACTTTACAGGGTGCTAAATATATCAGCTGTTTGGATGGTAATAAAGGATATCACCAGGTACCTGTTGAGAAAAATTCTCAGAACATTCTGATGATTGCCACTCATATGGGTATTTATAAGTATATTAGGATGCCATTTGGCCCTAAAAATGCCCCTTCAGTTATCCAAAAAGTAATGAATAACACATTCCATCAAGAGATAATTGAAGTATGGCTGATGGTTTATATTGATGATATCATTATCTTCTCAAAAACATTTGAGGACCATCTTAAACACCTGTGTAAAGTATTCCAGAAAATGGATGAAATAAATATGACACTTGCTTTGAAGAAATGTAAATTTGGTTTCCATTCCTTAAGAGTTCTTGGTCATGTTATTTCAGGCTTACAGATATGTGTTGACCAGAACAAAGTGGCAGCCATACAACAGGTGAAGGCTCCTACAACAGTGAGAGAGCTCCAAAGTTTTTTGGGAATGTGTGGATACTATAGAAAGTATATTAAAAATTACCAAGTCATAGCTTTACCCCTTACCCAATTAACTAGAAAGGATGTTGCTTTTGTCTGGAATAGTGAAAGACAAAGAGCCTTTGACACTATGAAACACTGTTTGATGTCAGCACCAATTCTTGCTTTACCTGACTTTAATCAACCATTTGTTTTGTACACTGATGCCAGTTTCATTGGTCTTTGTGCTGCCCTCCATCAAAAACAAATGTTAAATGATAAAGTTTCAGAAGCAGTAATTTGTTATATTTCAAGAACCTTGAGAAATAGTGAATTGAAATATGGTGCTACTCAATTAGAGTGTTTAGCTGTAGTATGGGCTCTAGAAAAGCTTCATTATTACCTAGATGACCAGAAATTTGAACTTGTCACTGACTGCAGTGCAGTTAAATCCCTTTTAAACTTGAAAACACCTAACAGACATATGTTCAGATGGCAGCTGGCTGTTCAAGAGTACAGAGGGAGAATGACAATTATTCATAGGGCTGGTATTGTTCACTCAAATGTGGATATGTTATCTAGGTTACCTTTGCCAAATAATGACTCTAATCCTGCGTATGATCCTGAGGACGAAATTATTCATATACATGGTATATATGTGGTTGATATGGAGGAAGAGCTATTACAGCTTATTCTGGAATCATATGATAAGGACACTGACTTGAAAAAGTTATGCACCATATTAAATGATCCAAAGAATGCTTCAATACAAGCATTAATTAAAACCCTTCCACCAAAGTACCAAAAAGCTTTGTAAAAAGGTAAATTCTCAATTGATGAAGGATATCTATATTATAGAAGAAAGTTGAGTAATGTCATTGTTATTCCTCCTTCTATGAAAGAAATCATCTTGAAAATTTGTCATGATGACATATTAGCTGGACATTTTGATCTTGACAAAACAATGATCAGAATTAAGAACACTGCTTGGTGGGTTAATATGTCTGAAGACACAAAATTATATGTTGAGTCTTGTGATTCTTTCCAAAAATCAAAAAGATTAACTGGTAAAAGAGCAGGATTAATACAACATATTGAACCTCCTGATGCTCCATGGCAAATAATAAACATGGATTTTGTAACAGGATTACCTATTGCTGGTAAAGACAGTTATAACTCTTGTTGGGTTATTGTGGACAGATTCACAAAAATGTGTAAATTTATCCCTACCCACAAGGATGTTTCCACTAAAGAATTAGCTTTCTTATGGTGGTCTCATATGTTTAATACTGCTGGTTTTCCTAAAGCCATAATTTCTGACAGAGACCCTAAATTTACTTCTGAATTTTGGATGTCTCTGATGGATGTTTGTGGTTGTGATCTAAAACTTTCTACTGCCCATCACCCTCAGACTGATGGTTTAGCTGAAAGAATGATTCAGACTTTAGAGGACATGATAAGAAGATATTGGGCCTTTGGCCTTGAGTATAAAGATAATGACAGATTCACTCATGATTGGGTTACCTTACTTCCTGGGTTAGAATTTGCTTATAATAGCACTGTTCATTCTGTTACTCAAAGAAAGCCTTTTGAGCTCTGGCTTGGATATGTTCCCAATACTCCTGCCCAAATTCTCAATAACAAAATACCTAAATTGGATATACATCCTGGTGTAAAATCTTTTCTTCAAATGCAACAACTATGTAGAAATCATGCTCAAAAATGTATTGAAAAATCATTTGAATATGAGAAGAAAAGATGGGACAAATCCCATAAAGAATACACTTATAAAAAGGGTGATGAAGTGTTGATTTTTACAGTCCACTTCAACTTACAAGGTAATAACAAATTGAAAGATCCATTTGTTGGTCCATTTGTTGTCAGAAGAGTGATTGGAGATAATGCAGTTGAAGTTATTCTGTATTCCCCATATGACAGAAAACATCCTGTTTTTCCAATATCTCTTTTGAAACCTTACACATCCAATAGTGATTTATTTCCAAAAAGGAGGGGTAGACCAAAGAAAACCCCAAATGAAATCACTGAAACAGAAGAAATTGAATAAATTCTAAATGAAAGAATAGTCACTGCTGAAAAAGGTACAGAATACTTATTGAGATTCAAGAATAAATCATCTGAATATGATTCTTGGATACCTGGGAAGGAGATATCTAATCTTCCTACTCTACTAAAAAAGTATAAAAAGAAAAAATCATAGCATTTTTTTATTGTTTTTTTAGAGTGAGGAAGTGTCAGCCGGCTACTAGACTTACCCAGTGAAATAATTAATTATTTACTGGATGAAGCCGCAACTTATCATTTTAATTATTTAATTATAAATTAGTTACATTAAAATTACTTATAATAAATTAACTAATTACAGAATGATAAAATTAAATGAATAGTTAAAATTAAATATAAAATTTTCCCTTATATTTTTTCTCTAACACTGTGCTCATTTGACAGGTTGGACGAAATAAGGATTTATATTAAAAAATAAATTTTAAAATTCAAATAAGATTTTAATATTCAAATAATATTAAATATATACAAAAAATTCAAATTTCTTATTTAGAATTGACTTCTACAGTAAATATTAAATAAATTGATGTATTTCTGACATACTCTGTAAATACATCTTTTTGACACCTTCTTTTTAGAACAACTTTATTATTTGAAAATACTCCTTCTGGAATATTCTTTTTCTCTCTCCCTCATACTACTGTTTTCAGAATTTGATTGCCGTGCTTTTTCTCTCCTTTGCCTATATAAGGCCTCTCTTTTGGTTGTTTTTTATTCATTCCTTTTTACCAACTTACTTTATTACCACAACTACAATATAACACTTATTTCTTATATTTTATATCTTTAGTATTTACAAGGACGTAATTCTAATCTATAACTTATATTAATATTTTAAATCTACCTCTTATCGTTGAGTAAAAATCATCTTTGATTGAGAAATACGTACCAAATTATTGAGAGTCCAATTAATCCTTAAAATCTTCATACAAACTCCGTACCAAATCTTCTAGACCAAAAGTGTACCTTGACACCTCCCCTCATTTGAATGAGACAAATCTAGATAGCTTTTCTGTAGATCCTATTGGTGATTTAACCCAACCAAATCTAACTCAGGTCTGTTTTTTTTTCTTTTATCTTATCAATTCTATTTTTTATTTACTTATCTTTTTCTTATTTCTTAAAAGGCTGAAGAACAAACCCAGGATCCTCAATCAACTGAGTCTGAAGGTAGTGACAATGATGAGGAGGAAAATATGACCTTGAACAAGAAGCATAGGGCTTCAAGTAGTCTAAATTTCCACTCCCAAAGAAGACGAAACAAGTGATACTTCATCACAAACCCCTTTTTTATCTATGGAACAATTTTTAGAGAAACATGATGCTGGTAAGTGATACCATATCTCTTATTACTTTACTCTGATTTTCTTCTACTTTATAATAATTTTTATTATCACTCTAGAACATGTGGAAATTGCTAAAGATACTCTAAGCTTTGAAAAGAAGAAATACATGCTCTCTTTAAGGAGGGATGATAGGCTACAAGATTTGGAAGAGAGGAAGTACAAGGTCTCTTTACGGAAGGATGATTGGGCCCAAGATTTGGAGGAGAGGAAGTACAGGCTCTCTTTACAGAAGGATGGTCAGGCCCAAGATTTGGAGGAGAAGAAGTTTGAGTTAACTCTAAGTATTGAAAAATCAAAAAAGAGGAGAAAACGCTCGAACATCAAAACCTATTAGAGCAGATGAAATATAAGTTTGATCATGAAGAAAATTCCAAAAAGAAAGATTTCTTGAAAGAGTGTGTTAAAGCTAATAAATCTGTTGAGAAAATTGAACGTTTAAAGAAATTGTTGGATTACTAGTTTGTTTTATTTCTCTCACACTACAACTGTTCATATTTATTTGTACATAAAATTTAAAATAATTTCTTGTATTTCATTACTCTATCAATCATTACTTGAATTTTAGTATTTTAATGTTAAATATTCTTTTTTTAAATAAAATTTTCATGTCTCCTTTGAAAATTTGACGATCCCCACCCCTGGAACTTTTTGATTTAAGGGGTGGGTATCACCAAAATTTTTTCATTCCATGAATCTTGAAAGTCTTATATGAAACTTTGGCTTTACTACCCCCTGCATTTTACCGGTATCCCCAAAATTCTTACATGTCAAGAATTTCACAAGTCTTATAAGAAATTTTGGCAAAACCCCCCCTGGATTTTATTGAAGTAAGGGACGGGTATCACCAAAAAATTTTCACCAAAATATTTACAAGTCAAAAAAATTCTATATGTGTTTTAAAAAATTGGCAATACTCTCCCCTGAATTTTGTTGAAGCAAGGGGTGGGTATCACCAAAATTTTTCTAAGTCATCAATTTCACATGTCAAAAAAAAATTTGGCAATACCCCCCCGCCTGCATTTTATTGAAGTAAGGGGTGGAAGTCATCTAAATTTAATATAATTACATAAATTATTAAATAAATATCTAATATATATCAGTTTCCCTAGTTTAAAGTAATGACAATTCCTCAAGCCAAAATGCAGATCAAATCTAGAAACAAAAGTTTGGGACTTTCCACAGGTATAGGCTAGAGGAACCCCATGAGACAAATAAATATTATCATGATTACCTGTTATACAACCAAAGGTTTTTGGCTCATCACTTTACTTGAGCAAATTGATATATAAAAAATATTTATTAAAAATTTGTGAAAAAATATAAAATTTTTGATGACAACTCTAATCCCCATACTTTTTGGATCTAAATAAAGTTTTTTTAAATCAATTAAATTTACCTTCTTTCTTTACCTTGTTGATTCTTTGAATCAACTTATGACTGATTTGAAATGAGCAACCAAAATGTGTGAAATCTTGACAGGATTCCAAACCAGGAGGAGCTTTGGTCATTTGATGATTATCCTTAGAAGAATTCCAAATAGTTTTAATGATACCGTTTCACAAACCAAAATCAATGATGCACCAGTGGTCTAGAAAATATAAACCATGTCTTTTGATTTTAGCTGGAGATGGTATTGGTTTGCCAGTTATTGGATTGATATATGAGAATATACAAAAATTAAGAAAATTGGTGTCATTCCTATCAATATGAATCCTAGTGTGGAATCCAGAATAAGTGATTAAAAATTAGAGAATAAAAGATATTCGTGGGTTATATCTTCCCATTTGGAGTCACACCAATTCAGAATTCCAACTTTGGTTGCAAGTTCATGATTTTTTTCAAATGCTTTATTACAGAGCTTTTTGAGTCTAAGAGCAAGAAAAGAGTTTAAAGAAGGTAGAGTGTCCCATAAGCCAAAATCTTCATCTTTTTGAGCTTTAGTGATATTCTTGAGCAATGAATATATGCCTATATAAATGAAATAAGTGAAATGATATTAAGAATGAAAAAAAAACTATTAGACATACCAAGAGAATATCCTTTAACAAAACCTGGTCTCTAACCAAATCCAATCATGATACCACCCAAAAAATTCGTATTCCTTATAGGTAACTGAACCAAAGCCATTTGATAAAGAGTTATGATAAGATCCAATAGTTGATTAAAAGATTCATCTTTTACACCATCAATTGAATGTACTTCCAAAATGAATTGAGCCTTATAAAAATTACTGATAACTGCAACAACTCAATCATCTCCAAATATGGTTAGCTATTTGATATCTTATGGTAATTTTTTTGGATATTGATTTTTTATATCTACATTAGTTTTATGAAAAAAAATGTTTGGGATATGACAAAAAAAACTTTCACAGAGAATTTTTTTTTCAGATATCTTTTCTTCTGATGAGACTGATTATCTTTAATTTTTTTTTGATTATTTAGAAGATGATTGTATTGAAGTTGATTTTGAAGATGATAGAGATGATAAAGATGAAGATGATAAAGAGGATAAAGATGAAGATGATAGAGAAGTAAGGGATGAATCTGAAGAAGAAGACATTTTTTTGATCTGAAAAAAATTTAAATGTCAAAAAAACATTCAACACATATTTTTTTAAAAAAAAACTCACGTAATAATATCTTTTAAAATAAAATTTAAAGCAAAATCCTTTTAAAAAAATTAAAAAAAAATATAATAATTTTCAGTAAAAATTATTTCAAAAAAAAAAATACAAAATAAAACCTGAAGTTTGGTTATAAAAAACCTTCACAGAAAATCCTGACAAAATAATTAAAAAAAAATAAAAATAAAAAAAATCAGTAAAAGAAAAGTCAAATCAAATAAATTAAATAAAATATTTAAATTCAGTAAAATTATTTGGAAGAAAAATTAAAAATTAAAACCTAAACCTTTTTTGTTTTGTAATTTCCAGGGAAAGACCTTAACAGAAAGTAAAAGATTTTTTTTTCTAAAATTCTTCGAAAAAAAAATAGAAAAAAATTACAAAAAACAAATTTTTAGTATGTTTTTTAAAAAGTAGGTAACCCCTCTTTAACTCCCATAAAATTCCCCTTTCCCCCCCCTTTATTTTGCTGAAATCCCTTATAAAATCCCTCCCTTTTTGCCTCCAAACCACCCTCAAATCCCCTCCTTGACTGTCTCAAAATCCCCCTGAATCCCCCTCCTTTATTGCCACAAAACCCCCCAAAATCCCCTCCCTCACCCCTCTTTAGATGTTCCAAACCCCCCTTTTCCCCTCCTCTTTAGCCGCTTCAAACACCCTCTCTTCCACTCCCCTTAAGCCTCCTCTAGCCCCTCCTCCTTATTAACAAACAATCGCTAACAATTGTTTGTTAAGAAGGAGGGGGGGTAGAGGTGGCTAAAGGGGAGTGGAAGGGGGGGGAGGGACCTAAAAGTGGGGAAGGGGGGTTTTGAGGAGGTTAAAGAGAGGAGAAGGGGGGAGTGTTGAGGCACCTAAAGAGAGGGGAAGGGGGGGTCATGAGGCACCTAAAGAGAGGGGTAGGGGGGGTCATGAGGCACCTAAAGAGGGGGGAAAGGGGGGATTTGGGACAGGTAAAGAGGGTGAAATAAGGGGGACTTGAGGAAGTTAAAGAGAGTGGAGAAGGAGTGACTTGAGGCAGGTTAATAGAGAGGAAAAGGGGTGAAATGAGGCAGCTAAAGAGGGTGAAGGAGAGAAAAAAAAAGAAAAAAAAAGAGAAAAAAGAGAAAAAAAATAGTCTAACCTTGAAAATAAAAAAAAGGACTTGAAAAAAAACAATAAAAAGGGAAAATAAAAAAATTCATGATTAGCAAATAAAAAACAAGAAAAAAGAAAAAAAAAAGACTTACTTGGTGAGATGAATAGAAAAAATAAAAGTAACAAAAATATTTGAGTGATGTTTGAGGAGAGGATGAAAAGGATATGAGTGATGAATAAAAAACAAAAATCACCAACAAAATATGCGATTTCATGTTGAGCTGGTGAAAGAAAACCAATGAGCCATCCAAAAAAAAGATATTCACCATAAATTCCAAAAAAAAAAGAATATGAAACAAAACAAAATACCAAACCAAGTGAATAAAGTACACAAAGAGGAAATTTTGAGAGTACAAAAAAATAATTTAAAAGGGTGGTGAAGAGAAATGTTGGAGAGTAATAGGCATAATGACAGAGCGTATGCCGGTTGAATGAATGTTTTGTGATTCAAGGGAGGGGAGAGCCAGTGCTGGTTCAGGATCCTATTCTTCATAAAAATCATTCCACTCATCCTTTAAATCAGCTAGGATATTGTTGAGTATAATGCAAGTCATGATCCAATGATTTGCAGTTTTGATCTCCAATTTTTTTTGAAATTGAATTCTGAGCTCCTGGAGACTAGAAAATCTTCCCTTTAAAATACCTATAGCATTTTCAATTTGTACTCTTGATTGGGCAAGATGATAATTAAAGGCAGTTTTGGAGTCACCTTCTAAGCTTGCACCACGGAAAGCAGGTATAATGTACTTTCCACTTGCATATGCTGAGTCTGCAAGGAGGTAATGAGATTTGTCAAAGTATGAGTCCGGGGTTTGAGAAATCCTCATTCTTTGGAAGACAGAAGAGTTATGACATGAGCCAGGGCAGCCACTATGAAAAGCAATAAATTTTTTATTGACATTGCATACAAGTTTAATGGCAATAGAGTATCTAGAAAGAAGATAAAAAGTTAGTTTATGAAGGATGAGAACTTGGAGAAGATTTTGTAGAAACTTTTTTTTGAAATCAAAATAATGGTTGCCATCATGTGCAAGCTTTTGACTCAAAGGTATAGTTGTGCCATCAACAAATCATACACAGCCAGGGAAACCTTCATCTTGCATTACTTGAGAGGATTCAAGTCGCCGTTCAGGAGTTGGCCAAGCAAGAGTTTGAGACTTGAGGGAAAGGATAGCAATCATACAGCGCTTGGTGTATAATATCACGGTACCATATCCTATTTTAAAGAGATTATCCAAACGTCTCACAGCAGCACTGTTTCCATTTGAGCCAAAGAAACATAGTACAATAGCAAGTTGGATGGCAGGATTACGCTGTTTGTTATGGGAATTTTTATGAAAGATAGGATGATCGGAGATGAGTTGATAAAGTTTGAAGAAAGAATTGGGAGAAGTTTAAATGAGGAATGTTGAGAATGGAGGCCAGATTATGTCGGGGATCATGATAAAGATTTGGCCCCCTGGTTATTATGTAACACTTTTTGGAAAGAAAACACATATAAGCTAAAGCATCTTCCAAATCAGAGTCAGATTTATAGTAAACAACTAAAAGAAAAGTAATAGTGTTCATTTTTGAGTGAAGTAGCTTTCTAGTAGAGAGGTGTTTCATTGTTGCCGGTGGAAGGGTTATGTGATGAGGGAAGTGGGAATTCACCGTGAAATGTGCATTTGGGGTTTGTAGATAGAAAAAAAACTTAAATGTTTGCCATCAAAATTAAGTAGCATAGAGTGAGGAAAGACTTAAGGATGGCATCAGCAATTATGAGTCATGTGACTTTCTTGAAAATCCATCATGGATGAGATGATTTTGGGATCAGGAATTAGGAATTGAAATTGGGGTATAAGAGGCAGGATAATGCATTATAGTGGATAAGAATCTTCCGCAATTAATAATGTCTGAACCCGGAAAAAAAAATTCCTGATCCTTGAACATTGATACCTCCTATTGTTTTAAACTATTTTGAGTCAAAAAAAAATTAATTTAATGTAATGACCAATTTTAAAGTAGAAATTTTAATATTAGGGGGTATCAATGTTCAGGGATCCGCAATTAGGGATCAGGAATTTTTTTTCCTAGGATCAGACATTATTAATTGCAGAAGATTCTTATCCACCAGCCCCAGGGCTAGTGGATGATGAATCCATCATAATGAATTATACTGCCTCTTATACCCCAATTTCCATTCCTACTTACTGATCCCAAACTCATCACATCCATGATGGATTTTTAAGAAAGTTACATTACTTATAATTGCTGATGCCATCCTTAAGTCTCTCCTCACTCTATGCTACTTAATTTTGGTGGAGAACACTTAAGTTTTTTTTCTATCTACACACCCCAACTGCACATTTGGCAGTGAACTCCCACTTCCTACTCATCACTTAAACCTTCTACCAGCACCTATACTACAGACAAGAATGAAGCACCTCTCTACTAGAGGGCTATTTCACTTCACTATGAATGCTATCACTTTACTTTCAGCTCTCTACTATAAATCTGACTCTGATTTGGAAGATGCTTTAGCCTATTTTTTTTTCTTTCCAAAAAGTGTTACCTCATTTCCAGGGGGCCAAATCTTTATCATGATCCCCAATATGATCTCCGCTCCATTCTCAACATTCCTCAACTAAACTTCACTAAGCTATTTAGAACTTCACCCAATTCTTTCTTCAAACTTTATCAACTCATCTCTGAACATCCTATATTTCATAACAATTCCCATAACAAACAGCATAACCCTGCCATTCAACTTGCTGTTGCACTATGTTGCTTTAGCTCAAATGGAAATGGTGCTGCTGTAAGACGTTTGGATAATCTATTTAACATAGGATATGGTACAGTGATATTATACACCAAGCGCTGTATGATTGCTATCCTTTCTCTCAAGTCTCAAACACTTGCTTGGCCAACTCCACGTCAGCAACTTGAATCCTCTCAAGTAATGCAAGCAAAAGGTTTCCCTGGATGTGTGGGTTTTGTTGATGGTGCAACTATAACTTTGATTTAAAAGCCTTCTCATGATGGAAACCATTATTTCAATCACAAAAAACAGTTTCTTCAAAATTTTCTCCAATTTCACATCTTTCATAAACTAACTTTTTATCTTCTTTGTAGATACTCTATTGCCGTTCAACCTGTCTATGATGTCAACAAAAATTTTATTGCTTTTCATAGTGGCTGCCCCAGATCATGTCATGACTCTTCCATCTTTCAAAGAATGAGGATTTCTCAAATTCCTGACACATACTTTGAAAAATATCAGTAACTCCTTTCAGACTCAGCATATGCAAGTGGAAAGTACATTATACCTGCTTTCTATGGCACAACTTCAGAAATGACCCCAAAACCACCTTTAATTATCAGCTTTCCCAATCAAGAGTATGGATTGAGAATGCTATTGGGACTTTAAAGGGAAGATTTTCTAGTCTCCAGGAACTCAGAATCCAATTCCAAAAAAAATGGAAATAAAAACTGCAAATCATTGGATAATGACTTGTGTTATACTCCACAATATCCTAGCTGATTTAAAGGTTGAGTGGAATGATCTTTATGTAAAAGAGGATCCTGAACCAGCACCGGCTCTCCCCTCCCTTGAATCACAAAACATTCATTCAACCGGCATATGCTCTGTCATTATGCATATTACTCTCCAACATTTCTCTTCACCACCCTTTTAAATTATTTTTTGTACTCTCCCAATTTTCAAGTTCCTAGTTTTTTTTACTTGTGTTATTTTCATTTTCCATGTTTTATTTACTTGTGTTAGTTATTTATTTTTTTTGCATAACTACAATTTTGAATTTGCTGTCAATTCTATTTTTTGGATGTCTCATTTGTTTCATTTCATAAGCTCAACATGAAATCACATATTTTCTGCAATCACATAATTTTTCACTGTCTCATTTTTTCATTCATACCTCATATCCATTTCCTCCTCTCTTCAAACATCCCTCAAATATTTTCAATTATTCTATTTTCTCATCTCATCTTTTCAGGTAAGTCATTATTTTTCTTACTTTTTATTTTTTTACTTGCTAATAATTTATTTTTTCTCCTTTTTTCTCTCTTTTTTTTTGTCATGTAAGTGCTTTTTTTGGGTTTCAAGGTTAGACTAATTTTTTTTCTTTTTTTTCACCCTCTATCATCGCCCTTTCCCCCCTCCTTGTCTGCCTCCATACCCCCCATTCTCCCCTTCTTGGCCACCTCAAGTCCTCCCCTTTACCTACTCCTTGTCTGCCTCCATACCCCCCTTTCTCCCCTTCATGGCCACCTCAAGTCCCCCCCTTTACCCCCCTTTACCTCCTCAATCCCCCACTTCCTACTTACAAAATTGCTAAAAATTCAATAAGCTAGTGAACAATTTTTAGCAATCATTCATTAAATTATAAAATTGATACCAATTTGATAAGTTGACTGAAGGGGGTTTGAGGCGGGTTTGAGGGAGTAAAGGGGGGTGAAGGGGGGGTTTGAGGCGGGTAAGGAGGGGTTAAAGGGGGGTAAAGGGGGGATTGATTAGTTTTTTTTTAAAAACTTTATCTTGTATTTCAAAAACTATTCAGGATTTTATTTTTATTTTTATGTTTTTGAAATTTATTCAACTTTTTTTTTTTTTTTTTTAATTTTTTTTCTAGAATATTACCTGGTATTTCAAACATAATTCAGGTTTTTATTTTGAATTTAATTTTTTCAGAACTTTTTACTGATTTTTTGGCAATTTTTTTTTGTTTATTTGTTTGTTTTTCAACCAAAAAAAAAGGTTTTCTTTTCAATTATTTTACTGATAATTTTTAATTGTTGGTTTTTTTTAATATATTCATTTTTTTAAAATTTTTTTATAAGTTTTTTTTCCAGGATGTTACTATGGAAAATTTAACTGTCTCATCTTCATTATCATCAATTTCTTCTGAATCATCTTTATCCTCTCTTTCTTCCTTGTCTTAAAATCTTGAAAGCTCCAAGAATAACCATCAAATAAATTCAACTTCTTCTTCTTTATCTTTACTTTCTTCTATCTCTTCAATGTCCTTCAATTCTATTCCTTCTCCCAATCAATCTGAGCTTTCCTTACCAGAAAATTTAAAGTAGAAAATAATGGAGACAGCTAAAGAATCAAGCAATTTAAAGACAAAATTTTATCAAAATAGAAAGTTGATTAGGATGAAGATATTTTGCAAAACATTCTTTGGAAATTTGGAAAATCTCAAATTTTATAAGACTTCAATATCAAATCTTATAAAAAAGAATTTTACAAAAACATAACAAACCTTACAGAATGCTGTATAGATCTCATTCTTGCAGTTTTTAATGAAAGATACAAACCTCAATTCATCTTAGAAGTTCATTCATTTAATGGGAAAAAGGATGAAGTTTTTTGCCAGCTTTCTGATTTAATTTCTACTCTTTATCAAATGGCTTTGGTTCAACAACCCTTATCAAATAAAAATCTGATTTCTGGTGTCATGAAAGGTTTTTGTTAGCAACCAGAATATGATCAAGCAGTTTCTTTTGTTGTGTAAATATTTTTTTATTATAAGTAATTTTTAATTTTGTCAAATATTTCTGGAATTTATTCTTTATTGAAAAATTTGAAACCGGAGCAAATGGAAGAAGATCTGAAACAATGGGATTCTTTAGGATCATTTAATATTTTCTTGCCAAATCTATTTAAAAAATTATGTATTCAAGCTTTTCAAAAAAACCATCAACTTGCTTTAAAATTTGATTTACCAAATTGGTCTGATCCTGAATGGGAAGAAGCAATAAATGCTTATGTTTTTTGTTCTAATGTTATCATCACTCATAAAGGATTATACAATAATGTTCATATAGATAAACATGATAAGAATTGTCTAACATTTGGAATTTTCTCTTATATTAATCTAGGGACTGGTCTTCCTATTCCATCACCCTCTTCTGATGAGGGACATGACCTTTATTTTCCTGACCATAAATGTATTATTGATTTTGGTGGTGCCAATGGAATAGTTGAGGATATATGGAATTCTTCTCAACATTGTCATCAAACAACTAAAGCATCGTTGGTTGATGAAATTTTCATTCATAATTTTTTCATTTAATTTTGGATTTTTTCTTCCAATTATTTTTTAAAGTTACATCAAGAAAGTGTTCAGGTTTTAAAAGATGGTGCATCTGGCCTTAGAGTGCTCTACTGGATATTATATAAAATATGAAAACTTGATTCAGACTGGTGAAAATAATTGGACGATGAAAATTTCATTTTTAACTTTTTTTCCATTTGATTTCTTTAATTCAATAAATTTCAGGGGGGGTGTATTGCCAAATTTTCATATCAGACTTTAAAAAAAAATTTGACTTTAAAATTTGGTGATTCCCTTCCCTTAATTCAATAAAATAAAGGGGGGGTATTGCCAAATTTTCATATGAGACTTGCAAAAAAAAAATTACTTGAAATTTTGGTGATACCCATCCCTTACTTCAATAAAATGCAGGGGGGAGTTTGGCCAAAATTTCATATAAGACTTGCAAAATTCTTTACTTTAAAGAATTTTGGTGATACCCGCCCCTTAGATTGATCAAATGCAGGGGTGGGATGGGAAAATTTTCAAATGTGATTTGAAAATTTTAACTAAAAAAAATTTTTTAACATTAAAAATTGTTGAAAATTTTATTTAAAAAAGAATTTATAACATTCAAATATGAAAATTCAACTAATGATTCATAGAGTAAAGAAATACAAGAAATTAAGATAAAATTTTATTTACAATTAATTATGAACAGTTGAAGTGTGAGAGAAATAAAACAAACTAGTCATCATACAATTTCTTTAAACATTCAATTTCCTCAACAGATTTATTAGCTTTAACACATTCTATCAAAAAATCTTTCTTTTTGGAATTTTCTTCACACTCAAGCTTATATTTCATCTGTTCCATGAGGTTTTGATGCTCAAGTGTTTTCTCCTCTTTCTTTAATTTTTCAATACTTAGAGATAACTCAAATTTCTTCTCCTCCAAGTCTTGGGCCCTATCATCCTTCTGTAAAGATGTTTGTACTTACTCTCCTCCAAGACTTGTGCCCTATCATCCTTCCATAAAGAGAGTTCAAACTTCTTCTCTTCCAAATCATGTACCCTGTCATCCCTCCTTAAAGAGAGCTCATTTTTTAATTTTCAAAATTTAGAGTCTCTTTATCAACTTCTACTTGTTCTAGAGTGATAATAAATATTAACAGAACATAGAAGAAAAGCAGAGTAAATTATTAAGAGGTTTGGTATCACTTACCAAAATCATGTTTCCCCAAAAATTCTTTGATAGAAGAAAAAGGGGTTTGAGATGAAGTATCACTTTTTCTTCTTCTTTGAGAGTGGAAATTTAGACTACTTGAAGCCCTTTGCTTTTTGTTCAAAGTCACATTTTCCTCCTCATCATTGTCACTGGCTTCTGACTCAGTTGATTGTGGCTCCTGCATTTTTTCTTCAGCCTTTTTAGAAATAAGAAAATGTAAAGAAAAAAAAGAATTGGTAAGATAAAAGAAAAAAAATACTTGAGTTAGATCAGGTTGTTTTATATAGCCATAGGGATCTATTGAAAATATATCTTGATTTGTGGAATTTAAATGAGGGGAGGCTTGAGTAGAAGAAGAAGGAAAAAGATTTCTTTTGACATCATGTTTTGAGATAGCATCTTCACCATCCAACATTTTTGCAGGATAAACATCAGCTTGCTCTCCAAAATTAGGGTCCATTTCTCTAAAGTAAGGACATAAATAATCAAGTTTATTGTCTATGGATTTGATGCCCTTACTGATATCGAGGTCAGTAATACCAAAACCAGTAGAAGATGAAAGAGTCTTTGCCTTCTTGTATTTGGCTCAATAATGCTTGAAATATTCAGACATATTTTTAGGTAAAATATCTATCCTTCCCTTGGTCTTATTCCATAATTCGTTTCCCATTAGAAGATAACCATTAACTTTTGATGCTGGGAGCTGTCCTACTTTAGTTGCATTTTTGGTACCAAAACAAGAATCATAGTTAGATTTAATTTTCAGCCAGTTGATAAAAATGAGATGATCATCTTTTTTTAATTGAACGGTCTTTAATTTCTTGGCTGAGCGGGGAAAAGAGGGAGTAGTGCAATTTGAAGAGCAACTGGGGGAAGGCTTCCTTTGTGAAGATCTATGATTATGGGGCATGTTAAGATAATTGAAGATGAAAAGGAGAAAAAACAAGTAGATGAGATAGAAAGGTGTTCTGAATGGAGAAAATAAACAGGATGAGATGAGAATGGGAGTGTGTAGCAAGGGAGAAGGCATATCCAAAGAGTAGTCAAAGATGTGGTCATGAATGAAAGTAGGCCAAAATGTGGTTATGAAAAATTGAGTAGAAAAATGTCAGATAAGAGGTCAACTTTGAAACGTAAAGTGTCTTATAACCCAATTATTAGCAAAGATAATTGTGGAAGATGATTGGGGCATAAGGATTTTTATCCGCAATTAATTTAATTGCGGATTGGTAAACTTTAATACACCCTATTATAAATGTAAAATTGTCTTACAATGTAATTATATTAATTAATTAAATTTATATATTAAAGAAAAACTTTCATATCTTTTTAAACACAAATATTGGGCGCTTTTTTTGACTTATTATTGTGTCACTAAAGTATTAAACAAGTTAAAACACTTTATTAAATAAATTATTAATGTATTTCTCTAAAAATCAGGAATTTTATTAAAATAATTACTTGTTTGACTTAAAATAATTTTTACACTAATAAAAATAGTTTAAATTAATTGATTATTCATGTTTTACACTAAATTTATTAATTTAACTATTTTGATGTGTTAAAAAAGTTTATTTTTATGTTTCAATTAAATTGTTTATTAATTAAATAAGGTATAAAACATGTTTTAAATTAAACTACTTGTTTTAATGTGTCTCAAACTTATTTAATTACTCACTAATTTTATTGTAATTATTTGGGACTCAATTGGTGGATTTTGGGCTCTTACTCATGTATCTTAGTTAAGTGTATCATGAGTTTCCCCTTACACTTACTCAAAATTAGTTACATTTTATTATAACTTTATCTTACTTTTTACATACATTAATGTGGAGCTTCATAGGGCCCCTTTCCTATATAAAGGCCTTGGGAAACCCCCCCCCTGAAACCTCACCACTTATTAATTACTTAATTTTTATTTTTATTATTAATTTTATTATTAATATATAGTGTTATATTTACTATAGTTCTTATTATGGAACTTTCTTGCCTTTAAAATCTAGAATAAAATATGAGTAAAGAGGTTTCTTTAAGAGTATTTTAATATTAGTAATTGTTACTTAAGCAGAGAGAATAAAATACCTACCATATATCATCCCCTAAAATAGCTCATTATAAGTTTTGTAACTCCCCAAGTTCAAGTTTTTCAAATTATTGTTGTTATATTTTTTTCTCCTTCCTCTTCTCCTTCTTCTCCCTCTTTTTTCTCCTTCTTCTAGACTACTGGCCAACATCTACCTTTTTTCTTGGTAAAACTGAATTGAGGTTAGCTAAGTGAAAGGATTTGACTCAACACTTGTAGATACTCTTAGTTTGTGGCAACACATACACTAAATGCCAACCTAATGTTCATACAAGAGCATCCACAAGCATTGGACTTAACCCCTTCACTTAGCTAATTTCAATACAGTTTTTCCAAAAAAAGTGTCAAAACTGAATTGAAGTTAGCTAAGTGAATGGTTTTAGCTTGATTCTTGCAATGCTCTAGCACCAATAGTCAAGCTGGGTAGTGCAACTGTGGAGACCCTTAAAAACCAGGTTGTGTGTCCACTGTTTCAAGTCAATAATGCAACCCTGACATGTTTCAGGCACCACAGAATCAGAAAAGATGTTAAGGTCAAGGCAACTATATACTTGGACATGGTATAGATCCCATAGTGTGTATGTATGATACAATCTGCCAGATAAACATCTGAATAACTCTGATTCTTCTTGGGGCCATTTACTGATGCACATCTAACAGGGCTTACTGATAAAATGTGGTAGTTCATTATAGCTCAGTCTCACTTTGTTTCTAGGTAAAACTGAACTGAAATAAGTCAACTTAGTACATGTACAATCCTTCATTAAATATATAAATATTAGTACAGTAAATCCTTTGTTTGTGGCAACACTGAACTAATTTATACATATTTAACAAACAATTGCACAGGCTCTTAAAATTTTGTTGCACATTCTCACACATGCATCAACCAGAAATTTTGGGTACCTTCCAAATTGTTGTAATATTTATGTAATTGATTGTGTAGTTCAAAATAACATAGGCAAAACATAAGTTAACTAAACGCATAGCAAGTCACATAAAAAAATTTCTACAAGTTACAAGCATGTGCATGATGTAGTGTGAGACAAATGTGTGATTTTACATCATGTAAATTGTGTGTGACATGGGGCTTCACACCATTTCAAATGTCAATGGGGACATTGACACCCACATTTGAACCATGACATGATTTTTAACCCAGTGAATACGGTTGTAAAATCCATCCAAAGCCTATTTAAAGGCATTTAACATAGCAGGAACTGTCATTGGGTGATAAAATTACAAAACCATATTTTCGAGGTTTTTTCATGTGTTTGCAACAAGGCTTGAATAATGTGATTGGAAGACCAAATGACAATGAAGGTATTGGAATGTAAGTAAGAACTCTACTTCACCCCCAATTTAAACTAACACTAACTATTTCTTCAAAACTCAAGAAAAAAAAGCTTGTATACTTAAAAATTTCAAAAAGGGACCATAGACCAGCAACCTTCTAAAAGTATGAATTGTATATACCAACCTCCACCGTGATGAGGTTCGCAAGTCTGTGTATGCATAAGTTACTGAAAACTCTCAAAAATATTCATTCCTGATGGCAATCTTATTGGATCAGGGATATGGTTAATCTTGGTTAAGAATCTTAATTACCTTCATTTGGATAGGACTTAGTTTATATACATGTGATTACGCCACAGTTGAGTACTTAAAACCTGCCCCTCAACAGGATGCTGACACATGTATATCTTTGTGAAGTGGGTAACAATAGTAAAAGTTTAATGAAGTGAATATGATGGAAAAAAAATATTATTATTTTTATTTATCAAATTTTTTTAAAAAATATGTTGCTATTTAGAAGGAAAATGAATACAATATGCTGATAAGAGTCATATAAGGAAGAAGTAGAAAGGATAGAGATAATAAAATATTAATAAAAAGAATATCAAAAAAATAGTGAAGACTGAGTTGTTCAACTGTGTGAGTATGACTAGTGGTGTTTAAGGGCTTTGTCTATATATTGGCTAACCATTTAATTTATGGGACCCATTTCAGAAAGGCTTTTTTCTTGTAGAGTTGCTCATTAACATATTATTTATCTTGTTTCATATGGAAAGTACGTTTGTTCAATTTTTCATTTGACACCTATCTTGTTGAGGCTTCATTATTGCAGTAAAGGTCTAGGGTGCTGTTGAAGTTGATAATTTTGGTTAGAGCATGTACAGCCCGGATGATAAATGTACATAATATGCAAATTTAAATTTATGGCCATGTCTGGGATTGAAGTCCTTTTTTATCATATTAAAAGTATAATAATCCTTGTATTTAGACAAAAAAGCTTAAAAATTCCTAAAATGATGGCTGGGGTCATCATTTTTAACAGAATTCCCTTACCAACATTTATCTCTCTCCAAACACAATCCAATCTTGATCTCTGTTGCAAGTAAGCAAATCAAAGAAAAAGATGACAGTGATCATATGTCTTTTATTTAGATATTGTTGCTATTATGCAGAGATATTGGTGATCTTCCAAGAGCAAGAAAATTATCAAAAACATATAAAAAGCACATATTGTTTGTGAAAACTTTATTGAATTCAAAAATATTGCTCTATCTATATTTTTTTAAAATCATATTTTCTTTCCAATGAGCCAAAATCACTGTTACATAGACCTATCATTGACCACTTCTTATCTTTACCCATGTCTCCACCCCCAAGCACCACTTCTTCTACCAGTACTGCTAAAAATACCAGGAGGCCCCAAGAGAAGAATTGGTCATCCATTATGAACACTAAAAATGTAAAATCCTGGCTTCACATAAGCCAGAAACCATTATTTGGAACCACCCAGAAAAGTGAAGCCTTCTACAAGTTCTTGGAACAGTACTTTAATCACTACCATGACAGAGATTCCCAAGATGCTAAACAAGTGCGCATCTGTTAAGCTCATTCATTTTCTTGTTTACTCTTTTTTACTTTACTAATTCTTTCTTACATATGGAGTCATAATAACACAGCCACTAAAAGGTTTTTGGAAATCTATTGTTCTCTAGAAAAAATTTTCAGGCTGAGATCAAGTATAGAGACATGAACTAGCTTGAACGGTCAGCTTTCTAGAGGATTTTAATGGTCCTATATGAATACTGTAGTATGAATCCAATAAGTATTAAAATATGACTCAATATAAGGGTCTCTGTAATTTTAATCTCACTAATTATAAATGGGTTACAATATTATATCTGGTAGAAAAAGAGATGTAATAATTCAGATACTATTTTAAGACTTTCTAAGTGCTGTTGATATATATTGTAATTGTATTGGTTATATATTTGATTGTAATGATAAAGAATGTAGAAAACAAGACCAAAACCCCCCTCCTTTTATACACAATAATTCCTCCAATGTACCCCTTGATTGACCAGCCCTATACATGGCTAATGATGCCTCATTGCAGCTAATACACCTGTCCAAAAACATAAATAGTGACCAATAACATAATTAGAATGATATCACCTGCCAAAATCCTGTAGTAATAGGGATAATCCATCAAAAATAAAAAATAAGCAAAAAAAAGAGTGTGTATGTGTGTAATACATTAAAATAGAAGACTAAAAAGGGAAATAATAAGACTATTTATTACTAAATATTAAGGGGGATTAACAGTAGAGATTATGGGGCTAATCATGACATTAAACTACGTGAAATTTCCATTCAAAAATAAACAAAATTGACTGAGAAACCACTTAAAAACCTAAAAAAGGGCATGAGATGTGGGGTAGCTACATGCAGTCCTTGGCAAGTGCTTGCAAAATTAAATACTTGACTTATTTAGGCAAATTTAAGCATGGTAGTGAATTAAAGTGCCAAGCTTGAGGTTATTAATGAAATTAGTGCATATATTAAGGTCAATGCACCTATAATTAAATTAGGACACTAAATAAGTGCCTGTTGTCTATTTTAGCCTTTTTCCCAACAGTGGGCATAGAATGTGGGGTAATTATAGTGTGAAAAATCTAACTTTGCTAAAAATGAAGCTATTCACATGGGAAAAATGCAGGCAGTATGTGGCCAGTACACAGAAGCCATTTCTGGCATAAAAAACACCAAATTTGAAAAGTGTTATTTTTATGCATTTGAGTAGACAAGTCAATAGTTCTAATTAATAAAAATTGATCTTTCAAAGCACATTTTAATATTATTAAATTTATAGCGCATATAGTCAACTTTTAAGTGATTTAAAGCGCATTTCTTGGTTTTCACATAAAACAAGAAAAACAACAGCTTTAAGTCTACTTAAAAGCTATTTAGCCTTATATTTAAGGTTCTTAAGTCTACTCTAACATATTCCAACTTAGTATTAAGTAAATAAGACTTATAAAAGGTGGATATATGTGTGTATATAAGGTGTTATAATGGCATATATTGTATTTTATCATAATTTTTACTTATGTATACAACTTGTGTACCTTAATTTATTGTTCCCATGTATAGTCCGTGTGCTTAACATAGAATATAAGTACTTTTTAATAATTCCTGGGGATATCCAGACTTACACTTTCCCACCCAAAAAAAACAATAAAAAAATGACAAGATATACACTTTTTTATTTATTTTTATTTTTCAGGTATTGAGAAAATTCTGTAACATTAAAGATTAATTATTTAAAAAAATAAAACATAATAGAATATTATAAGTATTGGATTTAACCCCTCATCTTGTTGAACAGAAATTTATTACTGTTTAAATTTTTTAAGAAGGAAGGATAGATTTGATATTTCTTTTTCAGGTATCCATTTATCAAATTCATTTGATTTTTCCTTAAATCTTAATAAATACTCAGTTCTTTTCTCTTTAGTAAAGATTCTATTTTGAGTATTTTTCAATCTCTGATTTTTCCACAATTTCTTCAGGTCGTTTTTTGGGCCTTCCTCTTTTTTTGGAAATAATTCAGGATCATTTGCATGGTAAGGTTTTAATAATAAGATAGGAAAAACTAGATGTTTCCTATCATATGGGGAATATAATATGACTTCCACAGCATTATTACCAACCATTTTTTTGACTAAAAAAGGTTCTAAAAAGGGACCCTTCAATTTAACATTACATTGTAAGTTAAAATGTAGTGTGGAAATTAGGACTTCATCGCCTTTTTTAATTCAAATTCTTTATGAGATTTATTCCACCTCCTCTTTTCATATTAAAATGCTCTTTGAATGCAATATTCTGCATACTTTCTACACATTTGTTGCATATGAATAAAGGATTTAGTACCAGGGTGTATGTCTAACCTTGGTAATTTATTTAAATGATTTACTGGGGTATTTGGTACATATCCCAGCCAGATTTCAAATGCTTTTTTCTCTGTTACAGAATGTGTTGTGCAATTATAAGCAAATTAAAGGCCAGGAATTAATTTTAACCAGTCATGTGTGAATTTCTCATTGTCTTTGTATTCTAATCCAAAGGCACAATATCTTCTGATCATGTCTTCCAGAGTATGTATCATTCTCTCAGCCAGCCCATCAGTTTGTGGATGGTGTGCTGTAGACGGTTTCAATTGGCAACCTGATACTTCAATAAAATATGTCCAGAACTCTGAAATAAATTTAGGGTCGCTTTCAGAGATTATGGCTTTGGGGAACCCAGCATTATTCATCATTTGAGTGCACCATAGTAATGCCAAGTCTTTTGCAGATACCTCTTTATGGGTAGGGATAAATTTTCACATTTTTGTTATTCTATCCACAATTACCCAGAAAGAATTGAAACTTTCCTTTCCTGCTAATGGAAAGCCAGTGACAAAATTCATGTTTATAATATCCCATGGAGCTTTTGGCTGCTCTATTTGTTGTAACAACCCAGCTCTCTTCCCACTCAATCTTTTAGATTTCTGACAAGAGTCACATGTTTCTATGTATTTTTGTACATCTTCTTTCATATTTATCCACCAGGCTGTATTTTTAACTCTAGTTAATATTTTATTAAAATAAAAATTACCAGCTAAGATGTCATCATGACAAGTACTTAACATTAACTCTTTCATAGAAGGTGTTATAACTATTACATTACTTAGCTTTTTTTCTGTAATATATGTATCCATCTTCAATTGATAGTTTACTTTTTCCAATGCAGTTTTATACTTTGGAGGTAAGGTTTCAATTAATGCACTCATAGAGACATTTTTGGATAATTTAAAATAGTAGATAATTTAGACAAATAATTATAGGATAAATAATTTTCTAATATTGTTTTCATAAATTCTTCCTCTAAATCCACTATATAAATCTCAAATATATGTATTACCTCATTTTCAGGTACGTAATCTGGGTTGTCAGTATCATTTGGAAAAGGGCTTCTGTATAGTAAATACACATTAGAATGAAATTTTCCTTCACTATGAGTGATTGTTATTCTTTCTCTTTACTCTTGTACAGCTATTTGCCATCTAAAAATGTGCCTATTAGGATTTTTCATGTTTAGTAATGATTTTACTGCACTTCCATCTGTTATTAAATCAAATTTCCATGTCTAGATAGTAATAAGTTTTTCCAGGGCCCACACAATGGCTAAACATTCTATCTGTGTGGCAACATACCTTAATTCTGTCTTTCTTAAGGTTCTGGATATATAACAGATAACTACTTCAGATAATTTACCATTTATTATCTGCTTTTGCTGTAAAGAAGAACCTAATCCTGTAAAGCTTGCATCAGTATACAAGATAAAAGGGAGTTTAAAATATTGCAGTCCCAATATTGGAGCTGACATTAAACAATCCTTCAATTTATCAAAGGTATTTTGTCTTTCATTATTCCAAATGAAAGCATAATTTTTCCTGATTAATGTTGTTAAAGGGGCTGCAATGAATTGGTAGTTTTTTATATACTTCCTATAATATCCACACATACCTAAAAAACTTTGAACATCTCTCACATTCTTAGGTATACTAATGTTTTTTATTGCTGAAACTTTATTCTGGTCAAAACAAATTATCAATCCAGATACAACATTTCCAAGTACCTTCATGGATTGAAACTCAAAATTACATTTTTTAATGCAATTTTCATATTAATTCCATCCATCTTTTGAAATAATCTTTTCAGGTGATTTAAATAATCATAATATGTTTTTGAAAACACTATGATGTCATCAATATAAACTAAAATCCATCCTTCAAACATTTCCTGATGAAAAATACTATCCATCAATTTTTGGAAGACTTAAGGCACATTATTTGGGCAAAAAGGCATTCTTACATAAAAATATATCCCCATGTGTGTGGTTATGAGTAAGAAATTCTGAGAATTCCTTTCCACATGAATATGGTGATAAACTTTGTTTCCATCCAGACAGGAAATATATTTTGCACCTTGTAAGGTAAAATGGATAGAAGCTATTCTTGGTAGAGTGTAAATATTATCTACAGTGAATGTATTCAGAGCTCTGTAATCACCACATAATTTTGCCTTATCCTTTTCATAAGAGATTAAAACTGGTGAAATAACACAATAATTAAGTGTTGTGACCACTTTTTCAACAACAATACCCATTTTTAACAACATTTTAATGTTGTTTTAAATGTCTTTCCTTTTTTCAGGAGAGGCTGGGTAAGGTTTCTTTTTCAAACTGCCAGGAATATTATCCAAATCACAAATTAAAGAGATTTTCATCTTATGGTCTTTGACCAATCCTAGTACATTTGAACCATGAGCAAATGACATAGGATAAGATTTTATTGATCTCAAAATATTGTTTTCTTCAATTTTTGAGAGTTGAGGACTGAAAAAGGCTTTTTGGATTTCATTTTCAAACTCTAACATTTCAGAGGTTGCTCTTCCACCTAGCAGTTTTTCTTCTTTAGAAGCAATGGAATAAACATAATTTTCAGAGCAAATCTTAGATTTTCTTTTCCCATTTATGTCTATAGTGAAGTAACTATTTTGCACAATCTAGTTTGATCCCAAATTTGGAAAATAATTCATTTCCAATAATAAACCAATCACTACAATTATTATTATCCATTACTACAAATTCACACAATGCTCTTACATATCCATTATTACATTTAATGAATATAGCAGTTTTGTATTTGCAAATTGGATGCAATACTGAACCAAAACCCCTCCAGTTCTTTGTCTGTACAGGTTCTAGTTTTTATTTATACTTACTATCATGGTTCATTAATGTGTTAATATAAACTACACTACCTACAGCCTCAGTGTCAATAATGACTTTCATTTTGTTTCCACATATAATAACAGGTGCTCTAATAGGTTTTATTTTGTAAGTATCATGAGATACATCTTTAATAATTTCAGCTTCTTGAATGGAAGTTAAAGATGTATCTATATGAGTTATTTTATCCTTCAGGAACATGATATCCTGTTCTAATACATATATCTCATTTTCATCATCACTCTAAGAAATTTTACTTTTAAAATCCTCACTAGATTACTCCTTCTCATCTTCATGATTACTTTGTTCAGAATCATGTGATTTTTCAATAACATTTATTCTTTTCTTACAAGTATGACCTTTAGCCCAAGGTTCATTAAATTTGTGGCAAGTTTTACTCTCTTGTCTTTTAGGGACAAGGGTAGCTGAAGGTTTTTTCTTCTCCACTTGTAACATGTTTGTAGTAGGTTTTACTACTTCAATAGGGGGTATCAAAGTTAGAAATTTGTAAATATTTAAAGGTTATTTTACAATTCAAAACAGAAGCCACAAAATTGACATTAATTTGCTGTAAAAAGGTGTTTTTGGGGCACAGTAAGCCATATTTTAAAAAATAATCATGGTTGATTTAGTGGGAAAAAAAGGAATTATGAAAATGAAAGATTTCTAACTTTGATACCCCCTAATATTTTGCTTGTAATTATTATACATAGTTTCATATTTGTGGTTCAATAATATTTCATTGCATATATTAATAAACCCAGAAGTATCTCTGGTGGTTTCAGTTCTAGCTACAATAATGTCTCTGAATGAAATAGGCAATTTATATATTTTTTTCTTTCCACTCATCATAATCCATTTTTGGATCCATGGCTTTCATGATTTTTATTAAATTCATTAAAAATACCATGGGTATATCTCCAGCATTTGGATTATATCTGGCTTTCTCATACAATCTTTGTTGATTGATTCTAAATTCTGGGCCACCAAATTGCCTTTCAATTAGTGCCTTCTATTCATTCCAGGAGTATCTAATCCCCACACTCAATACAGATTCAAACAATAATAAGGTCACATCTGTAAATAAAGATATCAATTTTGATGTAATTTCTTCATCAGGTAATTTGTATGAAAATTTTAAGTTATCAATTCTCTGAATGAATAGTTGCCAATCATACTTTGAATCCCTGTCAAAAGAAAGGTACTGATATAACTTAGGCCAGCTTTTTTGGTTAGTTTTCGCTTCCCTAACCTGAGGAATATTAAGTAATTCACTTACTTTGGAAAGATGATCATTTATTTCATCCTTTACTGATTTTATATTCTCAGAGTCCATGACACTATTTTCATGTTCAATCATTGGTTTATCATCTGAGTGCTTTGTATATACTGGTATTTTTTCCACATAGGAGGTGTTGTCCTTTACTTTATCAGTATTTTTCAAAATTTTAGCTATTTCAATTTCCACTCTTTGTAACTTATCCTTTATTACAGGTATATGAGTTAAAGTATTATTCATATTTTAAAAATATAATTTTACACATCCCTCTATGGTAGCCATAATATTCTGAGAATTTTCTAATTTATCTTGTAAATTCTTAATCTCAGAGTTTAATATTTTATTTTCATTGCTTAATTCATTATTTAAATTTTGAATGATCTTTAACCTATTGGCTGTGGTACTCAATGATTGTGTGAGGTTTAATAATACACTTTCTGCATTATTGTTTGACTCTCTAGAGAATTCTTCCAATTTTTCAATTCTTAATAACAATTTGCTAATGATTTTTGATTCCATTTTAATATGACTAGTATTATCCTGGTGATTAATAAAACTATGTACATTGTTGTCAAGTAAGGACAAGTTTAAAATGCTATTTTCAAATGAATAATTTTTTAAATCTTTATCATTTATATCCAGTAACTCTCTATCAATCTCATTACCTATGAGTAATTCATTGTTAGTGTTATATAATTGATCATGAGAAGATGGATGACTTACCAAGGTCTTATTTCATTTCCCCTGCCTTTACTTGCCTTTCACTTGTAAGGGTGACTCCTGGAGCCCTGCTGTGGAGGGTTGTTGTAATTTTGGGCATACCAGTCCTGTTTCTATTTTCTGACTGTAAACTTTTTATCCTCCTCTTGGGCTGGAGGTGTGGCTGTTGCCGCTATGGAATTGTTGGGTACAACAGTTGTTGGTTTAGCTCTTATTTCCACTAAAGCTTGGTTGACGTCTATGAAACCCTGTGCAACTATTTTCTCCAGATTATTCATCTGGTCTACTATATTGTTGACTCTTATTGTTAGGGTGTTTAGAAGAGTGGATAGGGAGTGAATTTGTTCTTGCAAAGTATTTTTTTCTTTCTTTATTGATACTTGTTTTAAAAGTCTTTCCCTTTCCTTCAGAGACATCTGTGGAGTGTTGCCGTTGGTGGGAGAATCCTGGCCCTTCATTTGAATGTCCTGTAACATGTCTTTCAGCTCTTATTCTTAAATTATAAGTTTTTGCCTTATTACTCACAATATCATTGTTGTTACACATTTTTACGTGGAATTTAAATTAAAAATTGAAATTTGAGTAATTAAAACTTCAAAAAGGAGTTTTATCAGTATTAATACTACTGAAGACAATTTTAATTGCTTACTAGTAGGTATTAAGTGAATTTATAAGTGCCAAAATTCAAATATTCTTTTAATGTGGTCACTTGATTCAACTGGTCTACAATATGTAGCCATGTTTTTATATTTAAAAAAGAAAATTTGTCAGAAATATTCTTTCTAAATATTAAATGAGGTTTAAAAATCAATAAAAAGGGATTAAGAGTCCTGTTTAAAAGAAAAAAATTAATGAGTTTTTATTATCTGGTTTATTATCTGCAATGATCACAAAATTAATTGGTCTATTGACAGACTCCCACTAAGAACAATTTTTATGTTAAATTTGTGGTAAAATTGTTGATTCAATATCACAATTTTATTAGATAACAGGGATCCTTTTTCTGAAATCACTATATAAGTGACCCCAACCTGTTGTAATTATCCAAATATTTCTATAGGTATTTTTATTTACTTGTAGCCTCTTTTTTTGAATTTTTTACTTACTGGAAGATAACCAACAAAATTCTTGAGGAAAGGTTCCCAATTGTCAGGCTGAGATCAAGTACAGAGATGTGAACTAGCTTAAATGGTCAGTTCTCTAAAATATATTAATGGTCCTATACAAATACTGTAGTATGAATCCAATAAGTATTAAAATATAACTCAATATAAGGGTCTCAGTAATTTTAATCTCACTAATTATAAATGGGTTACAGTCTTATAGTTGGTAGAAAAATTGATGTAATAATTCAGATAATATTCAAAGACTTTCTAAGCCCTATTGATATGTATTATGTATTTTAATTTTACTGGTTATATATTTGATTGTAATGATAAATAATGTAGAAAACAAGACCAAAACCCCCCTCCTTTTATACCCAATAATTCCTTGAATGTACCCCTTGATTCACCAGCACTATACACAGCTAATGACACCTTATTCCAGCTAATACACCTGTCAAAGAAAATAAAGGGTGACCAATAACATAATTTGAATGATATCACCTGCCAAAATCCTGTAGTAATAGGGATAATCCATTAAAAATAAAGAATAAGTAAAAAAAAAGAGTGTGTAGGCTTGTAATACATTAGAATAAAAGACTAAAAAGAGAAATAATAAGACTAATTATTACTCAATATTAATGGGGATTAACAGTAGAGATTATGGGGCTAATCATGACATTAAACTACATGAAATCCCCATTCTAAAATAACCAATATTGACTGAGAAACCACTTAAAAACTCAAAAAATGATGTGAGACGTGGGGTAGCTACATGCAGTCCTTTGAAGGTTCTTGAATGGGTTAATCCTTGACTAATTTAGGCAAATTTAAGCATGGTAGTGAATTAAAGTGCCAAGCTTGAGGCTATTAATGAAATTAGTGCATATATTAAGGTCAATGCACCTATAATTAAATTTGGACACTAAATAAGCACCTTTCATCTATTTTTGTGTTTTTCCCCATAGTGGGCATAGAATGTGGGGTAATTATAGTGTGAAAAATCTAAATTTTCTAAAAATGAAGCTATTCACACAGGAAAAATGCAGGCAGTATGTGGCCAGTACACAGAAGCCATTTCTGGCATAAAAAACACCAAATTTGAAAAGTGTTATTTTTATACATTTGAGTATCCAAGTAAATAGTTCTAATTAAAAAATTGATCTGTCAAAGCACATTTTTAATATTATTGAGTTTACAGTGCATATAGTCAACTTTTAAGTGATTTAAGGCACATTTCTTGGTTTTCACATAAAACAAAGAAAACAACAGCTTTAAGTCTACTTAAAAGCTATTTAGCCTTATATTTAAGGTTCTTAAGTCTACTATAACATATTCCAACTTAGTAATAAGTACATAAGACTTATAAAAGGTGGATATATGTGTGTATATAAGGTGTTATAATGGCATATATTGTATTTTATTATAATTTTTACTTATGTATACAACTTGTGTACTTTAATTTATTGTTCCCATGTATAGTCCATGTGTTTAACATAACTTATAAGTACTTTTTACTCAGCCTTGGGTATATCCAGGCTGACAAAAATCCTCCAAGTGGCTGCAAATGGCTTGAGAGGAGTACAGTAAGAAAATGAAGGGTGCTCAATTTAAGATGGGTGGGGCCTGGAAAGTCTTAAAATATTCTCCAAAATGTAACAGTGATACAACTTAGAGAGTAGTTCATCTTACTGAGAATGCTGATAGTCAAGAATACTTCCCTACAAGCCCTACAGCTTCACATTCTTCTCTATGTACATCTGATACTTCTTGAGGTCCTTCTCAAATTGCTAGACCCCTTGGTATCAAGGAATAAAAATGATGTAAACTTGAAAATTCTCTTGATCAAGAGCTGTGGGCCAAGCAAGTAGAGATAATGAGGGAATGTAATGAGCTAGCTAAAATTTTGGCAGAAAATAAAGTTCTTTCTGATGATGCAGAACTAGCTATGAAAATGGATAATGAGTGTCCTAATGAGAGTACAAAATTGTGTTTGCAACTTATCAGAGAGAAATTTTCTCATGAAGTACCAATCATTGTAATAATTTTTTAGATTTTTGCTCTCATTTCATATAATGCACATGTTTTTTGTATCATATAGTACTGTTCTATGAATCCTGCTTTTTCAGGGCATAACTTTACCAATAACTTTTGTAGAACTGAATAAATCAATGACGTCCAATTCCTTTTTAATTTAATGCTCCATATAAGCTATTTATACATTTCTTACACTTAACACATAGTTAAGTCTTTTTGAGTTGATTCAAAATGTTGGACTTCACTAACTTCAAATAAATTTAATGAAATTATTGCTTAGGATCTCAAAAATTAGTTTATTTACATTACCTATGTGTAAGATTGGGGATGAAAGTGACATTTTTATTGACCAAATTGCATATTGAAAGTTATAACAAAAAAGTGTCACTGATTTTTTTAACTATTTCTTTTGTGGTTCAAAATTTCAAAAGCACAAAACAGAGATTTCATAGAAAAATATGGGCCTAATATCAATCAGCCTGTAAACCTCTCCTGATCCAGTTGTGAATTTTAAAGTCTTCCATTTACTGAAAGTGCACTTGAGAATCTTACAAAGTATGGTTTATTTGATGATATTAAGCTTGGGTATAGATTATCAAAGGTTTGCAATGAGCCAGAACTACATGTGTAAGGCTAGTTGAAGATTCCATATTGTCATTTAACAAAATATATTTGGAATTATTTTTTTCTATGATCATGTTATGAAGTATTTTGGAAAAATTCATAAAATTGTGTATATCTACTAGATGCCATAAGAAACAGGGCTGGGAAATTATAGACCAGTTTGCTTTTAAAATCCCAAAAGAAGGCTCAATATCCTCACAACTGGCAGTTTGAAGCTTTTGAAAATTTCTTCCTGCATCATCTTGAGCATAGGGAATAGGTTTAAAAAAGAATAGCCAAGTACGATAGATTCCATCAACAAGATAGTAGCCGTGCTTGTATTTGTGTCTATTAATATTAAAGTGTATTTCATCTTCAGTACCTGAATAAGAATAAGGAAATAAATCATAAGAATATCAAAAGATAAAATAGAAGAAAATTTTCACCAGATAAAAAATTGTTGAATAAAGGACTTCTGTTCAGTAAATTTATATCATTGAGTGCTCCAGGTGACCAAAAAAGGCATGCCAAATTCTCAGATTTTGGGATGCTACAGCTTCAAGAATTATAGTCATTTTACCTTCATTTTCCTGATACTTCCCTTCCGAAGCTGCAGGGCAGTTTTTCCAACTTCAATGCATTCCATCTAAGCTACCTTTACAACAAGGAAAGCCCTTGTATTCATTTTCTTTGATTATTTGTGCTATCTCTTCAGAGTTAGGTGGAAATATGTATTCAGCACTATAAAGTTCAGTAAAATCAGAAGCAAAAGTTTTGAGACATTAAATGGAGGTGCTGGCTCCAATTTGAACATATTCATCCATTGTATCACCAGATGTTCCATAAGTCATTTGTCTAAGAGCTGTAGTAACACTTTGAACAGTTGAGAGGCCCCAATTTCCTTGACAGTCAGCCTTTTCTATCCAGTATCTATTGTGCAATTGAAGATCATTGACTAGTTCACAAAATAAATCATGGTTGATTCAGAACCTTCTTTTAAACATAGAATCAGAATATTTGGGCTTGGGTCCCAGATAGTCAGAAATCATGTGATCATTCCCTTGATATTGTTCACATAGTACTTTACAGTGAGGGGGTCTAGGTGAAATGTTTTCATTGTGAGGCTCATAGAGGGTTGGGCACAGGAAATTATCTAGTAGTTTCAGATTGTTGAGATGACAAGATACAAAAGAATTTCCCAACAAGTCCACCTAATCCATGATGACTTGGGGGTAATGTATAGGGTAAAATTGGTGGATCAGTAATAAAGCAAGTAGGGATTAGGGAATATTAAGGTAGAAATGAGTATTTTGTTACCTTTTTGTTTTATACTTCTCATCTTAATTTTTGTATGGTTACTCCATGTATGGATGGTTCCATGGAAAAATGAGGGATTTCAATTGAATTAATAGCTAGGTTTTACTGCTTATGAAATAAAGTGAATATTTATGTATATGATTTTTCCTGGTAAAATTGAATGATGAAGAAAAAACACAGTAGAAATAGTGTGGCTGTATTTTGCCTTCATTTTATTATATTATCTGTCCAGATTGGGAGTGAAAAAGGAGCGTCTGGGGATGGTAGTGCATTATCTTAACAAAATTATATTTTGTGTTTCTAAATTTCACAAATTTAAAAACACAACTGTAAATGCTCTTAGAAAATTTCTTATCCACATCCTGGTTTTGTTTGCCATTTCCAATGACATTAGTACTGCATGACATGTTGCTGTTGCCACACATGATAGTTGTCTTGAGGACCAGGATATTGGGCAGTTGTTTAGAAATATGATATTGCCCCCTGTTGGCCAAGAATGTTTGACACCCCAATCTGAGTCACTGTAGCATTTTAAGGTGCTTAATGTAAGGTCCTTCTTTGGATATAGGTTGAGAGCTAGGTGTTTGGTGAGCTGTAGATATGCTAAAAGATGGTTCATCCCCGCCCAAGGTTCATTGGTAGGACACTTCAAGAATCTGGCAAGGAAGTTGATGCTGTAAGCAATATTGAGTTGTGTCCCACTTGTCACATAGCTTAAGAAACAACTATCTGATAAACATGTTGTTGTATTCATGGGAATTACTCCTTCTGGAGAAAATTTTATTGAACATGATGGGGGTAAAGGGGTTGGTTTTGTTTTGGGATGAAGTTCAAATTTTGTCATAATTTTTTTCATTAGTGTCCCTTGATGTATTGTAAAGCCATGTTCATTGCAAAAGATTGAGAGGCCAACAATTGAATTGAGAGAAGATTTCCATTTTATAGTGATTTAATTTTTCAGTAATTGTTGTAGGGTTTGTAGGTGACTAGAGTTATTAGCTGTTACCAAGCCATCATCAGAGTGGACCCAGATCATGGTATTGTTTGAGTTTTGTTTGAGGTAGTAAAAAATAGCATTGTATTTTAAGACTTCATATCCTAGGCTAATTAGTTTTGATGAGAGGTGTTCCCAACAACATTGGGCTGCTTGGAAGGTTTTGTAAAGTGCTTTTATATCATTGGTTTGAGGGTCTTTTATATAAATTTCTTCTTTTATTGGGCTATGGAGGTATACCACTGTAACATCAAAAGAGTGAGCAGGCCAATTTTTGCATACTTCTAGATTTAATATTATTGATTTCAAGGTGAAAGTGGCAGTTGGGGCAAAGTTTTTGTGATAGTCAATGATGTTTATCTGTCTGAAACCCTTTTCAACATATCATTCTTTCAGTTTAACAATATCACCATTTGAGCTGTGCTTTTCTGTAAAGACACAGTGTGCATCTCTAAGTCTAGAACCAGTTGGTAATTTAGTTTCTTCCCAGACTCCAATCCTTTCCATATTTCCCATCTTGTCAAAACATGCTTGGTGCCAGTTTGAAGCATTTGGAAGTTTCATTGCTTATTTATAAGATTTTAGTGATGAAGAGGCTAAGAACTCAAATGCCTTTTCAATAGTGTTGATCAGTTCTTCTTTATTATCTATCAGACATTCAGCTTCAAATTGGCCCAGATGTTCAATTAAAAGTTGATCTGTAATTTGAGCATTGACTGGATTAAAAAGACTTTCAATTGGGATTTTTTTTGGGTAATCATTAGGGATACAATCAAAAGCTGCCCAGGCAGAAGCAATTAGTTTTTTTATCCATTTTTCAAAAAAAGCCAGCCTTTTGAGGCTTGTAGAAAACCAACCAATATACATTTTTCTGCATGGATTTCTAGCTTTTGATGTGTCTCTCTGAGTGTATGTACAAATGCAGTCAACCCAAATGGACATATAATATTAGCTATTGGTGGGTGACCATACATAGCCTCAAAGGGTGTCTTGTCTGTGCAGATAAAATTTGGAAGGCAATTTTGTATGTACAAAGCCCATTTGTAGGAAAAACCCCAAAATATTTTTTGTAAGCCACTTTCTAAAAGAGCTGTATGTCAAATGTCTGAGACTAAACTTTTTTATCTCTCAATCTTTCTGTTTTTCTTATGGTTGAATTTCAAGGAGAGTTCCTGAATTATACCTCTGGATATAAAGAAAACAGATAGGGTTTTGTTAAAAAACTCTCCTCTGTTATCTGAGCAGAAGCTTTTAATACTAATTTTAACTTGTGTTTCAAATCTTATAATTGTATTCATGATTATATTTGCTGTTTCATTTTTTGATTTAAGAATATGGCTTTTGTTATAGGAGGTGGAGCAATAATTGATGGTTAGTGCCCATAGACTGCCATTGTAGGTGGATTCTTCAAGAGGTCCAAGGAGGTCAGCTTTTAGTAGGTCAATTTTTTTGATTTCACAAGTGTGGCTTTGTAGGTTGGAGCTCTTTGTGCTTATTGAAAGTTTGCAGATTTTGCAGTTAATTTCTCTTGTGGGGATTGTTTTTGGTTAGCCCTCTTAAATTCCTGATGACACAGGTTTTTTTATTTTTGTAGGCTAGAGTTTCCAACAAGTTGGTGGTATTAATAAAGTTATTTTTCATTTTGGTTGGTGGATAAAGTTTTAATATTATGTGAAGTTTCTAAGGGAGGAATGGAGAGATAAATTTCATAAATTTCATTTTGCAATGATAAGAGATCTGTAGAGTTGAAGGCTAAAAATTTTGGAAGTGAGGGTTGTTTCTTTAGAAAAGAAATAGCCATCTTTGGGTGGTGAAAACTGCTTTTAACACATGTATACCTGCAAGTCAAACATATATGTTATTATTATACTCCCATTCTATGTAATCACCACCTCTAATTAATGCAGCTGGAGAAATGTGAATACAAGAAGCATTTTCACAAAATTATACATTGTCAATGTTGATAGTTGACCCATCCAGACCAGAAAAATGTAGGGTGCCCTTCCCTGTAATGAAGTTTTTAACATTTTTACTTGCCACTTTCAAGGGGATAGGAGTTGGAAGTGAGACAAAATTTACTAACTCTTGTGATGCACTTGTGAGGTGGTGTGTTTCACCTGTATCAAAGATGGGTGTTGGTTGGTTTGCTGGAGGTGTACTTTCAGATATAGTAAAATTTCTTAAATCAGCTGCTACAACCTTGTGTTGATCTCCTATCTCCATTATCTTGGAACTTCAATGCTCAGGTGATTTCATTTGATGGTTAGAATGTAGGCATTTTGGGTATGTTGGTTGTTATGAGTCCATCCATCCCTGTTGGTGTTGAGGGTTGTTGAAGGCACATTTTCCTTGTTGAGATGTTGAGGGGTTAGTTTGTCTCAGTGGTGGTATATATGGGGGAGTTAGCACAGAGAAATTTATAGAGGGGTAGGGTGCTTTAATTGGTTTGGTTCCATTGGTGGAGGTGAAGAAATGTTACATTGTTGTTTCAGAAAAGAGAATTGGTTCTGTAGGTGTTCCAGATTGTTGCAGTTACAGTTGGTTTGCTGGAGGTTTACTTTCAGATATAGTAAGATTTCTGAAATCAGCTGCTAAAGCCTTGTGTTGATCTCCTATCTCCATTATGTTGGAACTTTGAGGCTCAGGTGATTTCATTTGATAGTTGGAATGTAGGCATTTTTGGTATGTTGGTTGGTACAAGTCCATCCATCCCTGTTGGTGTTGAGGGTTGTTGAAGGCACATTTTCCTTGTTGAGATGTTGAGGGGTTAGTTTGTCTCAGTGGTGGTATATATGGGGGAATTAGCACAGGGTAATTTATAGAGGGTTAGTGTGCTTTAAATTGGTTTGGTGCCATTGATGGAGGTGCAGAAATGTTATGTTGTAGTTTGGGAAAAGGGAATTGGTTCTGTAGGTGTCCCAGATTGTTTCACTTTCATCAGTGGCAGAAGTTGAAAGAGTCAGAATGGAAATTATCCTCTGTCAGATTGTGTTTTCTGTGGTGGAGGATTTGGCTGAAACTAAAAAGATTTCCTTTTCATTATCATTTATTTGAGTGTTCCTGCTCCAAAAATTAGTGAGGATATGTGACATTCTTGTATATCTCAGTGGGGTGTTTATTGACTGCACTGAGTGTTTTTCTTTGTGGTGAAACTCTTCATATATGCCTTCTTTTTTGTCCACAGCATATTTTAACACCATGGAGAACATAGTGTCTTCTGTGAATACATGCCCTTCCTCTTTTAAATTTTCAAAGAGCTTTTGAATATTGGTCACAAGTCTTGAGAGGTCCAGAAAATTTCTGAGTCTCAAGGAATGGATCCGGTGGTATAGATTCAATTGAGCCGTCCTGGAGTTAGAACTGAAAAGGTCCTTGAGGTAGTGGAAGGCTCTTTTGCTAGGCCGTTGTGAGATGATTTGTTGTCTTAGTTCTTTGCAGACCTAATTTATTAGAATAGATCTTCCTACAGTCTCCAGTGAGGACAAAGTTGTTGCACCAGTGTGAGTGAAGAAGTTCTCATCATATACATAGTCAAGTAAGAATAGTTGAACTTCTTGAGACCATGTGCGGTAGTTTCTGCTGTCAGATTTGAGGACATTTTAGTACACATCTCGCAAAGACACAGTAAAGACTCAGTTCTCTAAAGTGAAAAAATGGGGTTTCCAAGAAGGATGGTTACAGAAGCGCAACTAAGGGGTCTTCAAAAGCGCAGGAAAAGATAGACTCTCTGAGCACACTTTAGGGGAGGTGTGGATATACAAACAGTGAAAATCAGAGAGAAAAACAGAAGCATATAATGTACTATAATATGTACTTGAGGAAGCTAAAACCAGTGCTAGAAGCATAGTATGGATTAAGGGGTATGCATCAATAAGCAAGGGTATGAGTTTCAAACTTAGAGATATGCAATAATCTTTAAATTTAAGCTAAAAACACACAGTGTTAATAGAAGCTTTGATAAGTAAAAGTAGCACTAGAAGGACAAGTGGGTTAATGATCAGTGCTCAAGTTATAGAAGAAAAGTAGTAAGAGTTAAATAAGGGGTACTTACTTAGCACAAAGGGTTTCACAATTGGTGAATGCTCACACAGCAAGTGCGCATTATTATAATAGGTATAAAAGGTGGTTTAGTACTTATTGTATAGTTATTAATCTCAAGGAGTATATGGTATGTATGAAAAGGTAAAGTATTAGATGCTAATATTAGAATTACAATAATTTTTCAAGCACTATTAGGGCCAGGACCTATGCTAACCATTGTACATAGGATACTGAGATATTTAGTTACTATTTCATATTCTTGTATTAGCATTGAGCCTGTGTAGGAAAACCCATAGGGAAAGGAAACATAGGGAAGGGGCACTGAACATACAATTTATAAATGAGCACTAACTTTTAAAGGAGGGGTGTAAATAAAGAATTGTAGATAGTGTAGTATATAAAAATAGAGAGTGAAATAGAATTATTATTTGTAGAGAATTTATTTAGATATATTTTATTTTTTGTTCACATTGGGTGTGCATACCAGAAGTAGCACTGTAGAGTTATTTTATTGCTACAGTAAGGATATTATTAGATAGAGTGCTTCAAGAGGAAGTGACTGAGAATAGATCTAGACAACAGATAGATTACTTATATTAAAATGTATTATTTCTTTCTTTGAAAAATTTCTCTATAAATCCATTCTAATTTCTTCCTCAAAATATATAACCACACTTATTATACGTGCTTTAACTGTCTTTAAATATTAGAGTGGCAGGTGCTTCTTTTTAACTTATTTTTAGAAAGGAGAACCGACCCATCTGAGATTTTTTCTATAGCTTAGCATTATAGAACAGCTGTCTTTCTACAATGTGTGGCCAATCCTTCATTTCAGATTTAATGTGTGCAAGGTAAACAGCCATTTCTTTGCGTTCTTCTCATTATTCCAGGCCCATTATATCTGTTTGGTATCTGGACATAGATTCCTCATTTTTGGCTTCATCGGGGTCTTCTGGAATGGTGGGATAATCTGGTTGGTTGCTGGATGGAGATGGGGAAGGCATATGGAGCAGTCATTCATTGTTGGGTTGTCCAGGTGCATTTGGTAGTCTTGCGGTGGACATTTCAATTTATAATTGTTTTTTTATTTAATGGCTAACTTCAGGATAATCTGGACATCTCTGTCAAACCAAAGAAGGTTCCAGTAAGGGGAAAACCTGGGAATCCTAGTAAATTGAAAGAGAGGAAAATAAGAGAAAGATAGAGAAATTAAGGGAAAAAACAACCACATAATACTAGTCTCAAGAAGAGGATATATTAGAAGGGTGTGACCAATGGAAACTGGTATGATAAAAGATTTGACCAGTGGAAATTGGTCTGAGAAGGAAGAAAGGAAGAGAGAATTGAGAAATAACAAAGGAGACTGGTAATAGTGCACATAACCTATTGGATCAGGTATATGGTTAATCTTGGTTAAGAATCTTAATTACTTTCATTTGGATAGGAAATAGTTTATATACATGTGGTTGCACCGCAGTTGAGTAATTAACAAATCTGATCCCTTGGTAAACCATGACATTGGTAATTCTTTCTGAAAAGTGTGCATAGTTAAAAAAAAATTCACAAACCTTAAACTAAGTCATTTACACATGTGCATGTTTTTTGCCAATTCATTTCACCCATCCATTTTTCACCCTCTTTCTTCTCACATTTCAGTAACACTAACTCATTTTACACACCTATTTAACCACCTAAATGAAGATATTTACAACCACTAGTTGTATACAGTCATGACAACACCTTTATCTAACCATAAGATCAATGAAACTAGGAAAAAGTGGTCCCCACTTGAAGAGGAACAATTGGCCATATCTTTCATCACCATTAGCAAGAAGCCTGAATATTCAACTCATCAATCAGGTGAGACATTCTATAAAAAAATTGAAATGCATTTTAATAAGTATTTCAAGGCTAATTACAGAGACACCAAAATAAATAAGAATTAGGTAACTTTCAAATTCAGAGAAGACTTACAAGTAAATTGAACAATTTTTTTCCACACACAAATGGCAAGCCCTTAACACATCAACCCTTAGATTCAGTTCAATATACAGCTCTATTGAATGGAATCCACCTTGTGGGACCACAACAAGCAACTGGATGAGATCTGCAATTTCAATATATCAAGACCAAAACAAAAAATCTTTTAAGAGATTGTCAGCCTGGGAAAAGTTGAAAAATGCATCAAAGTGCCTCCAGGATTTCAAATAAGCTTTTACTCACCCAAGTACCTCAATAGACCTCAAATCATCTCAAATCAGCCTTCCTGGTGATTCATTGACAGATATTCCCACAAATTTATCTTCCTCTGTCTTTACATGTCCACCCAGTCTAAAAACTACAAAAAGATGCCATATAAGTAAAGCCAGTCATTTTGAAGAAAGAAAAAACATAGTTGATAAAATTAGAAAGCTCTCTAGAAACCGCCTTTCAGCACTTGCTGAGGGTAATAAAATTCCAATAAAGAAAGCATAACTTACCAAAAAGCAGATTCTTCTCATAAAACAGAAAATTGTAATCCAAAGGGAGAGACTTGAAATTGATAAAGAAAGAAGCAAAGATATCCAGAAACTTTTACTCTTAAAGAAAAACAACTATTTTACTGAGGATTATTTGGAATTTTTAAAAGATATGAAAGATGACATTAAGAAAAGGTTGCATAGCAGCAGAGGCACTTGAATGTTTCTTTTTATTTACATTTTAGTCAAAATTATAACTACTTATTACAGTAGAAAATTATTTTAGATATATAATTGTCAATTGAAAAAGATATGGAATGATTATTGTAAGTTAATTGTGAAAAATGCGACAAACAATATGAGGCATAAGATAAATTATAGTGTCAGGGTATAGTGATATTAAGGGTGAGTTGTTAGTCATACATTTAATCAAATATATGGAGAAAAGAAAAATTATAATTCTCTGTGCCACTTTATGATGATAATAAAGGGTGAGTTGTAATTGGTACATTGTATCAAGTATAAGAACTCTGAGGGGACAAGAACTCCCCATCAAGAGGTAGCTTATATATCCTAAAGCTCATAGGGTGATCCTGAATAAGCTCATCCAATTTAAGGAAAAACTTATGGGAAGTCCTGAATAACTGTCTAAAATAGGAGAAGATAGGTTAAGAAAAATCTGGATTGTGTGAATTTGAAAACCAATGTTTCCTAACTCAAAGCCAACTTTACTCTCAACTTCTACTTCCCATTACACAATCGCCAAGAGAGGTAATCATACTTCCGTAAAAATGGCTAAGGCCATGCTTTTTAAGGCTAATATGCCAGAGCACTTGTGGAGGGAAGCAATAACAACCTCAGTTTTCATTGAAAATCATGTTCTAAAAAAATCATACCCAAATTTTTAATCACCTTATAAAAGACTGTTTAACATAAAACCAAAGATTTAAAAACTCAGAACTTTTGGTTGTTTGGCATATGCCTCAATTGATAAGAAGGTATGTTCCAGAAAATTTAGCAGTGATTCTGTTAAATCATGTCTTCTGGGTTTTCACAAGGAACACAATTATTACCAGTTACTAAATTTAGATTCCAACAAGCCATTTTATTCACACAATGTTGTGTTCCACAAAAATGTTTTCCCTTTCTCTGAAGCAACAAAACCCAAAATAATATGGCCAAATTTGTTTGTCAATGAAGATCCCAAAGAACTTTCTGTGTGCCCACAAGACAATCTCAGTGATCACCACACTGATATTCACAATGAGTCTCACAAGGACAAATAAGCACAAGACTGCAAAGAACCCAAATTTCCTGATACCAATAATGAGAGACCTCCTTCCAGATTCTGGGAATATTAAGTGACTGATGGTGTTGACCCACAAAACATATCATCCAATGTTGACCCATCCAACATAATCCAAGGTGGATGCACAAGAAGTGGAAGAGCCAGTACCCACACTAATAATCAAGAGTCATGAAATAACAAGAATGCTCTTCAAGCATATATCCCAATATCAGAAACATATTTCACACCTACCGGTTACGAGGAGGAAATAAGAGGAGACAACAGCAATAATTGGAAACATGCCATTGGTGTTGAACTTGAATGCTAAGACAAGAAAGGGGTTTGGGAAATTATTAAGTGTTGTGAAAAAGCATGTCCAAATGGTAGTACCTGGGTTTTTAAAATAAAACTTGACCACAAAAACAAAATTAGTAAATTCAAAGCACGCCTGTGTGCTCAAGGATTTTATCAAAAATTTGGAATCAATTACACTGAAACTTTCACCCCTATGGTAAGGCTAACCACTTTATTCATGCTGCTTGCTCTTACTGTTTCAGAAAAATGGGATTTACAGAAAATGGATACAAAATCAGCATTCTTAAATGGAATTCCAGAAGAAACAATATACATGCGCCTACCTAAAGGTAAAACAATCCCCAACAGTATCAAAATCCAATACTACTGCTTAAAAAATCACTATATGGCCTGAAGCAAGCTTCACACTGCTGGTACCAGCTTGTCAAGGAATTCTTCATCAAAAACAAATTTAACTGCAGCTCTGTTGACCCATCCCTACTTATGCACAAGGACCCTTACAGGCCCTGCTACGTTCACATCCATTTTGACGATTTTTCCATTTTTGGTAAAGACATTCAGTGGTTCAAGGATATAATCTCAGAAAGTTTTGATATGGAAGACCTGGGAAGATCCCAAATGATCTTGTTAATCAAGATTACTCAAAACCAAGAAAATACTTTCATATCTCTATTGCAATCTGATGAAATTGAAGCCATACTCACTATTTACGGCATGAATAACTGCAAATCAATATCAACTCCCATGTACTTTAATTCAAAACTATCAGCTGAAGCAGATGAGGAACTTGAGGATTTTCTAATAACAAAACAAAAACTATCAATCAGCTGTTGGACACCTGAATTACCTAGTTCAGTGCACCTGAACTGACCTTGCATTTGCTTGCAGTTAGCTGTCACAATTCCACTATAAGCCCAGCTTGACTCATTGGAATGCATTCATTCATGTTCATCCTTACCTCAAGGGGACTCAACACTACAGAATTTTATTCAAGCCTTTGATAGACAATTTAGAACCTTTGACAAGATATTGCAATTCAGACCATGGATCATGCCTAGATAATTGGCAATCAACTACTGGTGTGGCATTCAAAATCTGGGTAGGCCACTTAGGTGAAAATTTGATTGGAACATGGTTGGAAGAAAATCATGGTGTTACCAGGTGTTAATTTGGTTGAAGGGAGTTAACTGGATTTTTTGGGTTGATGTTTGGTGTTTTGGAATGGTTATATGTGGTATTTCTTTTGTGATTTGATGGTTGTATGGATTTGTATTTTTGGTGAATGAAGTGTTCTCTTCGATTGGCCACTTTTTTTCTGGTGCACCCTGGTGCACTCTGGTGCGCTTTGGTTTGCTCTGGTGATTTTCCAGTGCAAAAGCGAAGTGTACTGGAAAAATTCTGTCATTGTGGCCAAGTTTGATCATGGTGACAAGATTAACTCACTGTGGCAAAATTAGCTCACTCTGGAAAAATTAGCTCATTGTGGCAAAATTGGCTCACAATGGGAAAGTCTGATTACCAGTGCAATGTTTGGTCACTGCAGAAAAGTCTGGGCACTATGGTAAAGTTTGGTCACTGTAAAAATGTCTGATCACCAGTGCAAAGTTTGGTTGCTGTAGAAAAGTCTGATCACCAGTGCAAAGTCTGGTCACTGCAGAAAAGTTTGGCTATCGTGGCAAAATTTGGTTAGAATTTATTATGCTTGTTAGATCAATAGTTTATTGTAGATCCTATGCATGTAGGGTATTGTTGGAAAGGTATGGAGTAGGAGAATCAGATAGAGGGGGGAGAATCTTAGTCTTCTACATTTTTTTTATCTTTTAGTTTTCGATATGGAGAGTCTTTTTGGATAATTAACAACCACCTTCATATTTTTCATTTCTCAACAAAATTAAATAAAATTTTAATACCCTTATAACATTTATATTTTTCATAACACTTTTGAAATACAACACAACAATTATATTTTCATCAACATATAGGGTATCATTAAAAAGGTCTCCATCTCAGGGACTTGTTTTTTTTGTCATCTCATTAAAAATAAAATCTTATAAAACATAAAAGTCTATCTTTTCAGATCTTTCACTGATACACCTTAATTGTTGTCATCAGTATTTATTTTTCAACAGCTGCTACTTCTAAATCTCAATAAGTGTTCATAAAATCAGAGTTTCATCTATATTTTAAATCAATTCAAGTAGACTAGTAAGCTTAGTTATTTGAGCAACCCTTATTTTACTTAGAAGGACAGGGTTTTCTATGGTTTATCCAACTCCTTCGGATTCTGCTTACAGCAAGGCAACTGTAAGAGTCTACCTAAATATTTGGCGCCCAATGTAGGGTTTCAAAATCTCTAGCTTTTTCTAGGACTTACTTGGATCTAGGACTTTCTTAGCCTGAAAGTGGCTTATTCTTTGGAAATCTAATTGATTTTTTTATTAGCCTGAAAGAGGCTTGCTTATTTTAACGGTTTAAACACTTTTCTTACTTTATTGGGATGTCTTCTGCTTCTGCTTCTGGATCTTCTCCTCCTCTTACTCCTTCAGTTAGGATTGTTTCTTGGGATGGCCCAAAGTTTAATGGGGAGGAGGTTAAATGGTTTATTAGAAGGTATGAAGCTGCTGCTGCTGGTGCTGGTGCTTCTCATGTGGACATGGTGAAACAGGTTAGATTTTTTATTGCTGATAGGGAGGTGGAAAAAGAGGTCATTGCTATGCAGGCTTTTAACGACAAGGATTGGGTGAAGTTTTCAAAGGCTATGGTTTATAGATGGGGTGTTAGATTTACTATGTTGGACCTTAATAAAATTGTTGGTGATTGGCAGGCAAAAGGGGGTGTTTCTTCCATGGCTGACTTCAAGAAGCTATGTGTTCAGTTTGATGAAGTGATGGAATATCTTATTTTGGTGGACGAATCAGTTCATGAAAATCAAGCTAAGGATCTGTTCTGGTCAGCTTGCAGTAGGGATATTCAAATGGACATCTTGAAGGATCTCTCAAGAAAGGATCTGATGAAAGAACTGCCCAATGATGAACAGAATTGCCATCATTGGAGATTATTAAGGAGAATATTCAAGCTCATCTTAAATTAATGGCTTTGGACAAATATCAAGAGTCCTGCACTTAATATGTCAGCAAGTTTAGTGAAGTTTTGGCCAGAAACAACAATATCATGGTCAAAGCTCAAGAGGCCAAGAAGGCTCAGATGGGACTACTGGTGGAAAAAGTTGAAGGCAACGTGGACAACAATATGGTCCATCACTTGGCCAATTTAACAAAGAAATTGAAGATTTTTTTCCAAGAGACTCAGAAGGCCAATAAGGCCCCAATTTCTTCTTCATTGACTTCAACATCTTATCAATATAGAGGATATGAATGTCAAAATTATAATGGCAATGGCAATGGAAACCTCTTCTAAGGCAATGGTAGGAATGGGAATTGCAATGGTGGAAATGGTTTTAGAGGTGGCTATGATGAGCCAAAGGTGTGCTCCTATTGTAATAGGAGGGGGCACAGAGCTGGAGTATGTTTTACTCTAGATAAAGATTTGGATGCTGGGAGAGTTTTATTTGATGGTAAAGTTTATAAATTCTCTGATGGATTTTTCAGCAAGCCCAGAGATGGACAGGCTCCTTCTGATTTGGTTAGAAGGAACATGGCGGCTGAAAGAAGAGCCCGGTTTGAAGAATTGAAGGATGATGATGATAATGCCAAGGGTGGCAAAAATGGTGATGGTAAAAGCGGTGGTAAAGCTGATAAAGGTAAAGAGAAAGAGGTCAGTAAGGCCACATTTTCAACTTCTTTTGGTGGTTTGGAGCTGGCAACGGTTGCTAGAGTGGAGGGTAACTGTATGGCTGGAAAATATGACATCAATGCTGCTAGAAGAGCAGCTGCTACTAAAGCTAAATGTAGCATTCAGAGCCAACTAAAGGCTAAACCTGGCAAGGCAATTAACAAGTTGAGACCTTACTCTAAGGAAGAAATTTATAGAATGCAGAAGGGGATGGCTGATATGGGGCCTCCTATTTATGGCAAGTTTGATTTTAATGGTGAGCCTATTCCAGAAGATGATTTGGATTCTGAGGAGGACGTACCTTTGGCATCACTACCCAGACTAAGTTTTAGCAGTCCCATCCCAATGGAGGGAGTAAGAAGGACTAGCAATGGATCAGGATTAGAGAAAGAAGCTGGTGATGGAGCTAGGGTTATCAGTAGTGAAGATGTTATTATGGGGGTTGAAGATGGCAATGTGGATCCTCAAGAGGTGCCCAGGGCCAAGATAATTAAATCTAAAGTCCAGTACAAACGTCCAGTAGTATCCGGTCAAGAGAATGCAATGGACAATGTTTTAAATAGGGTGAATCAACTTCAGATTCCCTTATCTTTAGGCGAGCTTTTCACAATTAGCCCAGCACTTGCAGAGAAGCAAAAGAAGCATCTGAAGAGGCAACAGGTCTCCACCGGGGAGGTGTAATATATATGTGAAAATGCTGAGAAGTTTGGGGAGGATGTTAAAACACATTTTTCTGCTCCCCTGGGTTACCTGGTGGTGACTCTTAATGGTAAAGAGGTAAAGGCCTCGGTCAATTCAGGGTCTCAAATTAATTCAATTTCTTAAGAGCAAGCAACAATTATAGGCTTTCCAATTAAAACTGGTACTGGGGGAAACCTCAGAGGTATTGGAGGGCATGCAACAGAGCTGATGGGTACGGCTGAGCATCTCAAATTAGGTATTGGTGGATCTATTGGTAAGGTTCACTTTTATGTGGCCAGAGGGGCAGTTAAAACTGTTCTTGGTGGTCCTTTTTTAATGGATTTTGAGGCCCATATTGGTTATCAAGCTGGAATGGGTATTAGTTTGGAGATAACTGGTGACAATATGAGAAGGCTTCATATGCGGTTGGCACCTCCTGGAGATGAAGGTTGGGAGACACGACCAGGGATCACTACTCTGTGTCAGTGTTGTACTTGAATCAAGAAGCAGCATATTAAACGGATGGCTTCTGGTGAATTATTTTTAGAGGGGAATTTTGGAGACCCTTATTTTTTGGAGTAATTGGGGGCTGATCACTCCAATGTTACAATCTCTCCCCAGGATGAAATCCCGGATTGCAATAGGTCAGCTCACTTGGAGATATTTCAAGTGGATTCTCAATAAATTTCTGTTAATAATACATTAAATTGTTATTATGTTTTCAAATTTTCAGTTTTTATCACTTCTCTGTCAAGATTCTGGAAGGCATTCAAGAATGGATCAAGAGGGAAGATGGGAAATATTATGTTGAATAAAAATTGGAATGGTTTATTTTCTGACCTCCAGCAAGAGGGTTGTCAGTATATTCTAGTATATAGGTATGATATAATAGTGTTTATTTATGGTCCTACTACTTATTGATAAATGATTTAGTGATTAAACCTCAGGGGAAGACTAATAAAATAGTTATACTCAAATAAAACTCACAATACTTGGATTTAAATGCATGCTAGTGGTGGAAAATAGATGAATAAAATATAGTTATAGCTTATATAAAGATAATATCAATTTATAATGGCTTTATAATATATTTATGAATGCTAATAATTGTATTGTAGTGTTTGTTTGAATTTTAGTAAGTGAATGATGATAAATAACCGTCAAAATCCCTCCTTACTTATACCCAAATCCACTGGAGTGCACAGACCTTCAATCCAGATGATGTCACTGCTATCCCCGGAAATTACAGCACTGTGAGGGCCCATCACCTCCCCATGGCGTTCACTTCAAGCAGATTCAACACCCAGACCTCCAGTAAGGACCCTCCATCACTATTAATGATAACACAGATCTATACCACAAATAGAAAATCCAGATAAAAGCGGATACCATAAAGAAACAGGTAAAATAAACAATCAAAAAGAGATTTAATGAAACCAAAAGCATATAAAGGAAACAAATAAAATTTCCAATCCCCCAATAACATCCCCAAGCATCCACATTAACCCAGAAATGTCCTTCCAACCCATAAATCTGTGAATAACCATCCAAGGAAGTAATTTAAGTTGTCCAAACTGGGTGTATGCGCCTGATATAGGTGTCTATGCTTCTGTAGGCGTTGTGAGTCCACTGATTTTGTCCATATGACCTAAAATAAGCAGAAAAACAAAGGTTATAGGCTATTAAGGGGCTAAAAACCACTTATATACCTAAATATACATAATATACTGCATATTTCACTGAATATGAGATTTATGTATACATATAAGCTTATGTATGTCAATAATTACTTCATATCACTTAAGATAAGCATATTATGACTCCATTAACACGTTAATAAGTATTATTTGGCTATGGATAAGCTATTTAAACTACTATAAGTTGTATAATAGAATAATAATTATATATATATATAATATAATAATATATATTATTATTTTAACCTTATTTTTAAGATATAAGCTTAATTTACGTAAGGTTATCTTATTTTAAGCATAAGAAATACTCAGTCCTAGGGATATCTAGCCTGACAAGGGTAAACTGAAATTATTTCATCAAAATTTTATAAAAAATCTTAGTATAATTAAAACACAAAAAAATAATTTTTTTGATAATTTGATTCCGGTCCTCCAGCAAGAGGATAAACTGCCAACTTTTTTTACAGGTAATTTTATGATGGATAAGGGAATTAAAGGTGTTGGAAAAATTGTTGATAAACTAGACAAGGGAAAAGAGAAAAGGTTTAAATTTAAAAAAAAATATTATTCTACTTATTTTGATTCTGATTCTGACAATGAAGAAAACTCTATCAATAAAATTTTTAATGGTGATACAAAAATAAATATTTTACCTCAAGCTTATGTATATGTGGAGGCAGAAAAATATAAGATGGTAGCAAATAAAATATGACCAATTAATGAACTGCTACCCGCTGAATTTAATCCACCTTTGAGAAGACCAAGGCTATCAAGAGATCCTTATGAATGTCCCTTGGTGAAGAATTCGCCCAAACTTTCTGAAACTTCAAGAATCACTTTTGATAGATTAGGTGTTGTTAATTTTGGACCTGATGGTTGGTTTTCTGGAGAAGAGAAGAAGTTGTTTTTGGATGTGATGGTCAATCAAGAGAAGGCCATTGCTTTTGTAGAAGAGGAGAGGGGTGTGTTGAAGCATTCCTATGGGGAGCCTTACAAGATTCCTGTAGTATGTCATGAACCGTGGCAGCAAAAACCAATCCCAATTCCGGCTGCATTAAAAGAAGCTTATATCAAAGTTGTCAGAGAATGGATTTGCACTGGACTTTATGAGTAATCATCATCAAGTTATTCTAGTCCAGTATTTTGTATCAAGAAACCAAATGGCAAACTTAGATTAGTTCATGATCTCAGGGAACTAAATAGGGTTACAATAAAGGATGCTGGTATACCACCTAGTGCTGAGGAGTTTGTGGAAGCGTTTTCTGGGAGAGTGTCTTATGGTTTAGGTGATATTATGGGGGATATGATGAGAGAGAGTTTCATCCAGACTCTAGGCCTCTCACTACTTTTGATACACCACTAGGAGGATTACAATTGACAAGATTACCTCAAGGAGCAACAAATTCAGTTGCTGTTTATCAAGCTCATATGGCTTGGATTCTTCAAGATGAAATTTCTCAATATGCTAGAATCTTTATTGACGATGGAGGAATTAAAGGACCTTCAAAAGATTACAATAATGAAGTGTTGGAGGAGAACCCAGGGATACAAAGATTTATATGAGAGTTTGCAATCACTTTAGAGAGGATCTTGTTTAGAATTGAAGAAGCTGGTTTAACTATTTTGGGTTCAAAATTTTCATTTTGTGTGCCAGCTTTAGAGATTTTAGGTCATGTGGTATGTAGAGAGGGTAGGATTATGTCCAAGAAGAAAGTGAATAAAGTTCAGTCCTGGACAAGACCCAAGAATACAACCAAAGTTAGGGGGTTTTAGGCGTATGTGTTTATGTTTGAATGTTTATCAAGGACTTTTCTTCATTGGCAGCTCCATTGAGAAGGTTGACAAGAAAGGATGCAGACTGGGAGTGGGATGAAGAGTGTGAAAGGGCGTTTGTGAGGTTGAAGAAGATTGTGGGAAAAGATTTATTCCTGCACAAGTTAGATTATGGAAAAGATGCTGGTAGGATTTATTTAGCAGTTGACTCAAGTCAGGTTACTTCTGGGGCAGTTTTGTCTCAGATGGATAACGCTGGTTACATTAGGCCAGTTAGGTATGAATCTGTGGTATTCACCAAAGTTGAATCAAGATATTCTCAGCTGAAATTGGAACTGTGCGGAGTGGCAAAAATTTTAAAGAAACTTCAAAATGTTTTGTGGGGCCAACACTTTGAATTGCAAGTGGATGCAAAATCTTTAATTCAAATGATTAATTCCCCAATTTTACCAAATGCACCTATGACTAGATGGGTAGCATTCATTCAAAAATTTTCTTTTGACTTAGTTCATAAGCCTGGAAAAACTTTTACTATGCCAGATGGTTTGTCAAGAAGACCACCCACTGATGATGATTCAGACTCAGAAGAGTTCGATGAAGATATACCTATGATTATAGCCAGCACTAAAGGAGCTGAAGACTCTCCATACCTCCCCATGAGGTTAAACTGGCAGGACTATTGTGTTTAGATGATTGTGATGATGACCTCCACCAAGAGGATAAACTGGAAAATTATTTTTATGTTGATAAAATTGATGAAATTGGTGTGAATAAATTCGGTAAAAAAGAGAAAGAAGAAGATGTTGTATATATAGATGAAGATGGATTGGTAGTTTGGGATAGTAGTAGTTTAAGGAAGGGTGTATATGTTGGAGAATTAGAAAATTTGGTTAAAAAGGGTGAAGAAGAGAAAGAGGTATTTTTGAATCCGGTTTCTAAGAGTTCAAAAGGTTCAGATGAAGAAAATTGACATAGCTCAATTAAGAATCAAATTTGTGGCCAATGTTTATTGGCTCATTCATGTGCAGGTGATATTGGTGATAGAGAAGTGCCCATTGATATTATATTAATCGATTCTCAAGATGAATTCTGGGGTCAGACTGGTTTTTATTTGTTGTTGGTCAAATATTTATTGACTTTAGAAAGGCCAGAAGATTGTGAAGATGATGAATGGGTGGCTATAAAAAGGAAGTCATCTATGTTTTACTTACCTGTTCAACAATTAATGAAAAGGAGGTATCCAAATCCTCAAGTAGTTTTAACTCAAAAGAAAGGGCAAGAATTAGTTTTAAAGTCACTGCATGAAGATCTTGGGCATAGAGGTGTTGGAGAAACTTTCAGAAGAATTTCTGATTGATTTTGGTGGCCAGGCATGAAGATGGCTGTTAAAAATTGGGTTCAGTCATGTAAAGAATGTCAAAGAAGAAGTTATTTAAGGCCCAAAGAACCTGGACATGCTACTGGTGAAAATACTCTCTTCGGAAGGGTTAGCTTGGATGCCGTTCATATTAAGGAGGGACGGTTTAAATATTTAATTTCAGCCAGAGATGATTTATCTGGTTGGGTAGAGGCAGCACCTCTTATTAATTTGACTTCCAAAAATGTGGCAGAATTTTTTTTGAAAAATTGGGTGTATCAATATGGAGTTATGAAATTGGTAACGGTAGATGGAGGTTCTGAGTTTGGGACAGAGTTTAGAGAAGCTATATCAAAATTTGGGTCAAAGGTTAGGGTAGCAACCCCTTATTATCCTGAAGCTGAAGGAATAGTTGAAAGAGGGCATCAAGCAATTAAGGATGCTTTAGTCAAAATGTGTGGGTCAAGTGCAGAAAAGTGGAGGCATTATTTACCTTTAGTTTTATTTGCTGATCAAATTACTGCCAAAAGTACGACCGTATTTTCACCCTATGAACTTGTTTTTGGACAGAAAGCAGTTTTACCAGTTGATTTTGAAGCTGAATTATATCTTGGAGTTGATTGGGACATGGTCAAGACTACTGAAGAGTTATTATGTGCAAGAATGATGCAGCTAGAAAAAAAAGAAGAGTACTTAGAAAAGTCATATTCGTGGATTATGAAGATCCAAAATCAGTCAGTAAGATATTGGGATGAGCAGTTGGCACACTGGCTTAGAAAACCTTTGAAAACTGGAGATATGGTTTTGGTGTATAATAGGAGTTTGGAGAGCCAATGGGGCAAGAAGTTTGCAGATAGGTGGAATGGACTGTATAAAGTCAAGGAACAAGTATATGGCGGTTCATATGTTTTGAAAGAATTGGATGGAGTAGTTTTAAAGAAGAGGGTAGCAGCTGATCAAGTCAAACGGTTCTATCATAGGGGCACCAGGAGTGCTGAAAGCTAACTTCAAAATGAGGGTAAACTATTTCTACAACTGTTTTAAAGGGACTCTGAAATGAGGATAAACTACATAATTGATTAAATAAAATTTTGTCAAAGTTTAACTCCGGAATGAGGATAAACTACTTTCTTATTAAAAAATATTACTGTCCTTTTACTATGGTATGGGAGACAAAACTGTTAACAAAATTTACCACATTTATGAAGAAATTCATTTGAAAACTCTTAAAACTCTTAAAAGCAACAAAAATTATGGGGAAGATATATGTTGGATTGATAAATTTTTTTTATTGGTAGAAGTGCTCACAGGAAAGCCTTCTGAATTAAATATTGGCAAGTTTGGGGGTAATTGATGGGCTGGCTGCTCTATACACAATTACCCCACATTGTTCGTTACCAATTTTTCCCTGTTTCTAGTTGAATCCTGGCTTTGTTTTTGATCTATAGGAAGTCCACTAAGACTATAAACTGTAACGTACAAAGAGACAATGCTCCCACTTCCAGATTCAAGATTCTTTTTTTATTTTTTATTTTGTTATTTCTTTATGTTAGATTTTTATATAATGAAATATGTTATTCTTTCATTTTAATTTTTATAATACTATAAATATTGTTAAGGGTGATGCTCACTGGTGGTCTCTAATCATTTTTACAAATTGGAGGGAGCCCACCCAGTGATCATTAACATAAAATTTTATTTTCCTAAACTTTCATTTATTAATTTTGTATTTTCAATTTCTCAAAATTGTTTACCCACATCAAGTTGCACTTGGATGTGGGTATGATGTCAAGGGTATGGCTCATCAATTGGCCAGGGGGCATCTTTTAAATTTTATTTTACATTTCATAAATTTTATATTTCAAATTTGTTTATCATTTTTTTAAATTAAATTTTAAATTTTATTTCATAACAATCTTTTATAACCTTTTATTATTTTCATCATTAAAAAAATCAAAAAATCAAAATATAAAAAATAAAAAAATAAAAAATAAAATAAATAAAAAATATAAAAATAAATAAATAAATAAATAAAATAAAAATAAAATAAATATTTAAACATACAATAATTTTTTTTTAAATTTTGTTAAATTTAATTTTCAATTTTCTTTTAGTTTATTTTTTTATAGTATATTTTATATAGGAAAAAGGGTCAAGAGGAGCTCAAGCAAAATTGGGTCCTACTTCAAGATCTATTAGTCCTCCAAGACTTTAAACTGGCTAACTGTCAAGACTTTCTTTAAAGGGATATATTTGTTATTTTGGATCTGTTAGTTCTCCAAGAATTTAAACTGGCTAACTTTCAAGACTTTCTTTAAAGGGATATATTTGTTATATTGGATCTTTAGTCCACTAAGACTTTAAAATTGATAGTTTTTACAAACTTATTACAAGAATTAGGTTCCTCATTGGATCTGTTAGTTAACTAAGACTTTAAACTGGATAGTTTTTACAATTTTATTTCCAGAATTTGGTTCCTCATTGGATCTTTAGTCTGCTAAGACTTTAAACTGGCTGTTTATGATTTTATTTCAAGATATGCTGTTAGTCCTCCAAGACATTAAACTGGCTAATTTTCAAGGAAGTTAAAAATTTTATGGATATTTTTGGAGAAAGGTTTAGGATAGTAGTTGGAACTGGCAATAGATTTAATGTTTGGTCCACCAATACTTTAAACTGGAATGTCAATCTATTTGGTGAAATTTGTGGCGCTCTACCATGGTCTAAATATTTAAAATTAAATATTGGAAGCCTGGCTAAAAGTATTTTGTAAAGGTTGCTGAATAGCAAATGGATGAAAATTGTGATGAAGGAATCAGAAGTCAGGGTGGTAGTTGGATTTATTATTGTTTTATTTTAAAGCCTCAGTTTTAGGCTGCTTGGTGGAAGCTTGGAGGACCTCATGGCAAGATTGGAATCAATGAATTTGGCTCAGTGGGGGGACCTATGAGAATGGAATCAAGCGTATTTGGCTCATTAGGGAGATCCACTCTCTAATGCTGTGACATAGTGGTAAGACTGGTATATGGGAGTCTGAAGGGATTCATACCTTTCTCTCAGCAGTGGAATCATCACAAAAATTTATTTTTATTATTATTATGATTTATATCAAGAGTGGGAGAAGAAGACAAACAATTTAAACTTGTAGAAGACCAGCTAAAACAAGTTTCATCAAAATAAACTAATTAGAATGCATAACTGGTTGGAATGGGGAAATTCCTTATTTGAGGGAGGATGTGGCATTCCAAATCTGGGTAGGCCACTTAGGTGGAAATTTTATTGGAACATGGTTGGAAGAAAATCATGGTGTTACCAGGTGTTAATTTGGTTGAAGGGAGTTAACTGGATTTTTGGGTTGATTTTTGATGTTTTGGAATGGTTATATGTGGTATTTCTTTTGTGATTTGATGGTTTTATGGATTTGTATTTTTGGTGAATGAAGTGTGCTCTTGGAATGGCCACTTTTTTCTGGTGCACTCTGGTGCACTCTGGTGCGCTCCGGTTTGCTCCAGTGATTTTCCGGTGCAAAAGCGAAGTGTACTGGAAAAATTCTGTCATTGTGGCCAAGTTTGGTCATGGTGACAAGATTAACTCACTGTGGCAAATTTAGCTCACTCTGGCTAAATTAGCTCATTATGGAAAAAAGAGCTCATTGTGGCAAAATTTGCTCACAATGGGAAAGTCTGATCACCAGTGCAAAGTTTGGTCACTGCAGAAAAGTCTGGGCACTGTGGTAAAGATTGGTCGCTGTAGAAAAGTCTGATCACCAGTGCAAAGTTTGGTCACTGTAGAAAAGTCTTATCACCAGTGCAAAGTTTGGTCACTGCAGAAAAGTTTGGCTATTGTGGCAAAATTTGGTTAGAATTTATTATGCTTGTTAGATCAATAGTTTATTGTAGATCCTATGCATGTAGGGTATTGTTGGAAAGGTATGGAGTAGGAGAATCAGATAGAGGGGGGAGAATCTTAGTCTTCTACATGTTTTTTTGTCTTTTAGTTTTCGATATGGAGAGTCTTTTTGGATAATTAACAACCACCTTCATGTTTTTCACTTCTCAACAAAATTAAATAAAATTATAATACCCTTATAACATTTATATTTTTCATAACACTTTTGAAATACAACACAAAAATTATATTTTCATCAACATATATGGTATCATTAGAAAGGTCTCCATCTCAGGGACTTGTTTTTATTGTCATCTCATTAAAAATAAAATCTTATAAAACATAAAAGTCTATCTTTTCAGATCTTTCACTGATACACCTTAATTGTTGTCATCAGTATTTCTTTTTCAACAGCTGCTACTTCTAAATCTCAATAAGCGTTCATAAAATCAGAGTTTCATCTATATTTTAAATCAATTCAAGTAGACTAATAAGCTTAGTTATTTGAGCAACCCTTATTTTACTTAGAAGGACATGGTTTTCTACAGTTTATCCAACTCCTTCAAATTCTGCTTACAGCAAGGCAACTGTAAGAGTCTACCTACACCGGCTACATTTTCACCCTAAATAATTTTACCATTAGTTGGAAGAAAAAAAAGAAAATTTCCATATCCTTCAGCACTTCCAATTCAGAAGCCAAAGCTGTAGTAGAGGCGGGCCAAGAAGAAATCTGGCTTACTCATCTCCTACAAGACATCAATCTTCCAAACTACCAATGCAAAAATCTAGTTCAAATATTCAATGACAATCAAGGCTGCATTTCTTTAACCAAAAACCCTCTGTACCATGCTTGAACCAAAAATTTAGACATCCAACTTTATTTTATTTACGAGCAAGTAAGCCACAAAGTGTTTGGGGTCCCTTACATGCCCACAGACAAAATTCCGGCTGACATTCTCACCAAGGCTTTCAACCAAGTTAAGCTCAAAACAAATCTCACCAAAATCTACATTGGTGATGAGTTACTCAACAAGGGAGGGTGTGGGAATTTGAAAACCAATGTTTCCAAACTCAATGCCAACTTTACTTTCAAATTCTACTTCCCATTATACATACTATTAATCTTGATCTACACACATAGTTGATAGTTGTGTGACACTCACTACATGATAGGTTTTAGATAGGTTAATATCAATGATACTACTATATCTACTCAAAATTTGTTATCCGTCTCTTCATTTATTTCATTTCTTATCTTTAATCAATCATCATTAATATTGTTACTGCTTGTTTGCAACAAATCACTCGCAATGCTGTGGTACACGTCTCGCAGGTAGTCTACTTTCTGGACCAATCAGATTGTGTGTTTCAAAAGAATAAAGGGGAATAATATCACAGAAGATAGCACTATTATAACTATGTAATTGTGTGTTCAGAAGAAAAAAGGAAAAGGGAAGCGTGGAAGAAGGTTTAGGGTCTGTGCCCTTGGATTTTACAGAAAGATGTGCCACACAAAGGGAATTGTGTGCTATCAACTTAGGAGTGCAAATGCTAAACATTATGGATTTGGACTTTCCAATAATTGTGTATTATGCGCTAAGGAAGAAATTATGGCTCAAGGAAAGCCTCAAGTACATGGTATACTGCACTGCAGCTAGTGTGGTAACATACTGAAACAGGTAAGGTAAGTTGCAGAGGCTAACTATTTAGGTGGATTGTCAAAATTATGGACTCAGTAATGAAGCAAGGAGAATGGGGGCTCAATCACAAAACTACCCAAGAGTTAGAGAGGAAAGGGTCAGCACTAAAAGGTGTCAATGTGAGAAGTAGCACTGAAACAATGCAAAGGTATAGTCATAAGCGTGCATGTGGAACATGAGTGAAACAAGGTAGTACTAGTATTAGTAAGCATAGGGTATATTTAGGCACTGTAGTTGTTACAAGTGGTGTATTTAATTTACTAATGGATTAGTTGTTGTTTTACTAATGTGGCACTAGAGACAGCACTGAAGATCCACTAGGGAACTGTGTCCAGAGCGCTGAAAAAGCATAAGAAGGAAAGGGCTATCTAATGGAAGATAGTAGTAAGTTAGGTAGAAATATTCTGAGTCTTTAGAGTTTGCGCGTCTGTGTGTGTATTTCATATAGTATAGTGAAAACAAAATAAAGCGCAACATAGAGAGAATATAGATTCAGTGGGATAAACTATTATTAGAGTTATTTTATTGCTATAATAAGGCATATTCAAAGAGAGTGCTTCAAGAGGGAGTAGCTGTGGATACTGGCGCTTATTAAGAATAGAAATATCCAGATAGTAATAGTTGTTTTTCCTTAACTTCTAACTCATCTCTCAAACTTACAAACTATCTAGTCAGATATTAGAGTTACACATTATTGTTTTGTCTTTAAAAATAAGAGTGGCAGGCACTTCTTTTTAGAAATTGAAAAGAAGAACCAACCCATCTTGCATTGTGTCTACTGCTTAGTATAGTAGAACTCTCTACAATGCTCTGTTACCATCGCATCTAGGTATTATTACTTCTTTTATTATTAGTTCTTATACTCTCACAAATATACTCACTAAAAACCCTAATCTATCATCAGGTTGGAAGACTAATTGGCCAACTATCATTGACCAATGTTTGTAACTTATCAAAAATTGATATATTTATTTTAAAAGTCCCATATGGATTGTACTTGAGGCTTTCTGTGAAGAAGGTAATGTTTACAGGCCATTTTTGATAAAAAAAAATTCAAGATCACAATCATAATCATAATCAGAATCCAATAAGATCTTGAGAGCTATGAGTCTTATTTCTTAATGTAGTTTATCATGATTTGAGAGAAAGGAAGGCATGACTATTATATGGTATAAAAATGTAAATGTTCTACAATTCTTTGAGTCATGAAGTGTTATTCTGTGGAGTGTCGCATATGAATGAGATTATACTTACAAATTAGTGAAATAGGACTTTATGGTGAAATCATCACTTTTGTTTGAGATAGTGTGGATTTGAGTGAAATAAGTAACTTATTTCACTTTGGAATTACACCAGTGTTGGGGCTAGTGTGTTTTCAAAATCTGCACTTAGATAAGTGTGGATTTGACAGAACTGACACCCCCTCATATGAGTAAGTAAGTGATGGATCAAACAGAGAGGTTCAAATCTCTTATATAGCCAAACTCGACCAAAGGAGCGCAATCGTACTCATATTCTGACAACTACAACCAAAGAGAAATGCGTTGATTTCATCAAAAGTAGTATTTACAAACTTTCCACTTCTCTACAAAGGCCATATGGTAATCTATTCACAAAATGTACATTTCCCACACTGCTAAACCTTGAACACAAATCATTTTTTCTCCCCTATTTTCATTTTTATTATTTGTAATTTTTTGGTTTTAAAGTATCATTATTGTTGTCTAGCCTTCACATTGTGGTAGCCTCATTCTTGGCCATTGTCTTACAGTCATTTTTTACCATAAAGATAGTTTTATTTATTATCATTATTTTTTTTAAAAAAAATCAATACGCTAGTGCATTTTTATCATCATAAATGTATTTCAAATTTCTAGAGGATTCAGGATGTGAGCTGCCATGTTGAAAACAAACGGATATTTTGATTACAACTGAATAGCAAAAATAAATAAAGTGCGAGGACTACATGCGGGGCACTGCGCATATATACATGGGTATTACTCGCAAATTGTACAAGCTAATCAACTTATAGAAATCCAGTCGGTACATAGGTCGTCATCTGGTATAAAATAGTTAGCGTTGGTTGCTATAGGATACGCAAAATTATTATATTTCCCATAATGTTTTACCAACATTGATGATTTCATCTACAAAAAGCACTTCTATCAAACATTCCGTCAGATTGTTTTGCTCGAGTTTCTCTTATTTTATTTATTTATTTATTAATTAATTTATTTATTTATTTAATTTCGATTTGTATCGTATTTTTTGATTTGATAAAACACAACCTGGAAATAATAATTTGAGTGGAAAGACTCTCGATATGACGTTTCAATGAAGTGCTACTGGTTTAAGGTTTATCAACCTCGAACACGGCTACTTCAGAACTTGTCATGCTTTTATTTTCTGGGGACGGGTTCCAGATAGTCAAGAACAAATTTAAAAACAATTAACACCTTCAAGTCAAGTGTTTTATATATTCGCTGTGCATTTCCGCCTCAAAAAATTTGAAACGCAAGTCCACATAATATTCGGTCAACTTTTCAACAAGTAAGTGACATTTAGAAGCAAAATTGGTGAAATCAACCTTCTATTAAATTACAATGCTGATTTTATACCTTCTGGTTTAAAGAATCTACAATCTTTCCAGCGAAAAAGAAATCAATTATCTGCCCCTTCTTTTTAGAGACGTTACTTAACATAAGAAAATCACTCTCACAACGAAAATGCACAAAATTACGCGGAAACCTACTGTGAAAGGCAACGGATTCCAAAATTCGATACCTTTAATATTTTTCACATGCCTTCTTTGGGGAAGGTTATCTTTTGCCACCCCATTGGGTGGCTTAGTAAAAGCTGCAACAGGTTCCGTCGGTGTAGCGAAGGATGCCGATAATGTTGCTGGAGTCGGCAATCTTGCCGGAGATCTCTCGAAGAGTTTAAACGCAGCTGATAACTTGAAAACAGCACCAACTTCATTCAGCAAAACTAATCCCAGTTGGCTACAGCGGACAATGGGGAAAACTGAAAATCTGATATCAGACAGACAACTAAATAGGATTTATAGACATGGCCCTTTCATGCTTTCTCCAGAAGTCCTACCGAAAGTGGCTCTTAACGCCCAAAAGGGAAGTTTAAGATCCCAATTTCTTCAAAAATTTAAATACGTCGATAGACATTCAATAGCAGAATCTCCAAGCTTATTAAAAATGGCAAGGGCTAGATGGGGCAAAAAGACAAGTGCTGACTCAAGTGTATTGTTCAGCGGCCCAAGGAATGAGGGTAATCAAGTGAAGGCTCACCTTGATGGCCATTATTTTCCGCCCGCTGAAAACACGAAGGGTTTGGAGACTGCCGGCTCTGGAAAAAATCTTGAAAACCTAGGATCAACAGTCAACGAAGCCAAAGGGGTGGAAGCAGGTGGTACAACTGGGAAAGCCGCAGAAGCTAGTAAAATAGGCGAAGGGGGGCTGACAAACTCTAAATCTATGTGGCAGTCATCGAGAAAGGGATTTTTAAATGCATGGAAAACCGCAGCATCTGGAGTGGGTAAAGGGACAGCAAAAGGCTTCAAAGCTGCGTGGTGGCTGGCCAAAAAGGTGTTTTCACCAATATGGAAAGCAATCAACTATCCCTCAAGGGTTTACAGTAGATTCCTATCAAGGGTTTCATTGGCAGCCCAGCAAAAGAAGGGTACCATTTCACCCATAGGTAGTGACGCATTGCAAGAGCTGCGGAAAAAGGGAATTTGGCGTTCTGGCTGGGGTGACGCACCTTGGGCCCACCAGAATAATGCCCCTCATGCAGTGGACCACACTCCTGGTGTAAGCACTTAAGGCGCAAAAGTCGCTCTAGAGATAAGGAGTATTCACACCAGCGAACATGGTCGTAGAAGGAATATTCAAGTCATTTAACTGGAAAAAATTGATGCCGTGGCAGTTCTTGAGGGTGAAAAGTGAGTATTATAGGGTGATAGGGGGTTAGAAGTATGATGAAAAAGCTGTTGAAGGAGCTTAAGCTTGACTTGGTTATTGAAAAATTATGGTTTGCGGTCAGAATGGACAATGATGATTGATTTTTTCAGGTTATAAGACATAATAACTTGATGAAAAGGAAATTAGAGTGTGAGTGGCGTTGGTGGTGGTAGCAGGAAGAAAAAAAAAAAAGCTGATAATCCGGATTATGCATGCACCAGGTGAAAATTTCAGTCCGGCCACTGTACAATGGTCCATTAAATTAGCCCAATTATGCAATTTTTTTACATTACTTTGCCATTTTCACTCCAATCATCACTTATGCTGATGTCCATCAAATAATAATCTTTAGAAAAAAATACAAATTCCATAATTATCAATAATGAAGGATAATTGAGGATAATACAGCCCCATATGATCTTAACACTATGCAACATAAGTTTCCTATGTATTTTATTCCCGCTTTTTTCTGCTTTATGTTATTTTATATCTATTTTTACACATTTCATATCCACCCTTAAATGTGACATGTTTCACTTTGTTTTTCCCATAGCCCATTCTTTCTTATATATTATTTCTCCCTCTTTCATCTGTCCGACTGTTGGGATCTGGGTTGAGAGGTGAGGAGGAAGAGCGCCTAGGGTGCTATGCATTGTAAGAGGCAGAAGGGAGGGATATTGCATAAGGGGATTTTATGGGGCAAGTATTGTGAGGTGTTCCTCATAGGGCAAGTTATTTAGTAATTCAGTTACTTCTTAGTCTCTTGTAGTTGTAAACCTCACTTTTGGCAGCTACAACATAGTCTAGTTTCACCATGCAATATGGGGGGGTGGACTTGCTAGCAAGTCTGCAACCTTGAACCCAAATTCATATCTAATAGAGCACACATTGAGGTAATGATGAAACAATCAGTGATAAAGTGTGAAAATACAATGAACCTCTGATGAAGCTAGCTTGATTATTTATTGAATTACATGTGAAAATTTCTTGGAACAATGTTGAATCATTAAAAACACAATTTTGTGATGGTATGTTGAAATCAGCCCTCCCCACAGCTAAGCCAGTCTGGAAAGCTACAAAATGTTTAAACTAATTTTGTACTTTTTTGAATTTAAAACTAGACACTCCCCAATTTAAACAGAAAAAAAGTGATCTTAGATGTTCAAATAATTTTACTTTATTGTTAATATATGGAGAAATGATAAGGCACTATATTAAATCATTCAAGAAAAATACTTTGGGATTTAATATCTTCCATTAAATTTCCCCAGTAAAAATTTCAAACAAAACTTCAATTATAATGATTCAACAAGATTTTATTAGCCATTATTAATATTTAAAATATCTGAAAAATGTAAAACACTTATAAAATTGAATGGAATTATGCTTTGGTGATAAAATTAAGCTCTAATATAAATATCTATTCTTTTTTTCATTCAATAAATAAAAAAGATATTCATGTAAGAGTATTTTTTACAATATATTAACCCTTTATCTATAAAATATGAAAAAAGAAAGACATAAAATTAAAATTTATAAAAATCAATCACCACACAATATTTGGGGGGGACTTTCTAGCAAGTCCTCAACCTGAAGTCAGATGGAACTCAGATGGAACTCAGACTGAACTGTTAATGAAGACCAACTTGAAATCTTGTGGAAATATAATTGAATATTTTCTGGTATCATACTGAAAGTGAAATTAACTCATTCTAACATTTGAATGACATGAATTTTAGAAATTATTACAAACACTTTACATTTTGAGGCCATATATTTTACTTGGTTTATAAACTACCATTCAAGATGGGGCCAAAAAGCCATTTGAAATTGTTTATTTTTCAAGTATTTATTTTATTCCAAGTTTTTATTCTTGTAAAATTAATTAAAACATATTTAAAAGCCATAATTAATTGTTTGAACTTGCATCAAGGATTTCACTCAATTTTTGCAGTTAATTATTTTTAGAAAATTCAGATAAATTGAGGGGCTTATAGATAAATTTTTTGATATTTTACAATTATTCACCATTATTTTGATTTTGGGAAAGTTAAATTGAATATTCACTTACAAGGTGGTAATTGGTATATGAAGGTCAATTAAGAATTTATATTTATATATTGAAAGTGATATTGAATATCCATACAAAAAAATGATTATTCAAATTCAAATTTATATTGAATATGCTTGTGAACATTTATACTTGAAAAGTCATGTTACATATTAATATACAAAATCATTTTAGATATCCATATGAAAAATTGTACTACACATTCATATGCGACCTTTTTTGGGATGCACATATGAAGTATCAAATTTCATATACATCTTCATATTTGTCTTGAATATACAGATTGAAATTTTTATTGAATAAAATTATTGAAATTATTTTTCAGTATTTTTTTTGATTTTACATTATAAAATTTGTTTTATTTGATTTGAGTTGATTAATTTTGCTTTAGTTTTCTGCAATTATTATAATATATTGTATTTTGTTTAGTTTTATCATGTTTGATTACACTTATTTTATGTACTTCATCAAATTAAGATATATTAAATTATATTAAATTATACTTTATTGTATTATATTGTATTTTTTTGATTATGTGTTATATTACATTATATTATATTATTGTATTTGAATTTAATTTTAATCCACTTTATTACATTCATTTTTATAACATCATACTTTATTTTATTTTATTTTATTTTATCTCACTTGTCTATATCTTTATGTAGCTTTTTTTACTATAATCATTTGTTTATTTATTTATTTTCATTCGGTTACATTATATTCTATTGAGTCCTCATTTATTTTATTTTTATGGATGAAGTGAAACAGCCATACAAAAGCATTCAGGTTCCAAAAAGTGGCTGGTGAACTCTGATGTATGGCTGTATATCAAAATTCAAATGCATAAAATTTGATGGTGAACTTTCATGTGCAGATATTCATCAGCATTCACATATATAAGATTGGCTTTTAAGCCCCGATGTACAGCCATAAATCAAATTTCAAATTTATAAAATTGGATTTTTAACTCTGATGTAAGGCTATAAATGAGTGTTCACATGCAAAGAATTGATCAGTGAAATCTGATGAAAAGTTGTACATCAGAGTTCATGTGCTCAAAATTTTCTATTGAATTTTATTTTATAGCCATACATCAGCATCGACCAGCTGATTTAAAAAATTAGAGCACTTTTTTTTTCATATAAAATTTTACCTTTTAAAATACATAATGAATGAATAAAGTAAAATAAATTGAAATGTAATATATCAAAATATTTTTAAATAAAATAAAACAAAATAGAAATGAATAGAAAATAATCAAATTGAATAGATTAAAACATATTATATTGCAATATTTTATTATATAGTAGAATATGATAAAATATATTATATTATAATATATTTTTATATAGTAGAATTTGATAAAATAACTCAAAAGAAAATGAAATGAAATAAACTATAAAAATAAAAATTCAAAATTAGACATAAAAATTAAGAAGATTTTTAGCTCCTTAAGACAATTCTTGAAAAAAAATTACATTCTTTGAGAATAAAGTTTTTTAAATGTAGTTGAAAGAAAATAAATAGCAAAAGGTATTATAATATATATCATGAATTAAATTAAAATTTATAAATTTTGTTTATGGCTTTGTTTAGTGGTAAGAAAAGTATATTTTTTGAATAATACTCTCATAGCTCTCATTCAATTTCAATTGAATTTAAGTGAGCTCAGTAGCTGTCTTTATTTATAGAAAATTATGTAATTAAATTTATTTCTTTCAAAATACACCATATAACAGTTTTTCATTGAAAAAATTAGTATTAAAAACTCAAAGAAAATAAATATGTTTAAATTTTAACTTAAGTTGAAAACTTATGATGACCTGAATTATATTGGGATTTCAATATAAGATAAATAAAGACTGATATATATCTGATTGTAAAATATTAAATAAATTTCAAAAATACAATTTTATTAAAAACTATTAGTTGGAAACCAGATTATGTTACTTAGGCCATAGTAGAATGAATATTTAAACAATATATTGAAATTATGTAAATTAATTTTCTAAAAATGAAATAAATCAACTTTGTGTAGATGGTTACTTCAAAAGTAAAAACTAAAGTTGTAATTGAAGATATGTTAAAAGATCTTGTATAAAATGATATGTGTTATTTCATGGAGATGGTGAAAATTTTACATACCTGATCAGCAATCTGCAAGAGATTCACATTTATCAATTTTATTCTAATTTTTATTTTTTAAAATGTGGCATACTTTTTAACCATAGAACTCATCAAGGGCCAAGACCTTTTTTCTACTTTTTACCAATTTCTTTTGGTGTCTTTAAATTTTAAAATAAATTGTCTTTTCACATTATTTTTATAATATATCAACTTTCTTTATTTTATCACCATATGTATCATAATCAACTATGTTAAATGAAATTAGTATCAAAAATAAATGGCCTTCTGTGAAATGAGTAAGTTTTTTATTATTATTATTTTTAATGCTTTGTATTTTTTATTTATATAAATAGTAAGTACTTTTTTATGTTGAATTACTGGAGATTTATAGAAATAATAAGACCATAATTTATTATAGATTAATACTATAAGTGAAATTTTAGCTTTATTATAATGGGTACAAAAAGTCAAGTCAATTAGAAGGTTTTGATCTTAGTGAAATACATGTGTTTCTGCAGCCAGAAATAATCTATGAAGGTGGACACTGACATTCAGCCAAAAAATAGTGTCCAACTTCTTTATTTTCAAACTCTTTTTGCACTTTTCCCCATCAATTTGTCATATTTTCATCCTCATACTTACAAATTATTTTCCCTTTTCACCCTTTCACACCACTTTTGCTACCTTCTTTCATATTTTTTTCTCATCTCTTTTTCTCTTTAACTAATTAACCACCACCTTTTTTTGGCTTTTCTACCCTTCTGAGTGCTCATCACCCCTTACAAACCCCTTCAATCATCTCCACAACACTCGCCATTCCTTCATCCACCTTCAAAAATGCATCCCACTGCTTCAAATCTGTTTTTCTTTAAGCTCAACCCCCTTTCCTTTGCCCTCCAACATTCTATTTTATCTCCCTTCCCTCACACTTTACTAAACTCCCCACCCCTCTCCCCTCTTTTTCATCCATTTACACCCAACTACTCTTGCTTTCTATGAGTCAAAGAAATGAGAGAGGTGCAAAGCAAAGCAAATAAAATGAGGAGAACTTGAAAGGGGTGGAGAGGGTCAGAGAGTGTTGAATGGAAGTGAAAAGGGGTCAAGAAAATTTAAAAATTCTAGGAAGATAGGAAAGAAAAAATATGTAGGAGGGGGAAATTATATGGGATAAATTTTCATGAAGAAGGAAGGAGAGGGAAAAATAGGGAAGGAATAGAACTATAACAATTAAGGAAATAATTACACATCAAAAATATTTTATGGACATAGAGACACTGATTGACTGAACCCAAGAAAACCAGTAGAAATCAGACCCATTACTTCTTTTGCAATGAATATAATTAAAATTAAAAGTTATACCTTTCTTTTCTTAAGTGTTGAAGATGAAAGGCTAATATTTTTAAAAAATAACAATATCAACATATTTTTTCCACCTACTTGTTGGAAAATAGCATATAAAATATATAAATAAGTTTAATTGTACAGCCAGATGATACTTCAATTTATTTTGATAAGTGTTTTTCTCTCTTCAGATTTTTTAAAGATTCATAAGAATTAAGATAATATGGTCACATCATTAGAATTGAGGTTTTTTATTGAAATTTTTATGGAGAATTTTTTTTTAAAAATCAATTCAAAAAAAATTTTTCTTGAATTATTTCTCACATGATCTTATCATCTCTTTATGTATGAATATCTATGTAAAAATATATGAAAATGTAAAATCAAATTTGATTCATTCTAAATTGGAGATTTTTTTACTTTAAATTCAAAAAAAAAAATTATTTTAAAAATTATATATTTTTATGCTTGACTTGGTTGTAGGTTTCAGTGTTTTCAAAATACCTTTAAATAATTGTGTTTCTAATTTTTTGAATTTTTTGCACAAAATGACCACTTATGTTTCAATAAATAACTATGTTAGATTCATTGAAAGTTCAATATAATTTCACCCTTTCTCACTTAATATTTCATCTCAACCTCAATGTGTGTTCAACTTGATGGGAATTGGGGTTCAAGGTTGTGGACTTGCTAGCAAGTCCATTCCCCATATTGCGTGGTGAATAATATAAAAATAGTTTATTTAATTTCTAGTTGTTTTTTTGAGTTGAGTCCATTCCTTTTTCCATGCAATAGAACATATTTTTTATGTTATTTTATTATTTTATTTTGTAGAAAACTATTACTTATCTCTCCATTCCTACCTTCTGTCTTACATAAAAATTATCTTCAATATTATTCCCCTGTTAAAACTTCTTTTTCTTTTCTCTAAATACAACTATTTTCATGCCTTTAAAACCTTTATCCTCCCATCAAACCCTCTCTGACCCTTTGAAATCATCCATACCCCTTTCCATTTGCTCCCATCCCTGTTTATCCCCTCCCTAGACCTTTATACCTGTTATAACTCATAGAAATCAAAAGGCTTTTTTAGAGAAGTAAATGAAAAGGGATGGATGAGACAGAAAGTGTAGCAAAAGGCAAAAAGTATTGATACAAACTGGAAATATGGGTTGAATAACAAAGGTAAAGTGGGAAGTAAAATGTGTTTAAAGAGGCCATAAATATAATTGAGTATATAAAAAGAGATCAGAGGGGGGTTGCTTGTTGATTGAAGTTTATTCCAAGGAGTGGGGAATAATTTTATGGGAAAAGAAACAGGTTAAGCTTTGTGGGATAGGGAGTGAAAGAAAAGGGAGGAGAGAAGTGAAAGGTGAAAGGAGGGTAGAAAAACATCTGTTGAGAAAATATGATTACATATAAAGGTGATATTAATAGTGAAAGAATTAAAAAAAGTTGTTTAGAAAAATTGAAATAAGAGTTTTTAAAAATAAGAGGGTGGATGCTATTTTATGGCCAAACATCAGAATTTACCTTTATATTACATTTCTCTCTGCAGAACAAGCTATATTTCAATCATATGAATACTGAGTTATGGCTTAAAGTCCTTCACCCTGTTATACTTAAGTGAAGACTTCCATTTTAAATTAAACTGAAATTAAACTCTAGTTTAAGGCTTTGTATAAATCTTCAGTAATTCAAGATACTGAATTTTCTACTACTTATATCAATAATAAAATTCAAAAAATAAAAAGTAATGATGCATTGAAATTCATCAATACATAGTAATACATTCTTTATTTCCAATAATTTCATTTTATGAGGATGATAATTATACATATCTTTGAAAAATCAGTCAAATTTTATGATTTATAAAATATTTTAAGATAAAAATATCTTTCATAAAATTTGAAAATCTCAATGATATTTAGTAAAAATTAGAGGAAGGCCTTTAAATTAGATAAAATCTATAATTAAATATTATTCAAAATACTTAAACATGAGTTTTGGGATGAAGTTATTGAATTTGAATCTCCTATAGTGTTCTGATTTTCATTTACAAATTTTGTTCCTAATTTTCATACAATTCCACTTGAAATTTCATACAAGACCTTTTTACATGGCTTAAATTTGAGATCCAACTTTTAATTTTTATATAACCATCTACAAAAAATTAATTCAATTTATTGTTAATAAATTCAAATACTTTTTTTAGATATATTGTTTTAATATTCATCCTTCTATTGCCCAAGTAAAAGTATTTTATTTCAAAACAAGTTTACTAATAGAATCATATCTTTATATATTTCTTAATATTTTAGAACAAGGTATATCTCAGTTTTAGTGGATCTCTGATTGAACTCCCAATGAAAATCTCAAACTAAGAATTTTTCAAGTTAACTTAAACTTTAAACATATTTAATGTCTTTGAATTTTTGAAAAAGCTTTTACAATGAATAAACTGGTATATGTTGTATATGGTAAGCTTTAAACTTCAGTACATAGGTAGCTGGAAATAAAGAGACTTATTAAGCTCATTTGAATTCAATTTTTTAAATGAGAGTTAAAAGAGCCCTATTCATGAACAAGTATGTTATTTACCCCTAAATATATTGATAAACAGCTTATCAAGCTTCAAAATCTGTCCATAATATATATTTTAATGCATTGGTATATCTATATTCTTTTGACTGCATTAAAAAAACCTGGCTCATGAAAAAACGTTAATTTTTTTCGATAATTTTTCTTGATTGGTTATGAATTTTCTTTAATTTTTATGATGCTTTTTAAAAAAATATTTGCTTTACTTTATCTCATTTTATTTGATGTGATTTTGATTTATTTCAATCTATGATACTATATAATACTGTATTATATTTTATTATATTATATTTCATTTCAATTACTATTATTTTATTTTATTTAATTTAATTTTAGTGTATTTTATTCCCTCAAATCTTAATTTAATTTTTTTATCTTACTTTATTTCAAAAGGTGATATTACATGTGCAAATAACAGTCTTTGAATTCTCAAAATGAGCTGGTGAACTCTGATGTACACCCATAGATCAGAGTTCATAACCTATTTTAATGCATGTGGACTCTGATCTATGGCCATAAATCAGAGTGCGATATCCAATTTTCAGCATGTGACCTCTTATCTACAGCTTTACATCAGAGTTCACCAACCATTTTTAATCATGTGTACTCTGATCTACAGCCATACATCAAAGTACCACATCCAATTTGATGCTTGTGACCTTTGATATATGACTTTACATCAGAGTTCACCACCTAGTTTTATGCATGTGGACTCTCATCTACAGCCATACATCAGAGTACCACATCCAATTTTATGCCTGTGAACTCTGATCTGTGGCTGTACATCAGAGCTTTCCAGCCAATTTTAACCAACTTAATGCTGCTACATGGCTATACAACAGCATCCATCAAATAAAATAAAATGAATTAAATGAAATTAAGACTTATTATAATGTAGTTGAGTATAAAAAAGACACATAGATGAGCATAATTGTCAGCCAGGCTGCTAGACTTACCCAGTGAAATAATTAATTATTTACTGGATGAAGCCGCACCTTATAATTTTTAATTATTATTTAATTATAATTTAGTTACACTAAAATTAGTTATAATAAATTAACTAATTACAGAATGTTAAAATTAAAAAATTAATTAATTAAATAAATAATTAAAATTAAAATTATAATTTTGTCCCTTATATTTTTCTCTAACACCGTGCTCATTTGACAGGTTGGGAAAAAATAAAAATTTTATATTAAAAAATAAATACAAAGATAAAATAAGATTTAAATATTCAAATAATATTAAATATATACAAAAAAATCAAATTTCTTATTTAGGATTGAATTTTACAGTAAATATTAAAAATATTGATGTATTTCTGACATACTCTGTAAATACATCTTTTTGACGCCTTCTTTTTGAAATAACTTTATTATTTGAAATACTCTTTCTGGAATGATCTTTTCTCTCTCTCTTCCTACTGTTTTTAGAATTTGATTGCCGTGCTTTGTCTCTCCTTTGCCTATAAAAGGTCTCTCTTTTTGTTGTCTTTTGATCATTCTATTTTACCAACTCATTTATTACTACAACTACAACAGTTAAAACTTATTTATTATATTTTATATCCTTAGTATTTACACCATACTTAGTTCTAATTCTATAATCTATATAAATTATTAAAATCTACCTCTTAATTTGAGTAAATAAATCATACTTGATTGAGAAAATACGTACCTAATTATTGAGAGTCAAATAATACCTTAAAATCTTCATATAACACCGTACCAAAGCTTCTAGACCAAAAGTGAACCTTGACAATTGGGATCCTTTCCGAAATATCGACGGCGCAAATTTACTTGAGGCGTAATCAAGGGGACCATCGGCGTACAAGTACCTGTAAAGGACGAGTGGAGGCAAGAAAATGACGAACATCATACGTCACGTGATAAAAGTTTTTTGCTGCGAACGGGAATCGGACCGCGCTCCAAAATTTAAGCTCATATACTGACTAGAGATCGTATATATCGTGGTAATTATTGTTATTACTATTTGTGGGTTACGCTTCACTCTTCATTTGCTACGTATTTCCTTTTACTCAGCACTCTGTAAGTGGCATTAATTTGCTCATTTTGCAGGGGGAGGTGTCTGGTAATTTGGAATTTATTTTTATTATTATATTTTTATTTTATTTTTCCTGGTTGACCATAATAGAACAATAACTGTTCTTAGTCCCAGAAGTAATAAAATAATTATATTTTAATATTAATTATTATCATTTTTCAGTTGACAATTGTCCTGATTAATTTGAATTTTAATTGTTCCAGTTGACAAATTGTCCTGACAATGATATTTTTTATTAAATAAAATAATTATTATAATTCTTCAGTTGACATTTGTCCTGATTAATTTAAATTTTAATTGTTCCAGTTGACAAATTGTCCTGAAAATTATATTTTTTTATTAATAAATAATTCACATTTAATTACTTCAGTTGACTTTGAGTCCTGGTAATCCAATAAATCTTTTTAAGTAATAAAATTCATATTTAATTACTTCAGTTGACATTAAGTCCTGGTAGTTAAGTGATCAGTTAAAATAATTTTTTTATTAATAAAGATTCATATTTGATTATTTCAGTTGACAATAAATCCTGGTAATAAATTAGTTGATTTAAATCCTGAAAAATAAAAATTAATAGAAATTCTAATTTATTTCTACAGTTGATTGTATTATCCTGGTTTTAAATTTTTCTTTTATTAATTTTATTTAAGTTGATTTTTATCCTAAAAAGATTTTTTATTATTATTTTTATTTTATTTCTGTTAAATAAAAATTAAAAATAAAGACTAATTAATTTTTGTCTCTTTCCTTCATTTCAGTGGAATCTTAAAATGACTGATCAAAGTGGTTTTGCTGCACGTGAAGAAGAACTAGACTTAATTGATTATGATGAGCCTACTTCTGTAAGTTCTCCTTTAACAAGAAGAATTTCTCAAACTAATAAATCCTTGCCCCAAACAGGATGTAGAAATGGAAGAAGTAGAAATCCTAGTGGACAATACTCAGGATCAGAAGCCCATGACAAACCCACCAGAAGAGCTTCCAAAAGGCTTCAGGATAAAAAAGATGCCGTTGTCCCAGCAGGTAAAGAATCTGTCAACCCACATAAAGGAGTTAAGGACAGACAGCTTGAGACTAAAGGTAAGGGTAGATGCCTTGGAAGAAAAGGTGAAAAGAACAGATACTTTTCTCCAAGAGAAAAAGAAACCTCTTCCTCCCAGGGATCAACAACAATTGGCTCCCCAATACCAAGAGATGGTGGAAGTGTCCAAGTGGCAGTGGGACTGGCTCAACACTCAGTGGGACTACTTGGCTCAAAACCAGCATCAGTTACCTCAGGTAGGTCCATCAAGGCCCACCCAGGCCAACCCCACTCCTCCCCACCCTTATCAAGGAGGCAAAAGAAGAAGGAAGCCCAATATGGTGATACCCAGAAAACCCTGGTACGTCCCTCTATTGATTCTCAAGTGCCTTTTCTTGTGGCTGACTCTGTTCCTTCAGGTAAATCTGGAAGGCAGGATGAAACCTTGAGACCTATAGAAGCTGGGAATAGTAGACAGTTATCTCATGTATCCAATCCATTACTTTTAATTGCTACCTCAATGATTAATCCTGATATGGCTGTGATTGATGAAACTCTTGACCCTGAGTTCTATGAGAGTCTGGAAAGTTACTCAGTTTCCTTATTGAGAAACACTCCAGATGTAGCAAGAATTAATGATGAGCACTTGAGAGATATTATTGCAAAGCAAAATCATATAATGAACAATATGCAATTGACTCAGAGATATAATAGTTTGTTAACTGATCAGGGTTATCAAGCATTAAAAAGTGAAGCACAGAGAGTCTCTGATGAATTGTCTCATTACAAAGCAACCCATGAAAAGAAAATTGCTTTATGGCAAAATATAAAAAATGATTTGTCTAAACTAAAAGATACTGTATCTGCCTGTTGACAGGAGGTAGAGATAGATAAGATAAATCTGAAAAGATTGAGTGACCATTTGTCATCTTTTCAACATAAAAATCAATTATCTTTTGCAACTATCAATGAAAGTTTATCTAGTCTTCCAAGAATGAAAACAAGACTAACAACCATTGAAGAAAAATTGAACTCATTGTTAAATGACCAAAAATATTCTGACATTTCTGTGAAGGAACATATAGTGCAGGATGCTCAACCAGTACCTGTGGCTAGTTCATCTAAAATAAAAATTGATCCAGAAATACCTGTTGATAACACTGAGTTTCCATCAAAAACTGATGATGCACCAGGATCTGCAACAGAAGGATTAAACAATGAGATTTCAGCACAATTAGAGAAATTACAGCTGCTTCTTACTCAGAAACAAGCTAGTACTAAGGAGACTCCTTCAAATCAAAAGAATTGGCCAAAACTTGACCAGTACCCAACATTTGATGGTGATTCTTCCTCTGATTGGAAAAAATTTATTTGCAGAATTGATAATTTAAAAAATTCTTACAAACTCCCAGATGAGGAAATTGTGTCCATGTTAATCTCTTTGTTCACTAATGTTGCCCTGATGTGGTATGAATCTGTTCTCCTGGATGGGAATGACTACTCATGGGAGGATTGGAAGAAATTAATTAAAGCACAATTTGGTGGCTCCAAGTTCAGAATGGCTCAACAAAGGCAGTATGAGGAAACTAGATATAGCTCTTCTACTGATAAACCTATTGAGTTTTTAATGAAACTTGTAAAAATCTTAAGGGCAATAGACCCAAATATGGAGTTTGACTTATGGAAGGACAGGATCCTCTATAAATTACCAATGTCTCTGAGAGACTTGATTGTGGCTAGGACTGAGTTCTCCAAAGAACCCTCTTCTTTCATTAATACTTGCAATGAGATACTTCTAAACAATAAGTATGATGAAAGAAGATTCATTCCTAGGACCCCTTTGGAGAAACCCTCCACTTACCAACAAAAACCTCTGGAAAAGGTTGGTAAACCTTCTGCCCCTGTTGCACCAAAGAAGTATGCAACAAACACTTGCTTCAAGTGCAACAAACCTTGGCAGAAAGGCCATGTTTTTGACAGGAAGATAATTCTTTTAGAACAAACAGAGGAGAATGCTGATGACACAGTGGCACTGGATGATACATCAAGTGATTGTGCCAGCAATATTTCATATGAATCTCAACAAGAAATCTTGATTCTGGAAGAAGATATTCATTATTTAAATACTATTGACATTGATAATAATGATTTATCTACAGTTGAGGATGCTGAGATCATAAAGAACATTGAGGATAACTCAATTGTTATTGCCCCTATTAAGGCACCAGTCTTGATCAATGGAACCAGCATTGAAGTTGTTCTGGATTCTGGAGCTGGAGGAAGTGTAGTATCGGAAAGAGCACTTGCTTCAGTAGATCAAGACTATAAATCTAAACTGTTGCCTATCATTTCTGAAAATTGGAGAGGGTATGGCTCTGTTTTGTCCCCCATTGGTAAATACAAAGCCACAGTGTTTTTTAAATATAGCCATGGTTTTGTAAGAGCTATTTGTGATTTTGTTGTCATGAAAAATGATAACTTGAGCGATTGGTTTATTGTAGGGAATGATATTTTAATCAAGTATGGTATAAAATTGGATCCTTCAAACCAATGTTTCACAATGGGGATGAATGGGAAGAGAAAATTTAAAATTTCCTCCCCTAAAAAATTATTAAAACCAGAATTGAACACATGTAATTCTGTGGTTCAATATAAAGGAAGATCTACAAAGGAAATGCATGCCCTTATGTCTGAAATTGACAATGCCTCTTTTGGAGAACAACTTGCTGGTGAGGATAAAGATTCCATCATTAACTTGATAAAATCTTTTCCTATGGCTTTTGCTCATGGGTCACATGAACTGGGATTAGTTAAAGAGGAAATGAAACTTTCATTGTCTTGCCCATTAACTGATATACCACCTAGTTTAAAGAAGAAGCCTTATCCTGCTTCTCCCACATAGAGAAAAGATATTGAAGATAATATCTCTACCCTTTTAAAAATGAATATTATTGAAAAGGTAGTTGAAACACCTAAATATTGTGTTATCTCCCCTGTCCTAATTTCTTATGAGAAAGATAAAGCCAGGTTATGTGGTGATTATAGAGCACTAAATACTTATACTGTTGATGATATCTATCCTTTACCTAGAATCAGCTCTATACATGCTACTTTACAGGGTGCTAAATATATCAGCTGTTTGGATGGTAATAAGGGATATCACCAGGTACCTGTTGAGAAAAATTCTCAGAACTTTCTGATGATTGCCACTCATATGGGTATTTATAAGTATATTAGGATGCCATTTGGCCCTAAAAATGCCCCTTCTGTTTTCCAAAAAGTAATGGATAACATATTCCATCAAGAGATAATTGAAGGTTGGCTGATGGTTTATATTGATGATATCATTATATTCTCAAAAACATTTGAGGACCATCTTAAACACCTGTGTAAAGTATTCCAGAAAATGGATGAAATAAATATGACACTTGCTTTGAAGAAATGTAAATTTGGTTTCCATTCTTTAAAAGTACTTGGTCATGTTGTTTCGGGCTTTCAGATATGTGTTGACCAGAACAAAGTGGCAGCCATACAACAGGTGAAAGCTCCTACAACAGTGAGAGAGCTCCAAAGTTTTTTGGGAATGTGTGGATACTATAGACAGTATATTAAAAATTACCAAGTCATAGCTTTACCCCTTACCCAATTAACTAGAAAGGATGTTGCTTTTTTCTGGAATAGTGAAAGACAAAGAGCCTTTGACACTATAAAACACTGTTTGATGTCAGCACCAATTCTTTCTTTACCTGACTTTGATCAACCATTTGTTTTGTACACTGATGCCAGTTTCATTGGTCTTGGTGCTGCCCTCCATCAAAAACAAGTGATAAATGATAAAGTTTCAGAAGTAGTAATTTGTTATATTTCAAGAACCTTGAGAAATAGTGAATTGAAATATGGTGCTACTCAATTAGAGTGTTTAGCTGTAGTATGGGCTCTAGAAAAGCTTCATTATTACCTAGATGACCAGAAATTTGAACTTGTCACTGACTGCAGTGCAGTTAAATCCCTTTTAAACTTGAAAACACCTAATAGACATATGTTTAGATGGCAGCTGGCTGTTCAAGAGTACAGAGGGAGAATGACAATTATTCACAGAGCTGGTATTGGTCACTCAAATGTGGATATGTTATCAAGGTTACCCTTACCAAATGATGACCCTAATCCTGCTTATGATCCTGAGGATGAAATTATCCATATCCATGGGATATATGTGGTTTATATGGAGGAAGAGCTATTACAGCTTATTCTGGAATCATATGATAAGGACACTGACTTGAAAAAGTTATGCACCATATTAAATGATCCAAAGAATGCTTCAATACAAGCATTAATTAAAACCCTTCCACCAAAGTACCAAAAAGCTTTGGAAAAAGGAAAATTTTCAATTGATGAAGGATACCTATATTATAGAAGAAAGTTGAGTAATGTTATTGTTATTCCTCCTTCTATGAAAGAAATCATCTTGAAAATTTGTCATGATGTCATATTAGCTGGACATTTTGATGTTGACTAAACAATGATCAGAATTAAGAACACTGCTTGGTTGGTTAATATGTCTGAGGACACAAAATTATATGTTGAATCCTGTGATTCATGCCAAAAATCAAAAAGATTAACTGGTAAAAGAGCAGGATTAATGCAACATATTGAACCTCCTGATGCTCCATGGCAAATAATAAACATGGATTTTGTAACAGGATTACCTATTTCTGGTAAAGACAGTTATAACTCTTGTTGGGTTATTGTGGACAGATTCACAAAAATGTGTAAATTTATCCCTACCCACAAGGATGTTTCCACTAAAGAATTAGCTTTCTTGTGGTGGTCTCATATGTTTAATACTGCTGGTTTTCCTAAAGCCATAATCTCTGACAGAGACCCTAAATTTACTTCTGAATTTTGGATGTCTCTGATGGATGTGTGTGGTTGTGATCTGAAACTTTCTACTGCCCATCACCCTCAGACTGATGGTTTAGCTGAAAGAATGATTCAGACTTTAGAGGACATGATAAGAAGATATTGTGCCTTTGGCCTTGAGTATAAAGATAATGACAGATTCACTCATGATTGGGTTACCTTACTTCCTGGGTTAGAATTTGCTTATAATAGCACTGTTCATTCTGTTACTCAAAGAAAGCCTTTTGAGCTCTGGCTTGGATATGTTCCTAATACTCCTGCCCAAATTCTCAATAACAAAATACCTAAATTGGATATACATCCTGGTGTAAAATCTTTTCTTCAAATGCAACAACTATGTAGAAATCATGCTCAAAATTGTATTGAAAAATCATTTGAATATGAGAAGAAAAGATGGGACAAATCCCATAAAGAATACACTTTTAAAAAGGGTGATGAAGTGTTGATTTCTACAGTCCACTTCAACTTACAAGGTAATAACAAATTAAAAGATCCTTTTGTTGGTCCTTTTGTTGTCAGAAGAATTATTGGAGATAATGCAGTTGAAGTTATTCTGTATTCCCCATATGACAGAAAACATCCTGTTTTTCCAATATCTCTTTTGAAACCTTACATATCCAACAGTGATTTATTTCCAAAAAGGAGGGGTAGACCAAAGAAAACCCCAAATGAAATCACTGAGACAGCAGAAATTGAGAAAATATTAAATGACAGAATAGTCACTGCTGAGAAAGGTACAGAATACTTATTGAGATTCAAGAATAAATCATCTGAATATGATTCTTGGATACCTGGGAAGGAGATATCTAATCTTCCTACTTTACTAAAAAGTATTAAAAGAAAAAATCATAGCATTTTTTTTTATTGTTTTTTTTAGAGTGAGGGAGTGTCAGCCAGGCTGCTAGACTTATCCAGTGAAATAATTAATTATTTACTGGATGAAGCCGCACCTTATAATTTTTAATTATTATTTAACTATAATTTAGTTACACTAAAATTAGTTATAATAAATTAACTAATTACAGAATGTTAAAATTAAAAAATTAATTAATTAAATAAATAATTAAAATTAAAATTATAATTTTGTCCCTTATATTTTTCTCTAACACCGTGCTCATTTGACAGGTTGGGAAAAAATAAAAATTTTATATTAAAAAATAAATACAAAGATAAAATAAGATTTAAATATTCAAATAATATTAAATATATACAAAAAAATCAAATTTCTTATTTAGGATTGACTTTTACAGTAAATATTAAAAATATTGATGTATTTCTGACATACTCTGTAAATACATCTTTTTGACGCCTTCTTTTTGGAATAACTTTATTATTTGAAATACTCTTTCTGGAATGTTCTTTTCTCTCTCTCTTCCTACTGTTTTTAGAATTTGATTTCCATGCTTTGTCTCTCCTTTTCCTATAAAAGGTCTCTCTTTTTGTTGTCTTTTGATCATTCTATTTTACCAAATCATTTATTACTACAACTACAACAGTTAAAACTTATTTATTATATTTTATATCCTTAGTATTTACACCATACGTAGTTCTAATTCTATAATCTATATAAATTATTAAAATCTACCTCTTAATTTGAGTAAATAAATCATACTTGATTGAGAAAATACGTACCTAATTATTGAGAGTCAAATAATACCTTAAAATCTTCATATAACACCGTACCAAAGCTTCTAGACCAAAAGTGAACCTTGACAATAATACACCACAAACAATCTGGGGGTGAACTGCTAGCAATCCCCTCTCTTTAAAATACAGAGTGTCTCTTATTATTCCAGGGTTATTCTCACTTTATAACAATATACAAAATTGTATTGGAAGTACATTTATTCTCAGATTGATTATAGACAGAATATCAACTGATTCCAAATTATGCACAAGCTGATCCTCCAGAACTTGATTTTGGTCCTCTGTTGAGAACAAATTGAGCACAAATTGATCTAACCTTAGCTTGTGCATATATAATAAAGTTGGGCCAAACTTGTGCTGGACAATTTTGGTTGCATGAAGTCATATGAGATAAATTCTCTCTATGGCAATGAAAATGATATTTCACTCAATTATTGAAGTAAAGAATGTTTAATATTGTAAAATTTTCCCCTGGAAGTCTGTCCAAACCTCAGGTCAAATTGGTTAGCTATACATAAAAGTAAGTTTAGACCAAGTCTTGACCTAGGGGTCCCCAACTGTCCCAACACCACTTCTGGCTCTTGATAGTAAAAATTTTACTTTTATTTTTTATTTTGTATTTGATCCCATTTATTTTCATTTTACTTTTCTATTACTCTTTTTAATTTTAAGTATCAATTTACTTTTTTAAAAACTAAACATATTCATATTTTTTAACTTTATATAATAATATTATTAAAGATGTAACATCACCAATTTTGCATTTGGCATGCAGGGTTTTGCTAAACTAGAAAAATTAATAATATATATGGTGACCTAAAATTAATTATAAGATAAATATGAATGACAAAAAAGATAAAAAACCAATAGAAATTTGAAAAAAAAAACTGATGTACTGAGGAACACTTCCACCCTAGCTACTCTCCATCATAAAAGTGTCCAGCACAAGTTCGGCCAAACTTTTGCTGGACACTTTTGTTCAGGTGCAGTCAGATGGGATCAATTCTCTCTGTGGAAATTAAACTAAAAAAATGCTAAATAATTACATTAGAAGTAGTTTGGTATGGCTGAATTATCCACCTTAAGTTATTCCAAACCTCAGGTGAAAAATGTTTTATCTTTAAAAAAAATTAAATTTTGTCAAATTTAGCCCTGATGGCACCCATTTGTTTCAACAACTCTACTGGCTCTTGAAGGCAGGAATTTTACTTGAATTTTTCTTTTTCATATTTGATCTCTTTTACTTTACTTTTTTATCACTCATGTTACATTTGTATATTAATTTATAATTTTGGAAAAAAAATCATTTTCATATTTTTTAACATTTTTTAATAATATTATAAAAGGTGTAATATAACATGGCATGCATTTGGCACACAAGTTTTTTCTATACTAATAAAATTAATAATATTCTAATGACAAAAAATTAATCAGATAATAAAATATGAATAACACAGAAAGATCAAATACCAGTTGACATGTTTTAAAAAAATAACAGTCGCACTGAAGAAGACCTGCACCCTAGCTACTCTCCATCATAAAAGTGTCCAGCACAAGTTCAGCCAAACTTGTGCTGGACACTTTTGGTCAGGTGCAGTCAGATGGGATCAATTCTCTCTATGGCAATGAAAAAAATTATTTGATAAGAAACTTCACTAGATGTAGTTTGATATAGCTGAATTGTCCACCTAGAGTTCATCCAAACCACAGGTACACAATTTTTTATCTTTAAAAAACAGTCAATTTAGTACAATTTATCGCTGATGGCTCTCATTTGCTTCAACATCTCTACTGGCCTTTGATATTTGGAATAATACTTGGATTTCTTTTTTCATATTTGATCCCTTTAACTTAATTTTTTATTCCTCATATTGCTTTTGGATATCAATTAATAATTTTGAAAAAACTTATTTTATTATTTTTTTACATTTATTTAATAATATTATAAAAGGTGTAACATCACTCAGTATGCATTTGGCACACAATTTTTTGCTATACTTATAAAATTAATAATATAATTAAGACAAAAAGTTAATCAAACAATATACATGAGTGAGGCACAAAGATAAAATACCAGTAGACATGTTTGTAAGAAATACCAGATGAACTGAAGAAAAATTCTACCCTAGCCCTTCTCCATCATAGAAGTGTCCAGCACAAGTTTGCCCAAACTTGTGCTGGACACTTTTGGTCATGTGCAGTCAGATGGGATAAATTCTCTGTATGGCAACAAAAAAAATTTTTTATCAAATTTCACTAGAAGTAGTTTGGTTTAGCTAAATCATCCACACCCTGTTCTGCCCAATATTGGGTGTATAATTTTTTATCTTTAAAGAAAATTTCATTTATTAAAATTAAGCCCTGATGGCTCCCATTTGCTTTAACACCTCTACTGGATCTTGATAGAAGGAATTTTACTAGTATTTTTTCATATTTGTACTCTTTGACTTTTATTTTACTCTTTTATTCCTCTTTTTACTTTTAAATTTCTATTTAATTTTTGTAAAACTAATCATTTCAATATTTATTTAAGTCTATTTTAAAAAATTATTGAAGGTATAACTTCACCTGGTATGCATTTGTCACACAAGTTTTTGCTATACTAATAAATTTTATAATATAATGGTGATAAAATATTAATTGGATGATAAATATGAATGGTACAGTGTCGGTCAGTCGTCTAGAAGAGATAAGAAATGAGGGAAGAAATGAGAGGAGGAGAAGGAGAAAAGGAGTATGGGTAATAAAAGAAATAAAATTTAATAAAATTATTTAATTTATTGAGAGGAATCAACGACAGTTTTCTTGAGAGGTGACAAAAATGAGGTTTATTATTAATTAATAATATTATTATGATGTAAGGGCTATGCGTAGCAGACACTATGATCACTATCAGACTTAAAGCAACCTTTAATTTGTTATATAGAATTTTAATTAGAATTTTATTACTAATAAAAAGAATATAAACGTAATATAAAAAGTGTATTTAATTTGTTGAGTGTATAATAAGTGATGAGGCTACAGGGGATTATCCAAGGCCCTTTTATAGGCAATGGGTCCTCTGAAGGGCCACTATATTTGTAAATACAATAATTAGAATAGAATAAAACAAATATATCAAAGAGTAAATGAAACATAACAATGTAGAGAAAAATATGAAACAAATAATTAAAAACCCAATTAAGAATCCAATTTTCCCTCCATTGATTCCCAAATCAGTAAGTAAAAATAGTGAATAACTAAACAAGATTGGAACATAGGAACTATGAGAAAAATAATTCCAAACAGATGGTACAGTCTGATTTAAGGATATTTTAAGTGAAACAAAAAATAATTTGACGCAACAAAACATGTAATTAATCTCAATTTAGTATAAATTAATTAATTGGTTTTTCCTGACACAATTAAGGGTCAAAAGAAGCGTCATTAATTATTGTTTAGTATTATATGAAAGGTGTTATCTAATATATAAATTTAAATAATTAATTTAAATATATTATAAGTCAATTTTACACTTATAATTATAATATATATTTTTCAATTAATTAAATATAAATTTATAATTATTAATTACATAAGAATGTGCCATTATTTGTAGAATATATTATATTATGTTCAATTTAAATGTATATAAAAATTTATATAACCAATAAAATTAATATAACACTTGTATATAATAAAATACTTATATAATTTTATTATGCAATAAAATATTAATTTATATTCATTAAATACAATTCTTACCCACTCTTTCAGGTTTTATAAGTTACATATCATTTACTGGACTCCTGGAATAGCCTGGCTGACATACAGACTGATCAAATACCAGTAGACATGTTTATGAGAAATACAAGATGAAGGAATTGAAGAAAAATTCCACCCAAGCTACTCTCCATCATAAAAGTGTCCAGCACAAGTTCAGCCAAACTTGTGCTGGACACTTTTGGTCACGTGCAGTCAGATGGGATCAATTCTCTCTATGGCAACAAAAAAACATTTTTTATCAAACTTCACTACAAGTAGTTTTGTTCAGCTGAATCATCCAACTGTTGTTCTTCCCAACCTCAGGTGTATAATTTTTTATCTTTTAAAAAAAGGTCACTTATTACAATTTAGCCCTGATGGCTCCCATTTGTTTCAACACTTCTACTGGCTCTTGAGAGCAAAAATTTTACAAGTATTTTGTTTTTCATAATTGATCTCTTTGAGATTGATTTTACTTTTTTATTTCTCTTTTTTTTAATATCTATTTAAATTATTGTAAAGCTAATCATTTTCATATTTTTTTAATTTTATTTCATAATATTATAAAGGGTATAACATCACCTGGTATGCATTTGGCACATGAGTTTTTTCTATACTTATAATATTAATAATATAATGGTGACAATAAATTAATCAAATGATATATATGAGTGAGGCACAAAGATCAAATACCAATGGACATGTTTATAAGAAATCCCAGATTAACTGATGAAAAATTCTACCCTAGATACTCTCCATCATAAATGTGTCCAGCACAAGTTTGGCCGAACATGTGCTGGACACTTTTGGTCACATGCAGTCTGGTGTGATCAATTCTCTCTCAATAATTGCACTAGAAGTTGTTTGATATAGCTAAATGGGTCTGCTGAAGTTTTGTTAAACCTCAGGTTGGCACTTTTTTGTTTTTCAAAAAAGCAATTATATTCCAAGTGTAGCCTCACTGGTGGGCATTTGCCCCAACATGTCTACTTGCTCTTGATGGCAGTAATTTTATTTTAATTTTTTATTTCATATTTGATCCCTTTAATTTTACCTTTTTACCCCTCATATTGCTTTTGTATATCAATTTATTCTTTGTAAAACAAATCATTTTCATATTTTTTTACCTTTATTTAATAATATCATAAAAGGTGTAACATCACCTGGTATGCGTTGGGCACACAAGTTTTTGCTATACTTATAATATTAATAACGTAATGGTGACAAAAAATCAATCAAATGATAAATATGAGTGAGGCACAAAGATCAAATACCAGTGGACATGTTAATAAGAAATACCAGATGAACTGAAGAAAAATTCCACCCTAGCTACTCTCCATCATAAAAGTGTCCAGCACAAGTTTGGCTGAACTTGTGCTGGACACTTTTGGTCACATGCAGTCTGATGTGATCAATTCTCTCTATTGCAATGAAAATGAATTTTTCTTCAATAATTGCACTAGAAGTTGTTTGATATGGCAAAATTGTCATCCTGAATTTTTGATAAAGCTCAAGTGGAATTTTTTTTATTTTTACAAAAAAGAAATTATAGTCCAAGTTTAGTGCCACTGGTGGGCGTTCACCCCATCATGTCTACTTGCTCTTGATGGCAGGAATTTTACTTTAATTTTTTATTTCATATTTGATCCCTTTAATTTTACCTTTTTATCCCTCATATTGCTTTTGGATATCAATTTATTTTTTGTAAAACAAATCATTTTCATATTTTTTTACCTTTATTTAATAATATTATAAAAGGTGTAACATCACCCGGTATGTGTTGGGCACACGAGTTTTTGCTATAATTATAATATTAATAACATAATGGTGACAAAAAATCAATCAAATGATAAATATGAGTGAGGCACAAAGGTCAAATACCAATGAATCAATAGTTCTTTTTAATATTATAAATTTTTGATTAAATAAAATAGTAATAATGAATAATATTTTTCATCCACAATTCCACTCTAATGATTCCCACTGCACAAAAAGGGTTCACTCAGTCCTTTCTTTACTGCTTGTGCATATATTTTATTGCCCACAGTACTACAATTTTTTGTAGTGATTATCCCACATCTGATTCAGGAATATTTTTAAACAATATAAGTTTTTTTTACAAAAGACCTTATCATATCCAATATCCCACAAAAAATACAACCTGTTTTTGTATTAAGACCCGTTAATTATTAAGAAATTGTTAAAATAATTAGATTAGACCCTGGCACAGCTAGATCCATACCAACCGACCTAAAGTCTTTCAATATTGAAAACAATTAAATAAAATTATGATATCATACTAAATTATGGGCACCGACTATAATTCAGCACTCTCATTTGCTCTGCTACATAATGAGTGCATGTAGCATTTTTCTAATGTCAGACTGTTTTTCTTCCTTCCCTCACACCTTTAGTCCAGAATGAAAATTTAGTATGAGTTTTAGTCAAGTTGGTTTGCCAGTGTTATCTGTATGCAATATGAATTCATATTGCATATTTCAATTTATGCATAAAGTATACTTGTTAAGCATCATTTTTTTGCATTTTTCAATCATTATGCATATTTATGCATATGCATATGCATATTCATTATACAGATGTATATGCATATTAATATATTTTATTCATATACATATATGCACCTTTTTTTTGCATATTCAATATGCATATTTTTAATGCATATTCAATTTAAATATTTTTATGCATATTCAATATGCATATTTTTTATGCATAATCACTTTGCATATTTATATGCATATTTTTTATGCATCTTTATTCTACATAGTCATTATGCATACACTTTGGATAGGCATTTCACATCAATTTTTAACATGCAATAAGTATCCACCATGCAAATTCAAATGCATATGCATCTATATCATACACGCAACATATATTCAAGTTTAATATTTGAATATTAAGGTATGCTAAGTGATGTTGTTCAACCTTTTGCCAAACCTGAGATTAACTGATGTTCAATGTGGTTCCTAAGCTCTGCTCAAGGAGGGATTGTTCTGGATTCAATCTGTGACAGTTTATTTCTTCAATGTTTTTTCATCAGATTTAAAAACATATTTCTGACAGTTTCAGGATGGTTTCCCAACAGTTTCCTGACAAATTCCTGATAGTTTCAAATAGAGGGAACTACTAGCAGTTCACCCCCAGATTTCCTGTGGTGATAGCTATAATTAAAAAACATAAATAAAAATGGTATAAAATGAGACTAAAAAAATCAAATTATTATTATATATTTTGAAAAGGGTTGTAATAAATTGCAATAAGACAAAATAAAAATATAATTAAATGAAATAAATGTTTATAAGACATAAATGAATACAACTCAATATAATAAAATACAATGCATTACATTACAATTTAATTTAATTTAATTTGAGTTAATGAATTAATTAAAATAGGGGGTCTCAAACATTACCAAATACACAACATAAACACACCACAAAAAAGGTACCAAACCCTCCATCAAAAAATGAAATACACCTTCCCTTGACAGGTGTATTTCGACAGTGTATTTTTTCCCAAAAATGTCTTCTTTGGGGTCAAGCAAGTCATCAAAACTCTTCCCTTCATCATCATGGATAGTCAGAATTAGGCACAAAGACACCAAACTAGGTAAAAAAGCTCTAATACCTAGATTTTTTTCACCTAATCCTTAAGGGCTTATTCATACAAGCGAGGTATATGACTTACCAGAACTTAATCAATCCCATAATCATACACTAGCTCTTAATATTTACCACCTTTCACCAACATAACATGCCACTTTCAGTCAGCCATTAACTTGAGATCACTGCTGCAGCTTCTTATTTTGAGAGCCTATCTTAACTGATTTACAATTTTGTATTTTTTTGTATTAATTTTTGCCAATGAAATTCCCCAGTTTCTCAGTTTCATTCATTTTGGTTCAGCTCCCAGACTTGAAATCGCATAACATTTCTAAGATTCTGTCTCACTAAGATATTTCATCTTCTCTTCATCTCTAACTTTCATCATTCATTGTTGATTCTGATTATTCTCACTTCACAGCACTCAAAGTAAGTCACTTTCTCATTTTTTTAATTAAATTGCTAATTGAAATGTCTTTTTTCTTGTCTCTTTTTTTTGTTTCTTTTTTTTATCACATTTTTTTGATTGCTTATTTATCTGTTCTTATTTCCCTTTCACCCCCTTTTTTTCCTTTTTTTTCTTGTTCTATCATTTTTATTCTTGATTTATTGAATTATTGGTGTTTTTTGGTCATTTTTAGGCATTTTCACTTTTTTGGCCTCTTTCTTTGCTAAAGCAATTTGGAATCATTCAGAAACAATTCGGAAACATTTTTAAAGGAATTTCCACTTACTTTGAGGTGCCTTTTGCCTGTTTTTGGCATTTTATTTTACTAAAACCTTCAAAAAACATTTTCCAAGCATTTCTCAGTGAATTCTAGGTGTTTCTGGGATATTTTAGGCCTATTTTATCAGTAATTCACTTTGTAAATGCTCTAAAACCTTAGGAAACCTTTCATAATCATTTCAAAAGCACTTTAAAGTGTTATTAAGTTGTTTTGGTACTGTTTTGGATGATTTTTGAGACTTTTCTTGGCACTATTTTGGCAATTTTTGGGGAGGGTTTAGGGTACTTTTAGGAAACTTTTTTGGAAACGTTTGGAACACTTTCAGGAGACTTTTAGAACAAATTTTTGGAAACTTTTCAAAAACCTTTTGGGTAACTTTGGGACACTTTTTTTATAAAACTTTTGGGGCTCTTTTGTTGAACTTTTGAGACTCTTTTTTTTCAACTTTTGGGGCTCTTTTGTTGAACTTTTGGTACTCTTTTTTGGAAATTTTCGGGACTAGTTTTTTCAGGTATTTTGAGGAGAGCTTTATAGGTAAGTTTCATCCAATTTTGTGACAAATAAAGCTCCACCTGCCTTAGAATCCTGTGAATAATTTGCTCACTTTGACTGTTCTTTTCAAATCAATAGGGAGCTGGCCAATAGGATTGATAAGGTAAAAGAAAAAGGTAAGGTAAAACAAAAAACATTAGGTAGAAATAAAAAGTATGGGGTGTAATATAGGTTGTCAAATTTTATTTTTACTTCACAAATTAACATTTTATAAGTCATATATGATACTCTACTTACCTAAATTAATGAGCCATTGGCTGTGTGTCATATAATGGTAATCATGAGGAAATTTGTTTTCTCATAGGGTTCATGTATACATTTGTGTTTGATTTCATTGAATTTGGTCACAGAAAATTTCCACTCACATTTTAACTTGAATTTTCACTAATTTAGGTTTTTTAATTATCTTATAAGACTTTTTTAAATGTTAATTTATACAATGAACATAAATTTTGGAAATCTATGCCCTTACTTCAATAAAACACAGGGGAGGGTATCGCCATTTTTTTTGTCATAAATTTTTTTCTGACTTAGAAAAAAAATGGTGATCCCCACCTCTTGCTATGGTAAATAGCAGGGGAGATTATTTCCAAAAAAAATTTTGACATAAATCATTTTTGATTCATTGGCTTGTAACTGAATTTTGGCATTTTCCAATTAAAATTGATTATTTTTAGATTTTTTATCATCCTCTGTTTGAATCCTAACCTTCTCCCTCTCAAAATCTAAAAATTCTTTCTCAATTTCTAAAAAATTATCTTCATTTGATTTTGAATGAAACCACTTCTTTTCCTCAAAAAGTAATTGAAATTCTGCAGTTTTTTCATGAGACTCCAACTTCATGATTTCAATTCATGCTTGTTCTTTTTCTGCAAAAAGTTCAACTTTTAAGAGTAAGAGAAATAAATTAAGAGAAATTCTTTAGTCAAAAAAAAATAAAAAATAAAACCTTGTTTGAATTTATTAACAATCTCCCCATGAGCAGAAAAAAAGAGCCTTTGGCCAAAGAGTTTGTCCATTTGATCATAAAGAGGACACATAGAGTTGATTTTTTCAGAAACAGATGTTATTTCATGATTTTCATCACCATTGGTAACTCCAAAACCAGTTGAAAAAGAAGCCATCTTTACTTTCTTGTATTTTTTTTGATAGTTTTTTAATCTTTCCCTCATTTGCTTTGTTGTCAAATCCATCTTACCTTTAGTTTTTGATTTCAACTCCACTGCCATTTGATTAAAGCAACTCAATTTTGATGCAGGTGGACAATAAACCTGAGTGGAATTTGCACAGCCAAAACAGGCATCAAAATTATATTTTATTTTCACCCAGTTAATTATGATCTGTAGTTCAGATGGCTTCATTTGAGTAAATTTTTGAGAAATGTATCTTGGGCAAGGAATGATAAGTTAAAACTAAACAAAGAAGTTAGTGAAAAAAGAGAATTTTGTTGAATAAAGGGAGAAACTAACAAATATTTTTGATATTTTTGATGCCTTGTATAAAAATAAGAAGTTGTGAGTATAGAAATTTGAGCAGTAAAATTTTCTAAAAAACAGAATAAAATGTAATAGACTTACTGTGGTGTGAAAGAGAAAAATTTCATTTGGAAATGAACTGGGGGAGAGGAGTTTCAACATGGAGTATATGAGTGAGGATGAAAGCAAAGTGGTGCTCAGCTGGTCAGGAGGATGTGGGTACTTGTGGGCTGAATTGTGGTTAAGAAAATTGTACAAAAGTAGGACATATTTGACCCCATGTTTGAGATCCCAATTACCAAGTCAGTCCTGTTTCACATTGTGTTTGTGTAGGGTTTTTCATATGAAATATGCTAGGAATGTTTGGTAATGTTTGAGACCCCCTATTCAACACACTTAAACATGATTTTTGGGATAAATTTATTGAATTTTCATCTCCTATACTGGGCTGACTGTCAGTTACAAATGTTGTTCCTAATTTCCATAAAATTCCACTTTAAATTCCATACAAGACCATTTTACATGTCTTAAATATGATATTCAACTTTTAATTTTTATATAACCATCTACGAAAAATTAATTCAATTTATTTTTTAAAAGTTCAAATACAATTTTGATTATATTGTTTTAATATTCATCGTTCTATTTCCTAATTAAAAGTATTTTTTTTAAATTATCTGTAATTGGCACAAAAGAGCAAAATTCATGTTGAGACATGTATCCAATTGTTGTATGAGAATTCAGCTAGTGGTAGCATTTGCACACAATCATCTTGCTGATAGTTGATAAAGTGGTGCAGGTATTGTTAAATTGCCTTGTTCACTATCTTGGATTTCCCATCAGTTTGTGGATGCCATGCTGTTGACAATATGGGCTTAATGTTCAGTTGCTCATACATTTCTTTCAACAGCTTAGATTTGAAGGTACTTTCCCTATTTGATACTATGCCATCAGGTGAACCATGAAACTTTAAAACTGTGCCACCATTAGGTCTGAAATACCTTCTGATATGACCTTGGTAGTGGTTGGAATGAAGTGCACCATCTTAGTGCAACAGTCAACTACAGTGAGAATAGCATTCTTTCCTTGAGAATTTGATAACTCTACTATAAGATTGTAGGAGAGCTCTTTCCATGGCTGTTTGGAAATATTTAGTGGGGTCAGTGGTGTGGTTGTTGAACCAACCTTGTTCCTCTGGCAAGAGTCACATGAAGCTACATAGCACTGGATGTATGCCTTCATGAACTTCCAGTAAAAGCTTTGATTCACTAGCTCCAAAGTCTTCAATTGTCCTGGGTATCCTGCCATTGGGGAGTCGTTCGTTGATTTGACCACCTGCCTCTTGAGCCCTTTATCATTTGGCACCACTATCCTCCCATTCCAATACAGTGCTTCCCTTTCTAGGTGATACTCCTCCAGCAATTTCTTTACCAATACTTCCTTTGATAAAATTCCTTCACCAACTCCTGCACTCATTCATACTTTTCCTACCCCCTCATTACCCATTCCAACAAATCCCCATTGTCCAATTCTACTTCATCTAGGATTATCCCCTCTTCAAGTTCCCCCTTCAATAGTTTTGCACCAACAGTATGTAGCTGGTCTAGCGCTGGGTGCAAGTCAGGATGTTGTGACAGCACATCTGCTTTTTCACTTTTCTTCCCTCGGCGGAATTGAACCATAAAATTAATGCTACCTAGCAGTTCCACCCAGAGTGCTTGCCAGTGTGTCAGCTTTTTTGTGGTCAGGAAAGTTTCCAAGTTTCTATGATCCATGTAAATAATGACTTGTAAACGGTGAGATCCTCCTTACAAAAAGTGGTGCCAGGTGGGCACTGATTCTACTAGTGTCAATAACTCCTTATCATATATTTCATAGTTTATTTTGGTGCCTAGCACTGTTCGTGACAAATATGCTACAGGGTGCAGGAAATTTTCAGCATTTTATTGGGATAATACTGCACCTAGTGCAAGATCTGAGCGATTGCATTCCAGAAATAATGGCTTCAATAAGTCAGGAATTGTAAGAATAGGGGCAGTTACAAATTGTCTTTTCAGGTAGTCAAAAGCAGCTTTTTGGCTACCTGTCCAGATGAACTTGGCTTCCTTCTTTGTGAGGTTGTGCAATGGTCAGCAAATGTGGGAGTAATTTTCAATGAAACAGTCGTAAAAATTTGAAAAGCCTAGGAATGACTGGAGCTCATTTACTGATGCTGGTGTTGGCCATTCTGTTACTGCCTTTACTCTCTCCTGGTTCATTTGTACCCTATTCATTGAAATGAACATACCCAGGTAGGGGATTTCACTCACTGAGAAGACACATTTCTCCAGTTTTAACCATACTTTGGTCTCCCTCAAGCGCTGCAAACAGTCCTTCACACATTTATGGTTTTCTTTAATTGATCTTGAATAAATCAAGATGTCATACAGGTATACTGCCACATCTATCCCTATTCTTTCTCAAAAGATGTTGTTGGTGAAGTTTTGGAAAGTGGCAGGAACATTACATTGACCAAATTGTCACCGGACAACCTATGTACAAGGTAGAGGGTGTTCCTGGAAGTGAGATGGAGGGAGGAGTTTAGAAAGTTCTTTGATGCACAGAGGAAATGTTCAAGGAAGTGGTTCAAAGATGACTCAAAGGAAGAGCTACTGCTTCGAGATATGTTCGAGAAGAATTCTAATATAATTTAAAGGTAATATTAAAATTCTTAAAATCTCACAAAGGGTTGGAAACTCAATAATCAAAAATTTAGGATTTAGAAATGATTACTGAGAAAATAAGGAAAGATACAATAATAATGATTTAACCTAAAGCTTTTACCACTATTAATTATATATATGTTTTATAATTTAATTCTAAAGAAAGTCAACCCAAAACCCCAACCCCTTTTATATCCTTTACCCCTCCTTGCATTGACCTCATACCCATCCACTATTCCGCACACCACAGACCATTAAAAAATACACCCATTACACCTGGACCCTCCTCACTAACATCTGTCAACCCTTTAATCCTCCACTATCCATTCCGTCCATGCTCACTACCCCTTTTAATAATTCACAGACACTTAATAAACCTTTTATTGTATTATTAAATTGACTATTGTGCTGTGCGTTGCTTATTGAGGAAAAGACTGAGACACACTATTGAGAGATTGACTAATTTAGATTTAGAGCTTAGACTAGCGCAGTTGAATAGTGAGTACACAAAGGAAAGTCGCAGTTTCTATGTAGAATTGCTTTCTGCACTTTGAGTATGGACTTAGACCTCTCTATTTTTGATTTAATGAGCTGCTTTTGCCTTGAGTGTCACGTGGAGCATGACAGATGCCCAGGTATAAAAACGCGAGCTCCGTTGAGTGTGAGACATATACTTCCCACACTATTTTCACATTATTTAATTCTTGTTTATTATTATTATTATGTCAGTCTGTCTGACTCCAGCTCCCACTCCTCCCCACCCCAAAGAAGATGGTGGGCTTGTTACTCGACAGTATTCCCAAGCATGCACGGCTTGTGAAACGATGGAATACTTCTGTGTTGAAAACACGGCTACTCAAGGTCCTCGCCAGAAATTCAAGTTTTGCCAATGGAGATGGGTGGCGTGCAATGCTTTAGCTAAAAATTCTGACATTGAACGAAGGTTTACCAAGACCAAATATTGGATAATACCAAAGACCAAAGTAGTGGTCGAAGATATATGGGACGTGTTGTTCGAGGATGATCAATCAGAAGCAGTTGAGGAGGAAGTCAAGGACACCATGGCAACCTGGGTAACCCAAGCCACAGGTAAAAAACAAAGGGTAGAAGAGGAGGTGGATGTATTGGTGGAGGAAGATGAGGAGCAAGTCCCCATCTTAAGGTGGATGCCAAAGAAGCAGCAGATGGTCATCGAAGATGACAAAGAAGAAAAAGAAGTGGTGGTGGAAGTCACATCAAAGTTATTTCTAGAATCTGAACCATTATTTGAAGTAAGTCCATTCTTCTGTTATTTTAGAAACTTTGTTACTGATAATCTTGTTTTAGAATTCAGATGTCATCGCAGAAGTTCCAATTGTGGAAACTGCGCCATTGCTGCCAGTTGAGGCAAATCAACCAGTGGTTGATTCGAGGGAGGACAACGAAGAGACTTTCGACCAGGTATGGTCAAAGAAACCTCACCAAGGTCGACAAACTAGATTAATTGAAAAGTTAAGCAGTGAAGTCGATAAGATTGTCGATGCTGCCTCCTTCGACGTGGCTGAAGAATTACCGGATATTGGGGAAGTGGTACCAGTAGGAGAGGAGGAGGTTTTTGAGAAATGCAGGAAGGAAATTAGAGTGGTTTTGGAAAAATTGAAGAGATTGGTTTGAGAAAAAATAAAGGAGAAAATTTAAAATGGAAGGAAAAAGGAAAAGAAAGAAAGAGGAAAAGAAAAGTAGAAAAAATTTGTATAATTATTTATTTTTATTTTGTTGTTTTAATTAAAATTTTAATATTTATTTTATAAGATTTTTAGAGAAAAAGAAAAAAAAGAAGAAAGAAAAAGATTGAATAAAATTTTGTTTTAAATTTTGAAAGAAGAAAAGAAAGAATATTTAATTGAAGGAATTTTAGTTTAAATTTTGAAAGAAAAAATTTAAATAAGAAAAAGAAATAGTTGATTTAAATAATTTTGTTTGAAATGAAAATTTAATTAAAGAAAAAATTGTTATTTGTGAAAGTTTATTTATTGAAGTTTTGAGAAATTTTGGTTACTTGAAAAGAAAGAAGAAAAAGAAGAGAAGAAATAATTTTTAAAAGAATTTGAAAGAAAGAAGTAATTTGTTTGAAGAATTTTAAAAGAGAGATTTAAAGGTTGAAGTGAAGTTTGAGAAAGATTTTTGTATTGAGTTTGTGAAAAATTTTGATAGTCCAAATAAAAAGAAATAAGGGAAAAGAAGAAAAGTTTTGAAAAGAGAAAAGAAAATTTAAAGGAATTTATTGATTTTTTAAGATTTTAATTTTAATGAATTTTAAGATTTTTTTTTTATTTTTTTTTATTTTTTAATTTTTATTTAATTTTATTTTATTTTATTTTATTTTATTTTATTTTATTTTATTTTATTTTATTTTATTTTATTTTATTTTTATTTTATTTATTGTAAAGAAGTTTGAAAGCTTTTGAAAGAAAAAAGAAGAAAGAAGAAAAGAAAACAAAGAATAAAGAAATTTTTAGAGGTAAAGATATTTTAGATTTTAAAGAGAAGAAGTTTTAGAGTTTTAAGTAAAGGAAAAGAAAAAGAAAAGAGAAAGAAGAGAAAAAATAAAAGAGAGTTCTAAGGTTTTGGTTTTAAAGGATATTTAAGATGAAAAGATTTTAGGAGTTCAGGGGCGTTAGAAACATTGATGGCTGGTTCCCAGGATGTTTTGTCTGAGTCATCGAGGAAGCCTTCCCATTCCACGAGGTATTGAAGTTTCCCCTTGCGCATTCTTGAATCAAGGATACGGCTTACTTCCCACTCTAGATGGTCTTCTACTTCGACTGGTTCCTTCCTGGGTATGTTTCTAGAGCCAGTTCCAGGAGAGATATGTGGAAAACAGGGTGAATAGCCTGCCGTTTAGGAGGTAGCTTGAGTCGAAATGCAGTTTTAAAGACTTCAGAGTCGATTTTGAATGGTCCCAAGCGTTTTTCAGCCAGTTTCTTTGATGGTCGAGTCATTTGAATGTTTTGTGCGTCGAGCCATACTTTGTTGCCTGGTTTAAAAGAAGGAGAAGATTGTCAATGTTTGTCGGCCTGTTCCTTATACCTTTAAATCACTAATTCCAAATTTGATTTAAGTTCCTCTTGGAGTCGTGATATGGTTCGAAGATAATGTTCCGCAGGATGATTAGCTCCTACATGGATTGAGTTGAATCGAGGATGTCTTCCATAAACAGTTTCGAAAGGAGATTGTCGTGTCGAAGAATGAGTTGAGTTATTATAAGCAAATTCAGCCAATGGTAACCATGTGGTCCAATTGTCTTGTTGGTAACTGACATACATTCAAAGGTATTGTTCGAGGATTTGATTGACCCTTTCCGTTTGCCCATTGGTTTCAGGATGATAGGCGGTGGAGAGATTCCTCGTGATATTGAGTTGTCAACACAGTTGAGTCCAGAATGTGGATACAAACAATGAGCCTCAAGCTGAAATAATATCATTAGGTAAGCCATGTTTGGAAAATACATATTCTAGAAACAATTTTGACAAATATTCTGCTGTAGCAGTAGTAGTGGTTTTAATAAAAATAGACATCTTTGAAAATCTATCTACTATTACTAATATAGCATCAAAATTATTAGAAAGAGGAAGTTGAGAAATGAAATCCATCGATAAATATTCCCAAGGTTTAGAGGGAATAGGAAGTGGTTGAAGCAACCCATGCTTCAAGTGACGTGGAGCCTTATTCCTATTACATTCATAACAAGCTCTTATATAGGCCTTGAGCTCTCTGGTCATTCCTGGCCAGAAGAAATCCTTTGCTATTAACTGGTAGGTTTTATCAACCCCAAAATGACCAGCTAATGGAAAATCATGTGGACTATTGAAAATCCATAACTTTATTTCATTGTTGTCGGGTATGACTACTCTACCTTTGAAAACTAATAGACCTGATTCAATACTAAATCTTTTGGCCCCTTGCTTTGAGAGTATTTTGTCTTTTAACCCTAAACAATAATTGTCCTTCGACTGAGCTTTGAGGATGTTGGATAGTGGATTTTGAAAAGATTGAATTGTAATCGAAATAAGTTGATGAGTCTTTAACATTGATTCGTTGAAAATTGATTTCACATTTGCTGGGTTCTTGTCAGCAAACGTGTCCCCCCGTTGTGGGTCAACGTCGTCCCGACGTGACAAGATATCTGGGACAATACAGTTTTTACCTGTGCGATAGGAAATAGAAAAAGGAAATTCAGACAGAAATTCAGCCCACTTGGCTTGACGCCTGGTTAACACTTTGGAAGACATAAAGTATTTCAAAGCATTGTGGTCTTTTAGAATTTGAAAAGGACTATCTAGGCTGAGAAGAAAAGAGCACCATTTTTTAAGACAATGAATAATAGCTAAAAGCTCTTTGTCATGAATTTCATAATTTAATTCTGCTGCAATGAGTTTGCTTGACTCAAAAGCAACAGGATGAAACAATTTTGTTTCAGGATTTAATTGAGAAATGACCCCTGCGATAGCATAATTGCTTGCATATGTCTCGACTATTGTCAAAGCAGAAGGATCAAAGTGTCGAAGAATTGGAGCTGTGGTGAAAGCAGTCTTCAATGCTTCGAATTCCTTTCGTGCTGTAGAAGTAAAAACAAAAGGAATATCTTTTCTAAGAAGAGAAGTAAGATTGGAAATAGTTTTAGAGTAATCTTTAATAAATCTTCTGTAGAAATTCGCAAAACCCAAAAATCCTTGGAGGGATTTAACAGTTTTGGGCTCAGGCCATTCCAGGACTTTTTGGACCTTTTTTCATCCATGACTAAACCATCAGTGGAAAATGTAAACCCCAAAAAATCAATAGATTTGAGATGGAATTCACATTTATTGTGCTTGGCGTAGAGACCGTGATCTCGAAGGCGATTTAGAACCTTTCAAACTTGATGAATATGTTCATCTAGTGTCTTTGAGAAAATTAAAATATCATCTAAATAGACAACAACAAATTGTTCGACAATATATTCAGAGGCTTTACCATTATCACTCATGCAAAGAAAATCAAGTTTGATTTCTGCGTTTTCAGTTTCATTAGGGTCACCAAACAACGTGAAGAGTTGGTCTTCAAACTTTTCCCAGTTATTAATAAGTAAGTGGGTTTCTGTCAAAGAGAGCATGAGAAGATAGGGCTCAAACCATCTTGCTGCTTTTCAGGCTAGGAATGAAGAAGCGTAAACAACCTTCTATTGGTCGTTATTGAAGCTTTGAGGGTCATTATGGAGCAGGAGCTTGCAGGTTTGAAAGAAGGGCCGCAATCTGTCTGGATGTTCTCCATTGAATTTATCAGGGGATTTCATGGAAGGAGTTTTGAATTTAGATCCCTCCAAAGATGTTGTATTGGAAAGGGTCTTCATGAAAAGTCTCATGAAGTCCTCCAGCAAATTAGATGGTCCAGGTTCTGAAGGTTGACCAGAAGGGTGAGTAGCAGGGGCAGATGGTGCCTCATGCATTGTATCCTCTCCTTCTTCATCACCACTAGAATCATCAAAATCTTGTGGGATGTCTTCTACAGATTGGACTGAATGTTTCCGTTCCCTAAGGTCAAGTGGTTCCAAGGAGTGAGTGTGGGAAACAGGCCGTGTGGCTGTTGGCCTGCCTCTGGTGCAAGCTCTAGTAGTAGCGCCCGTAGGAGGAGTGTGTTTAACAGGTGCCATTTTATGAATTTAGAAAACACCTGAAAAGGGACGTAGTAGTGAAAAGAATGAGAACTATGGAGAATTAAATTATACTGTCACTGGGAGACCTACGCACAAGGTCGAGGGTGTTCCTGGAAGTGAGATGAAGGGAGGAGTTTAGAAAGTTCTTCGATGCACAGAGGAAATGTTCAAGGAAGTGGTTCAAAGATGACTCAAAGGAAGAGCTACTGCTTCGAGATATGTTCGAGAAGAATTCTAATATAATTTAAAGGTAATATTAAAATTCTTAAAATCTCACAAAGGGTTGGAAACTCAATAATCAAAGATTTAGGATTTAGAAATGATTACTGAGAAAATAAGGAAAGATACAATAATAATGATTTAACCTAAAGCTTTTACCACTATTAACTATATATACGTTTTATAATTTAATTCTAAAGAAAGTCAACCCAAAACCCCAACCCCTTTTATATCCTTTACCCCTCCTCGCATTGACCTCATACCCATCCACTATTCCGCACACCATGGACCATTAAAAAATACACCCATTACACCTGGACCCTCCTCACTAACATCTGTCAACCCTTTAATCCTCCACTATCCATTCTGTCCATGCTCACTACCCCTTTTAATAATTCACAGACACTTAATAAACCTTTTATTTTATTATTACATTGACTATTGTGCTGTGCGTTGCTTATTGAGTAAAAGACTGAGATACACTATTGAGAGATTGACTAATTTAGATTTAGAGTTTAGACTAGCGTGGTTGAATAGTGAGTACACAAAGAAAGTCGCAGTTGCTATGTAGAATTGCTTTCTGCGCTTTGAGTATGGATTTAGACCTCTTTATTATGGATTTAATGAGCTGCTTTTGCCTCGAGTGTCACGTGGTGCGTGACACAAATGGCATTACCAGCCATTCAGAATGACCAAATTTAGTGCAAAATGCCACTTTGTGTTCATCACCTTGTTTCACATGTATGTTGTGGCAATCTTCCCTAAGATATAGGTACATGAAGATTTACACACCTTGAAGACAATCAATTAACTCACTATTCAAAGGAAGGGGATATCTGCTCTTTAAGGTCAGTGCATTTAAACATCTAAAATCCTTACAAGGTCTTAATGACCCATCCTTCTTTCCTGAAAAGATCACAGGCGAGTCCCAGGGAGATTTTGATTCTCTAATTAAACCATTCTTTAGATTTTTATCAATCATCTCCTTTAGCACTGTAGACTCCAAGATTGATAGTGGGATTTTGCAACTAAATTGAGGGGTTGCACCTGGAATCAGATCAATGGCAAAGTTGTATGTTCAATTAGGTTGCAGGTTCTTGACTTTTCCATCTTTAAACAGTGGTAAAAACTCCTAATAAGCTTCAGGGACCATCTCCTTGGGGATTTTTTTTGGATTTAAGGACTGGACCTTGGCTTCAATCTTGGCAGATATGTTCAAAGCTTTTGCATCAGATTCCATGTTCTCCTCTTCCTCAAACCCCCCCTCCAAGTCCTGAAACTTAGCATAAAGAGAAAGTTTCAGCTCTTGCAGCAAGTCTACTGATGATAATAAAACACCAGGACACTCGCCAGGAGGGGCCAGGGGACAAATGCTTTCTCTCTGCCATCCACTTTTCCATCTCCTTCTTTCCCCCATGTTTGTTGCTCCGTGGTCTTCCAACATTGGCAGAGGCCTTTTTTGGGTTGTTTGGTGCTGTTTTGGTATGTCTTAATTGGCATTGGTTGAATAATTTGGTGTTTTAATGGTTTTATTCAGTAAGTATTGGGACTATGGGTATGTGGGTAATACCATTGGATAGCCCTGGAGTTTCTCTATATTTTATGTCTTGATGACATTTTTCATATCCTAGGTTTTAAGCAGTCATTTCCTCATTTTTATTTCTAAAAAATAGCTGTTTAATTTTGTTTTTTGTGTTTTACAGGCTAACCTCAAGTCTTAAGGTTAAGTGTGTAGTACCATTAAGTAGAGCTATTTTGGCTCTATATTTTATTTCAAGATGTTGTCATAGCTTAATTTTGTGTTTTAAGGGTTTTAGTAGTTGTGGTAGATCTTTCTAAGTATTTTGGGCTTTATAGGAGGTTTTTGGTGGCTTTCTAGCTTCAGGGAGGTCTGGCCGCTTCTAGGCAGGCTGCCCTACTTGGTTATAGAAGGATGGGGAGCATTTCTAGAGGGTTTTTATTCAATTTGGCTGTCAAAAACGCCAAATTTGTTGCTGTGCATGAATTTTTTAGATGGTGGTCTGTGTGTACATACTGAATAAGGCAGTTTGAGGCAACTTTAATTATCATACAACCATATGGAGGTGATATAATTGTTTCTCACTCATTTTTCACTGTTTTTTGGCCACAATTGGCTGTGTTTGTTGCAAGTTCAGTTCTTCATTTAACTTAACTTTGGCAACTGATTTCTCTGGTTTAGCTTTGCAGCCTGTATCAAGTATCACCACACAATATGGGGGGCGGACTTGCTAGCAAGTCCACAACCTTGGACCCAAACTCACCACAGATTGAACACAAATTGAGCTATGGTAAAAGAACCATACAATCAGGGATGAACACCACTCAGAAGAACAGTTTTAGGTTGGTGTTCAAGTAGATTTCAGTATGGGTTCAGTATGAGTTCAGTCTGAGTTTCATCTGAGTTCCATCTGAGTCCAGGTTGAGGACTTGCTAGCAAGTTCACCCCCTATATTTCATAGTGTATTGTTGCTGTTTTCTGTGCAACAAGTGCACAGTGTTTTAGTTTTCTGGTGTGGATCTTTCTGCATTTCTAGTTTCTGGTTCTTTGTTCTCAGTGGTCTGCTATTGACTACTGTCTTGACTTGTAAAGCATTCAAGAAGTGTGTTGGAAGGGGTATTGTAACAGTCTCTAATTTGCTGTAGAAAATAAATCTCACCTGGTATTTCTCAAAGTAACAGGGGTTTTTCTCTCTAGTTTTACTCCAAATCCCTTGGTCAAGGCCTATAGCTAGTACTATAGAATTTTCTACATTTGTGGCACCCAATTTGGGGTGAGGATTTGTTAGATTTTTAGATTTTCTGGTACTTTTGGACTCTCTTCTGTGGTTGGAGATTGGTTTTCTGGAATCTATTGGACCATGGCTTCTGGACCCTCTTTCTCTAGTAGTGGTAGTGGCACTGTTGGTGCTTCTGAGGATGGTGATCCTCCTGTTTCTGTTAGGCCTTCTTTCAGGATCAAGTCCTGGAAAGGGCCTATGTCTTTGGGGGAGGATGTGAAGTTGTTTCTGGAGATTTTTGAGGCTTCTGGGAATGTGGATGGTGCTTCTCACCTTGAAATAGTGAAGCAAGTCATCTTCTATATTGGTGACAGGGCTCTGGTGAAGGAGGTGGCTGCTATGGAGGGTTATAGAAGGAAATATTGGAAAAAGTTGTGTCTGCAGATGACAGACAGGTGGGGATCCTGATATTCTATGGTGGATCTCAATATGATTGCAAGTGAATGGCATTCTTATGGAGGTGTGGACAGCCTCCATACATATAGGAAATTTCTGGCTCAGTTGGATCCAGTGGTGGACTATTTGGTGGATATGCAGGAGTTGGAGGGTACTGACTCTGCAAGGGATATTTTCTGGTCTGCTCTGGATAGGAATGTCAGGATTGATGTGCTGAAGGAGTTGGCAAGGAATGATAAGATGAAGATTCTTTATAATTGGAATCAGAAATTACCTGCTCTTTCTGTGGTGAAGGAGTTTGTGGAGGGTCATCCGAAACTTTTGGCAGTGGATTCTTGCCAAGACACTAGCACCAAGTATGTTAGCAAGGTCAGTGAAGCTTTTGCTGAAGATGTGGAGGAATCTAGGAAGAAGGAAAGTGTGAACAAGGGAAAGGCTCCTGAGAAGCCTAAAGAGGTTGACCCTGTGGTGGAGCAGTTGGCTGATCTGACAAAACAGCTGCATATTTTTGTTCAGGAGGCTCAGAAGGCCAATAAGGCTCCTTCTCAGCCTAGAGATTTTGATAGGTGGTTTGGTAGGAGTGATCCTTGGGTCTGCTCTTATTGCAGCAGGAAGGGCCACAAGTCCAATGATTGTTGGGCACTGAATAGGGATGTGTCTAAAGGGAAGGTGTTCAAGTTCCCAGATGGTTCTTTTGTGAAGCCTAATGATGTTCATGCTCTTGTAGACTTTTTGAGGAGCAGACATAATGTCAACTCAAGGAGGCCAAGGTTTGAAGAGTTTCCTAATGAGGCTTCTTCTTCTGGTAAAGGTGGAGATTATGGCAAGGGCAAGGGAAAGGAGGCTAATAGATTCTAATTTACATCTTCCTTTGGTGGTTTGGAGTTGTATTCTTGTGGTGGAAAGTCAAGTGGAGAATGCTTGGCTGGTGTTTATGATGTGGAAGCAAGAAAGGTGGGAAGTCCTAAGAGCAGTTCTCAGGCCCAAACAAAGCCTAAGGCTTCAAAGGTGGATCCTAAGCTGAGTGCAGCTAGGAAGAATTACAGCAAAGAGGAGCTGTATAGAATGCAGAAGGGTATGGCAGATATGGGCCCCCCTAGTTTTGGAGCATTGGACATGAATGGTGAGCCAATGCCTATGGATGTTTATTCTGACTCTGAGTAGGATGTCCCTTTGGCTTCATTTCCAAAGCCTGCTGGATTTAGAGTTTCTGGTGAGGGATTTGCTTTGATTCCTGTTGATGATAAATCTGTTGGTGGTGCTGGTCCTCAAGAAGCTGCTAGGACCAAGGTGGTGAAGCAAAGAGCTTACTTTGAGAGGCCAGTAGTGTCTGGTCAAGTTAATGTTATGGACTCTGTCCTGGAAAGGATGAATCAGGGTCAGGTTTCCTTTACTTATGGGGAGTTTTATGCTATCAGTCCTGGGTTGGCTTATAGGCAGAAAAAGTTGTTGACCAGGAGAAGGGTTTCTTCTGGGGAGGTAGAATATATTTGTGATTCTGCTGAAAAATTTGGTGAGGGGCTGGAAACTCATTTTTCTGCACCTCTGGATTATATCAATGTCACTCTGAATGGCAGGGAGGCTGGGGCATTGGTGGATTCAGGTTCTCAGATTAACCTTATTTCTTTTTTTGAGGCTACTCATCTGGGCCTCCCCATCAAAGCAGGTATTGGTGGAAATTTAAGAGGGATTTGTGGCCATGTAACTTAATTTGTTGTAACATCTGAGTTTGTGAAATTGGATGTTGGAGGAGCCTCAGGGAAGGTTCATTTTTATATTGACAAAGAAAAATTAAAAGCTGTTTTGGGTGGGCCATTCTTGATGGATTTTCAAGCAAGAATTGGTTATCACTTTGATGTGGGAATCAGTTTGGAGTTGACTGGTGAAGATGAAAGGAGACTTCACATGAGTTTATATCTCTTGGAGAGGATGGTTGGGAGACCAGGATTGGTTTGTCTTCAATGTGCCAGTGCATGGATTGTTGTAGGAGAAGAAGAGAAGTGGGTGCTTCCTCTGGTTTTTTGGAGTGTGGATCAGGAACTAGTGGGAGTCTGTCTTTTTTAGAGTGATGAGGGCTGATCACCCAAGTGCTACAACCTCTCCCCAAGATGAGGAAATCCCAGGTTGTAGTAGGTCAGCTCCCTTGGAGATATACCAAGTGGATTTTCAACTTTCTCTTTTTAATGTTTCTCTTCTCTGCAAGTATTCTTCAAGTTTTTTATAAATTATCTGTTCTCTCTCAAGATTCTCAATTATTTTTAATTCAAGTTCAAATAATAAGATTGGTTATATATTTTTATTGAAAGATATGCGGAAAAGCTGTGGAGTGATGAGGCTGGGGTCTAAAGGTAAGTCCTGCCAATTGTGCACCGCTAGGGTTTCTTCTACACCTTTCAAAAAAATTACCTTGACCATGTCTGTGAGCATTGAGGAAACCCCTGGTTTTTTTTGTAGGATAGAAGAAAACTCAAGAAAATAAAATAAAAATTTCAAGATAACTGAAGAAAATCAAGAAAAATATCTGAAGATAATCAAGAAAGAAGACAAGAATTATTTTTGTTAAAATCATCAAGATCCACTTTTGGGCCTCCAGCATGAGGTTAAACTGCACAAAACTTTGAAGAAATAAGATCATCAAGATCAATTTTCGGGCCTCTGGAATGAGGATAAACTGCACAATTTTAGAAGATGTGATTCAGAAGATGAATTAAGATTTGAAGATTTAGAAGATGGAAGTGAAGATGAAGATGTGGAATTGCGGAAAAGTTTTGGAGTGGTGAGATTGGGGAATAAAAGTAAGTCCGCCCAATTTTGCACCACTAGGGTTTCTTCTACATGCTTCAAAAACATTACATTGGCCACACATGTAAGCAATGGGGAAACCCTTGGTTTTTGTTCCAGGTCTGGTGGCAAAGATGTCCTGAATATCCCTCAAGTCAAAGGTGGAGCTGCAAAGTATAAGAAGGTAGTGCAGAAGATTAGGCCTGTCAATGAGCCTATGCCTGTAGGGTTGAATCCTCCTTTGAAGAGACCTTCCTTGTCAAGAGATCCGTACTGTACTCCTCTGGTGAAGAATCCTCCTGATTTTGTGGAAACTGCTAGAGTGACTGTGGAAAGGTTGAAATTTGTTAATTTTGGTCCTTATGGGTGGTTGTCTGATGAGGAAAAGAAGTTGTTGTTGAATTTCATTGTGCTGAGGAAGAAAGTGGTGGCATTTGTTGAAAAGGAAAGGGGTTTGTTGAAACAATTTTATAGGGAACCTTACTTGATTCCTGTGGTTTGTCACAAATCTTGAAAAATTAAACCTATTCTAATTCCAGCTGCTATTAGGGATGATTTTGTAGAGATTTTTAGGGAAAGATTCTGGACTGGTTTATACAAAAAATCCACATCTAGTTACTCAAGTCCGGTTTTCTGTGTAAAGAAGCAGAATGGGAAGCTGAGGGTGGTGCATGATCTTAGAGCCTTGAATAAAGTCACTATCAAGGATGCTGGGATGCCGCCAAGTGCAGAGGACTTTTTGGAAGCATTTTCTTGAAGGTTGTGTTATGGTTTGGGTTATATTATGGGTGGTTATGATGAAAGAGAAATTCATACTGATTCACAGCCACTTACAACGTTTTAAACTCCTCTTAGAAGATTTCAGCTCACTAGGTTGCCTCAAGGAGCAACTAATTCAGCAGAAGTATATCAAGTACAAATGGCTTGGATTTTACAGGATGAGGTTCCTACTCATGCTGGTATTTTTATTGATGATGGTGGAATCAAAGGACCATCAACTGATTATGGGAATGAGGTGCTGAAGGAGAACCCAGGTATAAGGAGGTTTGTTTGGGAGTATGAAATTACTCTAGAAAGAGTATTTTTTAGGATTGAAGTGGCTGGGTTGACCATTTCTGGGTCAAAGTTTTGTTTTTGTGTTCCTGCTCTGGAAATTCTGGGTCATGTGGTATGTAAAGAGGGAAGGATTATTGAAAAGAGAAAAGTTAATAAAATTCAGTCATGGCCAAGGCCTAGAAATACTACTGAAGTCAGGGGATTTTTGGGGGTTTGTGTGTATGTCAGAATTTTTATTAAAGATTTTTCTTTGTTTGCTTCACCTTTGAGGAAGTTGACCAGGGAAGATGCAGAGTGGGTATTGACTGAAGAATGTGAAGTGGCTTTTCAGAAGTTGATGAAGGTGGTAGGTGAAGATATTATTCTTCACAATTTGGATTATGGAGTGGTAGATGGAAAAATTTATCTGACAGTGGACTCAAGTTATATTGCTTCTGGTGCTATTTTGTCTCAGGAAAATAAAACTGGGAGGGTCAGGCCAGTTAGGTATGATTCCATGGTATTTTATGAGGTTGAATCTAGATATTCTCAACCTAAGTTGGAATTGGGTGGTGTAGCAAAAATTTTGAAGAAGCTGCAAACTGTTTTGTTGGGGCAGCATTTTGGGCTGCAGGTGGATGCTAAATCTCTGGTTCAAATAATCAATTCACCTAGTCTTCCAAATGCTCAAACAACTAGGTGGGTGGCATTTATTCAGCATTTTTCTTTTGACATGGTACACAAACCTGGAAAAACTTTTACAATGCCAGATGTATTATCAAGGAGACCACCCACAGATGAAGATTCAGACTCTGAAGAATTTGATGAAGATGTCCCAGTGGTTAGGGTCAGCACAAAGTGTGCTGAAGATTTTTCTCTCCTCCCCAATGAGGCTAAACTGGAAGATTGTTCTGTCCTCCCTCAAGAGGTTAAACCAGCTGGATCTGATCTTGATTCTGGTGATCAGGATGTATTTAATGATGAAGATGGGGCTGTTGTTTGGGATGGCTCAAAATTAGATAATGGTGTTTTTGTTAGTGAACTGGATTCTCTTAAGATTCAGTTGTAGGAAAAGGATGTACCAAAGTTTAGGGATTGGTGTCCTGGATGGGCTGGTCATGTTGCTCATGTGCACACTGGATATTTTTATGACAGGTTTGTACCCTTGGATGTTGTTTTGTTTGATTTTTAAGATGAGACCTGGGGTCAAACAGGATTTTATTTTACTATGGTTAAATATCTGTTAACCTTGGAGAGGCCAGATATTTGTGATTATGATACTTGGGTGGCAATCAAGAAGAAGAGTCCTGGATTCTATGTGTCAGGAAGAAGTTTGATGAGGAGGAGACATAGAAATCCTCAAGTGGTGGTGACTCAAAAGAAGGGCCAAGAAGTTGTGATGAAGTCTTTGCATAAAGACCTTGGTCATAGAGGCTTTGGCAAGACTTATAGGAGAGTAGCAGATAGATTTTGGTGGCCAGGTATGAAGCTGGCTGTTCAGGTTTGGTTTCAATCTTGTGAAGAATGTCAAAGAAGAAGTCACTTGAAACCTAAAGAGGTTGGCTGTGCTACTGGTGAATCAACTTTGTTTGGAAGAGTTAGTCTGGATGCTTTCCATATTAAAGAGGGCAGGTATAAATACTTGATTGTTGCTAGGGATGATTTGTCCAGTTGGGTTGAGGCAGTGCAGCTGGTTATTTTGACTGCCAACAATGTGGCATAATTTTTAAAGAAGGAATGGGTGTTTAGATATGGGTTGATGAGGTTGGTGACTGTTGATGGTGAGCCAGAGTTTGGAGCTGAATTCAAAGAAGCTGTGGAAAGTATTGGTTCTAAAGTTAGAGTGGCTACACCTTATTATCCTGAAGCTGAAGGAATCATTGAAAGAGGCCATCAAGTTATCAAGAATGCTTTGGTGAAGATGTGTGGATATAGTGCTGAAAAGTGGAGGAATTATTTACCCTTGGTGTTATTTGCTGATAGGTTCACTGTAAAAACGACAACTGTCTATTCTCCTTATGAATTAATGTTTGGACAGAAAGCTGTTCTACAAGTAGACTTGGAAGCTTTCTCTTATCTTGGAAGTGATTGGGATGATGTGTGCTAAACAGAAGATTTCCTCTGTGCCAGGATGCAACAGTTGAAATATAGAGAGGAATGTCAAGAGAAGGTGTACTCTAGAATGATGAAGATAAGAAATCAATCAGTCAGATACTGGGACAAGAATTTGGCTCATAGACTCAGGAATCCCTTGAAACCTGGTTGTTTGGTTTTGGTGTATAATAGAAGTTTGGAGAGTCAGTGGGGAAAAATGTTTGCTGACAAATGGAATGGACCTTAAAGAGTCAGATCTCAGGTGTCTGGAGGTTCTGATGTTTTGGAGGAGTTAGATGGTGCAGTCTTAAAGAAGAGAGTGGCTGCGGATCAGGTGAAGAGATTTTATACAAGAGGCACTAGAAGTGAAGAAGATTGACTCCACAATGAGGATAAACTATGGACCATTCTTTAAATTTTGGATTTTGTTGATGCTGTGCATCTGTTTTGTTGGAAACTTTTTTTGTTAGAAGGTACCCATGGGTGGGGATTCTAGATTTGATCTTGGCAAGTGTAGGGGTGACTGATGGGCTGGCTGCCTTGTAGAACAGTTACCCCAGATTTTCTGTTTACAATCCCTTCTCTTAATTTAGTTGAACCCTAGTATTGGTTTCTTTTCACAGGGTTTAGTCCTCTACAACTTTAAACTGGAAGCTCTTTTGGTCTTCAAATGCTGGACTCTTCACGCTTATTGGTTTTGGTTTATTGGGTTGGATTTTGTGTTTTTGTTAGAAGGTACCCAGGGGGGCTTCTAGATTTTATTTTGGAAAGTGTGGGGGTAACTGATGAGCTGGCTGCTTTATTGAATAGTTACCCCATAATATCTGTTTCAAGTATTTTGTTTGTCCTAGTTGAATCCTAGTTCTGGTTTTTGTTCTTCAGGTTCAATGTTCACTATGACTTTAAACTGGCTTGGGACTGGTTTTTTTATCTTTGGTCTATTTGGATTAGTGGTGGATCACTGGTGGTCTCCCATAATTTTTACTTATTAGGGGGTATCAATGTTCAGGGATCCGCAATTAGGAATCAGTAATTTTTTTTCCCGGGATCAGACATTATTAATTGCGGAAGATTCTTATCCACTATCCCCAGGGCTAGTGGATAAGAAATCCACAATAATGCATTATCCCGCCTCTTATACCCCAATTTCCATTCCTAATTCCTGATCCCAAACTCATCTCATCCATGATGGATTTGCAAGAAAGTCACATGACTCATAATTGCTGATGCCATCCTTAAGTCTTTCCTCACTCTATGCTACTTAATTTTGGTGGCTAACACTTAAGTTTTTTTTCTATCTACACACCCCAACTGCACATTTGGCGGTGAATTCCCACTTCCCTCATCACATAACCCTTCCACCGGCAACAATGAAACACCTCTCTACTAGACAGCTACTTCACTCCACTATTAATGCCATCACTTTACTTTTAGTTCACTACTATAAATCTGACTCTAATTTGGAAGATGCTTTAGCTTATATGTGTTTACTTTCCAAAAAGCATTACATCATTACCAGGGGGCCAAATCTTTATCATGATCCCCGATATGATCTGGCCTCCATTCTCAACATTCCTCATTTAAACTTCACCCAACTTTTTAGAACTTCTCCCGATTCTTTCTTCAAACTTTTTAAACTCATTTCTGAACATCCTATCTTCCATAACAATTCTCATAACAAACAGCGTAATCCTGCCATCCAACTTGCTGTTGCTCTATGTCGCTTTGGCTCAAATGGAAATGGTTCTGCCGTTGTGGTAGCCTAAAGTTTAGTATGGCACCTAAGTACGTAAATGGAGTTATTACGGCATGAAAGATTGGCGTTATTATTTTATAAAAGGGTTTTATTAAATTTATTTGAGTTTTAAATATAAAGAAAATTGGTTAAAAGCGAAAGCCTACGCAAAAACAATATATTTTCGGAGAAGACTTATTTTTTACGGTTGGAAAAACTTATAAGTATCATGTCGAGTCACTCAAGAACCTTGTGAAATTTTCCCAGAATTTTTACTATTTTTCTTATATTTCTAAACGAATTTTAAAGTTTTATAGAAATATTTACGTTTTTAGAAAATTACTTAACTTTGATAAATTTTCACAGGGAGAGTAGAGCTGTGCAGGCTACGAAAATTAGTTGGGAATGTAAAGGGGAAGTGGCTCTATCATGTGTAATTCTTATAGATTTTTTATTACAGTTTTAAAGGTTTTAATTGAGTCCAGAGGTCCGGACGGACTCCGGACGGACTCTGCTTTGACTCCGTACGGGCTCAGGATTGACTCTGGGTGAGCTCTGGAGGGGAAAACTTAGGCACGTGACTAGGAATACTTAAGAGCCTCTCAAACTCAAAATTGGGCATCATCTTACAATCATCAGACAACATACAGCTTAATCTTTACCACCACAGTCTCATTTTTTATTACTCAACAAATTAAATAAAATTGTAATACCCTTATAACTTTTTATTTTATATATAACATTTTAGAAATACTACTCAACAATTTAAATCACACTTCATACAGGGTATCTTTAGAAAGGTCTTCATCACTGGGACTTGATTATTGCTGTCTCATAAAAATTCAAATTATTATAAAAACATAAAATTCAATCTTTTCAGATCTTTCACTGGTACACCTTAATTGTTGTTATCAGTATTTCTTCCTCAACAGCCACTTTTACTTAAATCTCAATAAGCGTTAAATATTTTAGAGTTTCATTATTTTTAACAATCGGATCCAAGTAGACTGGTTAGCTTAGTGATTTAGAATTCCCATTTTGTTATTTTTGTTGGAAGGACGGGGTTTTCAGCTAAATCCACATATCTCCTCCGGATTCTGCTTACAGCAAGGCGACTGTAAGAGTTTACCTTACCATACCGTAAGTCGTTTGGATAATCTCTTTAACATAGGATATGGTACCGTGATATTATACACCAAGCGCTGTATGATTGCTATCCTTTCCCTCAAGTCTCAAACTCTTGCTTGGCCAACTCCTGAACAGCGACTTGAATCCTCTCAAGTAATGCAAGCTGAAGGTTTCCCTGGCTGTGTAGGATTTGTTGATGGCACAACTATACCTTTGAGTCAAAAGCCTGCTCATGATAGCAACCATTATTTTGATCGCAAAAAAAGGTTTCTTCCAAATATTCTCCAAGTTCTCATCTTTTACAATCTAACTTTTTATTTTCTTTCTAGATACTCTATTGCCGTTCAACTTGTATGTGATGTCAATAAAAAATTTATTGCTTTTCACAGTGGCTGCCCTGGATCATGTCATGACTCTTCCGTCTTCCAAAGAATGAGGATTTCTCAATCCCCTGACTCATACTTTGACGAATCTCAGTACCTCCTTGCAGACTCAGCATATGCAAGTGGAAAGTACATTATACCTGCTTTCCGTGGTTCAACTTCAGAAAATGACCCCAAAACTGCCTTTAATTATCACCTTGCACAATCAAGAGTACGAATTGAACATGCTATAGGTATTTTAAAAGGACAATTTTCTAGTCTTCGGGAGCTCAGAATCCAATTTCAAAAAAAATTGGAGATCAAAACTGCAAATCATTGGATCTTGACTTGCGTAAAACTCCACAATATTCTAGCTGATTTAAAGGATGAGTGGAATGATCTTTATGAAGAAGAGGATCCTGAACCACCACCGGCACTCCCCTCCCTTGATTCACAAATCAATCAATCAACTGGCATACGTTCCATTATAATGCCATTTACTCTCCAACATTTCACTTTGCAACGTTTTTAATTTTTACGTTTTCATACTTTCTAAATGTCCTCTTTGTGTACTTTATTCACTTGTTTTGTATTTTGGTTTGTTGCATATTCATTTTTTTTTTGAATTTACGGTAAAAATCTTTTTTTTGGATGGCTCATTGGTTTTCTTTCACCAGCTCAACATGAAATTGCATATTTTGTCAGTGATTTTTTTTTCATTCATCCCTCATATCCTTTTCCTATTCTCCTCCAACATCCCTCAAACAATTTGGTTTCATTCATTTTGTCATCTCATCTCTCCAGGTAAGTCATTTTATTCTTTTTTTTTGATTTTTTGATTACTAATTATAATTTTTTTTTGTTTTTTTCTGTTTATTTTATTTTTTTTGTAACACCACACAATATGGGGGGCGGACTTGCTAGCAAGTCCGCAACCTTGGACCCAAACTCACCATAGATTGAACACACATTGAGCTATTGATAAAGGAACCATACAATCAGGGATGAACACCACTCAGCAGAACAGTTTTAGGTGGGTGTTCAAGTAGAGTTCAGTATGGGTTCAGTATGAGTTCAGTCTGAGTTCCATCTGAGTTCCATCTGAGTTCAGGTTGAGGACTTGCTAGCAAGTCCACCCCCTATATTGCGTAGTTTAAGTGGTTATTTTGGATTTCAATGGTATAATTAACCTTTTTTTTCTCTCCCTCTTTACTTTCTTTTTTAGCTCCATCACCCTACTCTTCATCCCTCCTTGGCATTGTCATTATCCCCCCTTTCCCTTATTTCACTTTTTTTTGGCTCCATTTCATTGAAACACATACATTGCACATTCTTTATGCATTTCACTTACTCCATATTCAATTTCCCCACAATTCCAACATCAATCTTTCTCACTCTATTTTTCCTACTTTTCAATCAAGGTAAGTTTCATCTCCTTTTTTTCATGCCTATATGATATCTCATTCCTTTTATGAAAACTTCATACTTAAATATATGTATGACTCTTATCTGGATAACAGTGAACTTATAAAACTCCTTTTGATCTCATCTTCATTACCACTTTTCAAGTTTTTGTAAAATTTTGAAAATCAGACTTGGAATTAGGGTTAGGTTTATTCAAATCTAATTTTCTTTTTACTGAAAATTTTCCTGAAGGCTACCTTTCATTTCCTGCAAACAGATTTGAATTTGATTCAGTGGTTGCTGAGATATTGACCATTAAAGTTGAGCCTTTTTTTTCCCAATTTAAATTTTTATTTCATTTTTTTATGTAAAAAATTGGGGTTAGGTTTATTTAAATCACATGTTCTTTAACTGAAGATTCTACTAAAGCATATCTTTCATTTCCCACAAATAGGTTTGAATTAGGTTCAGTGGTTGCTGTGATTTTGACCTTTGAAGTTGAGCCTTTTTTCCAAATTTCACTTGTCTTATTTCACATTTTTATATTGCATATTTAGAGGATAAGGATTCTGAAACTCTTATATGATGATTATCTAGGCATGTATTTGTTGCTCAAGAATATCACTAAAGCTCAAAAAGATGAAGATTTTCGCTTATGGGACACTCTACCTTCCTTTGACTCTTTTCTTGCTTTTCGACTCAAAAGCTCTGTAATAAAGCATTTGAAGAAAATCATGAACTTGCAACCAAAGTTGGAATACCGAATTGGTGTGACTACAAATGGGAAGATATCAGCCACGAATATCTTTTATTTTCTAATGTTATTATCACTCATTCTGGATTTCACAATAGGATTCATATCGATAGGAATGATGCCAATTTTCTTACTTTTGGAATATTCTCACATATCAATCCGATAACTGGCCACCCAATATCATCTCCAGCTAAAATCAAAGGACATGGTTTATATTTTCCAGACCACCGGTGCATCATTGATTTTGGTTTGGGAAATGGTATCATTGAAACTATTTGGAATTCTTCTCAGGATAATCATCAAACGACCAAAGCTCCTCCTGGTTTGGAATCCTGTCAAGATTTCACACATTTTGGTTGCTCATTTCAAATCAGTAATAAGTTGATACAAAGAATCAATAAGGTAAAGTTATTTGATTTAAAAAAACTTTATCTAGATCCAAAAAGTATGGGGATTAGAGTTGTCATCGAAAATTTTATATTTTTTCATAAATTTTTAATATATATTTTTTATATATCAATTTTCTCAAGTAATGTGATGAGCCATCGACCTTTGGTTGTATAACAGGTAATCATGATAACATTTATTTGTTTGATTTGTGAGGTTCCTCTTGCCTATACCTGTAGAAAGTCCCAAACTTTTGTTTCTAGACTTGGTCTGCATTTTGGCTTGAGGAATTGTCATCACTATAAACTAGGGAAATTGATATATATTAGATATTTATTTAATAATTTATGTAATTATATTAAATTTAGATGACTTCCACCCCTTACTTCAATAAAATGCAGGGGGGGTATTGCCAAATTTTCAAATCTGACATGTGAAATTGATGACTTAGAAAATTTTTGGTGATACCCACCCCTTGCTTCAATAAAATGCAGGGGAGAGTATTGTTAATTTTTTAAAACAGATATAGAATTTTTTTGACTCGTAAATATTTTGGTGAAAATTTTTGGGTGATACCCGTCCCTTACTTCAATAAAATTCATGGGGGGTTTTGCCAAAATTTCTTATAAGACTTGTGAAATTCTTGAAATGTAAGAATTTTTGGGATACCAGTAAAATTCAGGAGGTAGTAAAGCCAAATTTTCATATAAGACTTTCAAGATTCATGACATGAGGGAATTTTTGTGATACCCACCCCTTACTTCAAAAAATTCGAGGGGTGGGGGATTGTCAAATTTTCAAAGGAGACATGAAAATTTTATTTAAAAAAAGTGGTAGAGTAATGAAATAAAGGAAATTATTTGAAATTTTATATACAAATAAATATGAACAGTTGAAGTGTGAGAGAAATAAAACAAACTAGTCATCCAACAATTTCTTTAAACGTTCAATTTCCTCAACAGATTTATTAGCTTTAACACATTCTATCAAGAAATCTTTCTTTTTGGAATTTTCTTCATGATCAAACTTATATTTCATCTGCTCTAATAGGTTTTGATGTTCGAGTTTTTTCTCCTCTTTTTTTGATTTTTCAATACTTAGAGTTAACTCAAACTTCTTCTCCTCCAAATCTTGGGCCCAATCATCCTTCCGTAAAGAGAGCTCTTACTTCCTCTCCACCAAATCTTGGGCCCGATAATCCTTCCGTAAAGAGAGCTTGTACTTCCTCTCTTCCAAATCTTGTAGCCTATCATCCCTCCTTAAAGAGAGCTCATATTTTTGCTTTTCAAACTTTAGAGTCTTTTTAGCAGCTTCCACTTGTTCTAGAGTGATAAGAAATGTTAACAATAAGTAGAAGAAAAGCAGAGTAAAGTATTAATTGGTATGATATCACTTACCAGCATCACGTTTCTCTAAAAACTGTTCCATTGAAGAAAAAGGGGTTTGTGATGAAGTATCACTTTTTCATCTTCTTTGTGAGTGGAAATTTAGACTACTTGAAGCCCTACGCTTCTTGTTCAAGGTCATTTTTTCCTCCTCATCATTGTCACTAGCTTCAGACTCAGTTGATTGTGGGTCCTGGGCTTGTTCATCAGCCTTTTAAGAAATAAGAAAATCTAAGTAAATAAAAAAAAGTATTGATAAGATAAAAGAAAAAAAAACAGACCTGAGTTAGATTGGGTTGGGTTAAATCGCCAATAGGATCAATAGCAAAGCTATCTAGATTTGTAGAATTTAGAAGAGGGGAGGCTTGAGTGGAGGAAGAGGATGGGAAAAGATTTGCTTCGACATCATGTTCGGAGATAGGATCTTCACCATCCAACATGTTTACAGGATTAACATCAGCTCGCTCTCCAAAAATTGCATCCATCTCTTTAAAGTAAGGACATAAAGTTTCAAGTTTATTGTCTATGGATTTTATGCCCTTAGTTATATCGTTGTGGGTAACCCCAAAACCAGAGGAAGATGAAAGAGCCTTTGCCTTCTTGTATTTTGCTCGGTAATGCTCGAATTTTTCAGACATCTGTTTAGGCAAAAGATCAATCTTTCCCTTGGTCTTATTCCGTAATTCATTTGCCATTAGAAGATAGCCATTAACTTTTGATGCGGGGGGCCGTCCTACTTTAGTGGCATACTCAGTACCAAAACAAGAATCATAGTTAGATTTGGTTTTCAGCCAGTTGATAAGAATGAGATGTTCATCTTTTTTTAATTGAACAGTCTTTGATTTCTCAGCTGAGCGGGGGAAAGAGGAAGTAGTGGGAATTGAAGAACAACTGGGTGATGGCTGCCTTTGAGAAGATCTAGGATGACAAGGCATGTTATTATAAATGAAGATGAAAAGGAGCAGAATCAAATAGATGAAATGGGGAAAATTCTGAGCGGATAGAATGAACAGGATGGGATGAGAATGGAAGTGCGCAGCAAGGTAGAAGGCTGGGATATCCAGAAAGTTGTCCAAGATGTGGTTATCAAATATTGAGGATAAAAATGTCAGATAAGAGGTAAACATTGACACGTAAAGTGTCTAATAACCCAATTATTAGCAAAAATAATTGCGGAAGATAATTGGGGTATGCAGATTATTTTCCGCAACTAATTTAATTGCGGATTGGTCAACATTGATACCCCCTATTGAAGGGAGCCCACCCAGTGATCATTTCTTTGTACTGGACTTTTTAGGGAGCCGGACTTTTTCTTTTTCTTTCATTGATTTTTGTGTCTATGGTTGTCTTAGATAGAAGTTTTAGATTATTTTCTTTTTTCTCATTTTTTCTTTTAATTTTTATATGGGGGTTATTAGGATATAAAGAGGGAAAAATCACAAAATTATATTATATGGTGTCACCACATCAGGATCTCCTGGATGTGGGCAAGCATTGGTGGGGAAAGGCTCATCAATTTTCCAGGCAATGCTATTTTATTTTTTATCTTTATTTCATTTTTATTATTTACTTTAACTTCTATTCATTTCATCTTATCTTTATTGATATTATTTTTCTTAATTTATTTTTATCTCAATTCATTAAAAAATTATTTAATTGTGTATCCACATCAAGGTGCACTTGAATGTGGGTAAGGTATCAGGGGATTAGCTCATCAATTGACTGGGGGATACCATTTGTAATTATTAATTATTTCATCTTATTATTATTCTTTGCATTTATATTTCTCAGCTCTCATATTTTGCTGGGCAATTTTATTTAATTATTTTCAAGTTTTTTTAGTATGTTGGTAGTTTAAGTAATAATCAGTAAAATAAAAAAAAATTAAATTAAAAAAAAATAAAAATAAAAATAAAAATAAAAATAAAAATAAAAATAAAAATAAAAATAAAAATAAAAATAAAAATAAAAATAAAAATAAAAATAAAAATAAAAATAAAAATAAAAATAAAAATAAAAATAAAAATAAAAATAAAAATAAAAATAAAAATAAAAATAAAAATAAAAATAAAAATAAAAATAAAAATAAAAATAAAAATAAAAATAAAAATAAAAATAAAAATAAAAATAAAAATAAAAATAAAAATAAAAATAAAAATAAAAATAAAAATAAAAATAAAAATAAAAATAAAAATAAAAATAAAAATAAAAATAAAAATAAAAATAAAAATAAAAATAAAAATAAAAATAAAAATAAAAATAAAAATAAAAATAAAAATAAAAATAAAAATAAAAATAAAAATAAAAATAAAAATAAAAATAAAAATAAAAATAAAAATAAAAATAAAAATAAAAATAAAAATAAAAATAAAAATAAAAATAAAAATAAAAATAAAAATAAAAATAAAAATAAAAATAAAAATAAAAATAAAAATAAAAATAAAAATAAAAATAAAAATAAAAATAAAAATAAAAATAAAAATAAAAATAAAAATAAAAATAAAAATAAAAATAAAAATAAAAATAAAAATAAAAATAAAAATAAAAATAAAAATAAAAATAAAAATAAAAATAAAAATAAAAATAAAAATAAAAATAAAAATAAAAATAAAAATAAAAATAAAAATAAAAATAAAAATAAAAATAAAAAAAAATAAATAAAAATAAAAATAAAAATAATAATAATAATAATAATAATAATAATAATAATAAAAATAATAATAATAATAATAATAATAATAAAAATGAAAATTAAATTAAAATTAAAATTAAGATTAAAATTAAAATTAGATTTAAAATTAAAAATAAAATTACAATTACAATTACAATTAAAATTTAAATTTAAATTAAATTTAAATTTAAATTAAAATTAAAATTAAAACAAAATTTAAATAAAAATTTAAATTTAAATTTAAATTAAAAATTAAAACTCAAATTAAAATTAAAATTAAATGAAAATTTAAAAATATATTATTAATAAATAAAACCAATTTTTTTATATCTGCTAATTTTTATTGTTTTCTCTATTTAGTGAATCATTAATTTCTTTTTTTTATTTAATGTCTGGAAGAAGAAGCCTCTGGCAGTTGGTATGGATTTTGGTGGGGTTTATGCTTTTTGTTAGTTTTGGAGGAAGGACTGTGTTCCTTGTGGTGTAGGTGGCTGGAAAGAGTGTTTTGATTGGAAGGTAATTTTTGGGTAGAAATAGAAGAGGCTGGGATGGAGTGTTGAAAAGTGTGCTTAATTATTCTAAACATCTTCCAGTGGTCATCAAGAAGTTTTTTCCTCAGATTCTTCTCAAATTCATTTAATGGCCCATGGAGAGCAAAGGCTTTAAGAATGTTTGAACACATCCTACTTAGGTGTTGCTTCATATTGGTGTAATCCAGTGTTAATGTGTTTTCTACAGGTTGTCCGATTTCAATTGCAGTTTCAGGAGGTGGGGTACCAACTAAACAGAAGAATTGGATCATTAATTGTTGTCTGTTGAAGAAATGGGATGAATTCATTTGGTACCTAAAGTTTAAGAGCTCATCAAATTTTTAAGCGGCTGGGATTTGGACTGTTGAAGGATTTTGAATGGATGAAGTAGGAGAATCAACCAGATGGAGGTATGGATTTTTGTCAGGCTGAGGTCTAGTACAAAGACGTGAACTAGCTTGAATGGTCAGTTGTCTAGAAGATTTTAATGGTACTATATGAATACTGTAGTACAAATCCAATAAGTATTAAAATATAACTCAATATAAGGGTCTCAGTAATTCTAATCTCACTAATTATATATGGCTTACAATCTTTATAGTTAATAGAAAAATAGATTTAATAAATTCAGATACTATTCAAAGACTTTATAAGTACTATTGATATGTATTGTAATTGTATTGGTTATATGTTTAAATTGTAACGATAAAGAATGTGGAAAACAAGACCCAAACCTCCTCCTTTTATACACCTTGAGTTCCCCAATGAATCCCTTGATTTACCAGTCCAATACCCAGTTAATGACGCCTCCATCCAACAAATAGACATTTCCATCAACATCCCTAGTGACCCATAACATAATTAGAAAAGTAACTACCGCCAAAATCCTGGAATAATAGGGAAAATCCATCAAAATTAAAGAATAAGTAAAAAAGAGAGTATATGCATATTATACATCAATATAAAAGACTAAAGAGGGAAAATTAAGGTTAATAAGAGCTTAATAATAAGGGGGACTCACTGTAGAAATGATGGGGCTAATCCTGACATTATACTACGTGAAATTCCCATTCAAAAATAACCAAAATTGACTGAGAAACCACCTAAAAACCCAAAAAAGGGTGTGAGATGTGGGGTAACTACATACAGTCCTTGGCAAGCGCTTGCATGGGTAAATCCTTGACTAATTTTAGGCAAATTTAAGCATGGTAGTAAATTGAAGCGCCAAGATTGAGGTTATTAATGAAATTAGTGCATATAAAGAGGGTCAATGCATTTATAATTAAGCTAGGACACTAAATAAGTGCCTGTCGCCTATTTTAGTGTGTTCCCCCACATTGGGAATATAATGTGGGGTAATTATAGTGTGAAAAAGCTAACTTTGATAAAAATGAAGCTATTCACACAGGAAAAATGCAGGCAGTATGTGGCCAGTACACAGAAGCCATTTGTGGCATAAAAAACACCAAATTTGAAAAAGTGTTATTTTTATGCATTTAAGTAGCCAAATCAATAGTCCTAAATGAGACAAATTGAACTGTAAAAGCGCATTTTTAATATTATTAATTTTATAGCGCATATAATCAACTTTTAAGTGAAATAAAGTGCATTTCTTGTTTTTTGCATAAAACAATGAAAATAACAGCTTTAAGTATACTTAAAATTATGTAGCCTTATAATTAAGGCTCTTAAGGCTACCCTAACATATTCCAACTTAATATTAAGTACATAAGACTTTTAAAAGGTGGATATATGCGTGTATATAAGGTGTTATAATGGCATTTTTTTGTGTATTATCATAATTTTACTTATGTATACTGTTTGTGTACTCTCATTTATTGTTCCCATGTATAGTTCATGTGTTTAACATAACTTATAAGTACTTTTTACTCAGTCCTGGGGATATACAGGCTGAAAATTTTCATGTTCATCCTCTAAATGGTGTTGAGAATATGAACTAGAATGAGGACATTCCTCTGGCAGGGTTGGAGAAGCAGGGCTGTTGTTATTGTTGTTGATATTATTTCTTCGATCAGATTGGTTGGATAATGGTGGTGGAGTACCAGGTTGGTTTTAGGATGGACTAGGAAAAGGTGACCTGGAAGCTGATTAGGATCTTCTGGATGAAGATCTGGAAGGAATTGAACAGTCAGATGAGTAATTGGCTGGCAGAGGAGAGGTGTAGTTAATTCTTCTTGTTTGAGAGGGAGATTTTTGTCTGGGAGCAGTGTTTGGTGCTCTGGTGTCTTCTTGAGGTCCTCTGGCAGGTATTCTAGAAGTTTTCGAATTTCTGGCATTTTTGGATGAAGAAATTGTTGAGCGCATTGCTCTGAGAGCACAAGGAGGTTGTTTCCTGGTGAATTTTGGCTGTTTTTTGGCTGAATTTGGAGGTTTTGAGCCTTATTTTTGCTTCCTAGCAAGGAGGGCAGGCCACCTGGACGCAGTCTAGCAGCCTGGGAGCTGTTTTTGAAGCTGTTTTAGCTGAATTTTCTGAGATAAAGGCTGTTTCTTGAGATGATAATGCTGGTCTTTTGGAGAGTGTTCTGGGGATGGAGAGGCGTGATCTTCTGGAAGGAGCTGAAGGTAAAGAAAAGGAGGCAGGACCAAGCTCTGGGGATCTGGTAGGAGATATAGAGATGTATTTGTGTGAAGGTGAAGGTGGTGGTATAGGATAATTGGGGTCTCTGTCACATTTTTTCTTTTTGGAGTTTCAAGAATCACAGGCCCTGTTGTAGAGTTTGGCTTCAGGGGTTGGAAGAGTGAAAGTGCAAGGTCTGCACATGTGGATACAGTTTTTGCAAGCATAGTCCATGGGAGCAGTGAAACAAGGAAGGTCTAATGGGTCAAAATCTTGGGATCCAGCCATGATCTGTGATGGGACAACAATGAAGAGAAAAGAGATAAAAGAAAATTTTTTATCAGTGATGGGTAGATGATGAAGAGAAAGTGTAAGTTCAGTAGGGTGGTTGCAGAGTATTGTGCATGGAATTGGCTCTGTCTTTTTATGCAAAGTGTGGAAAGTCTGTCAAGACTTTAAACTGAACACTGTGGTCAGTCCATCAATACTTTAAACTGAAGAATGGTATAGTCCCCCAAGACTATAAACTGAGGATGTTTTGATGGTTGAGTCCTTCAGGACTATAAACTGATTATGTGGTGGTGGTGTGATTCTGGCAGAGGGCATCCAAAGGGGAGTCTCTAAATTTAGTTAACACAAGTGTGGGGGTAAATGATGAACTGGCTTCTCTGTAGAACAGTTAACTCAGAATGTTAGTTTACTTTTCTTTGGTCTTTAATGGTTTGATCCCTGGTTCTGTCTTTATGATTTAGGTTTTGAGTCCCCCAAGACTTTAAACTGAGGAATTTTTTTATGGTTGGCTAAATTCAGAAAGTCTGGAAATTGGTCATTTTTTTTTATTTCTAAGTCAAGAATTTCAGGCAAGAATTAATTACAGAAGAGAATCAAGAGATGAAAAAAAGTGTTGAGGATTAGTCTTGAACTGGTGGATGAGGTGTCTTCTTTACTCAACTTCCTGTGGATCTTTGGCAGGAGTGGATTGGAAGTAGTTTAGAATGAGATGTTTTTCTTGAGAAGAGTGTTGTTGAAATTTGTCCTTGATGGTGGGTAATTGATTGGGTGGTGGTGTTTCAATGGTTCCCACATTGTCATCATCACTGTCTGGATGGTAATGAACTGGAAATTCATCAGTTTAAATTTCAGTATGGATAAGCATTCGTTTTACCATAAGAAGGACCAGGTATGGTAGAGCTATTGGTTGTAGTGGTGTTGGCACTCTTTTTGGAAGGGTGTAACTTGTTGATTAATCTGGGTATCAAGATGGAAGGCTTAGATCTTTTGGTTTTTCTGGAAGATGGACCAGGTTGAGGGGGAGGTGAATCTGTTTCAGATAATAATGGACCAGGTCTGGCGCAAGATTTCTTTCTGGAATAGCAGGCATCACAAGCAGTTCTGTATGTATGAATTGGTGGTGTTATGGTACAGATGAGGTTAAGGTCAATACAGTATTGACAAGGACCCATTTCAGAGATTGGTTTTGAAAAATGTGTGAACATGGTGGTTTTGGTGAAGGAGATTGTGGAAATTCTCAATTGGAGGGAGGAGGTGCTCTTCCAAAATTTGAAGCAGCCTTTGTTGGGCTATTTGGCACTGTTTTGGTATGTCTTAATTGGCATTGGTTGAATAATTGGGTGTTTTTCTGGTTTTATTTGGTAAATATTGGGACTATAGGTAAGTGGGTACTACCATTGGATAGCCCCGGTTTTTCTCTTTGTTTTATGTCTTGATGACATTTTTCATATTCCAAGTTTTAAGGGGCCTTTTCCTAATTTTTCATTTCTAAAAGATAGCTGCTTAATTTTGTTTAACATGTTTTACAGGCTAACCTTAATTCTTAAGGTTAAGTGTTTAGTACTATTAAGTAGAGCTAATTTGGCTCTATATTTTATGTCCCAATGTTGTCATAGCTTGATTTTGTGTTTTAAGGGTATTAGTAGTCATGGTGGATTTTTCTAAGTAATTTGGGCTTTATTGGAGGTTTTGGTGGTTTTCTGGCTTCAGGGAGGTCTGGCCTCTTATAGGCAGGCAGCCCTCCTGCCTCAGTTATAGAATGCTGGGGAGCATTTCTAGAGGGTTTTTATTCAATTTGGCTGTCAAAAGCGCCAAATTTGTTGCTGTGCATGAATTTTTTAGATGGTGGTCTATTTGTACATACTGAATAAGACAGTTTGGGGAAACTTTAATTATCATACAACCATATGGTAATTATATCATTGTTTCTCACTCAGTTTCACTGTTTTTTGGCCACAATTGGCTGTGTTTGTTGCAAGGTTAGTTCTTCATTTAACTTAACTTTGTCAACTGATTTCTCTGGTGTAGCTTTGCAACCTGCATCAAGTATTATTGCTGTTTTCAGTGCAACAATTTCACAGTGTTTTAGTTTTCTGGTGTGGATCTTTCTGCATTTCAGGTTTCTGGTTCTTTGGTTCTCAGTGGTCTGCTATTGGCTACTGTCTTGACTTTTAAAGCAGTCAAATAGTGTGTTGGAAGGGGTATTGTAACAGTCTCTAATTTTCTGTAGCAAAAAAATTTCACCTGGTATTTCTCAAAGTAACAGGGGTTTTTTTCTCCAGTTTTACTCCAACTCCCTTGTTCAAGGTCTATAGCTAGTACTATAGGATTTTCTACAGCGGCAAGTCTACTGATGATAATAAAACACCAGGAAACTTGCCTGGAGGGGCCAAGGGACAAATGCTTTCTCTCTGCCATCCACCTTTCTATCTCCTTCTTTCCCCCCATGTTTGTTGCGCCTTCTCCTCCTCTTGATGCACTTCATCTCCCCTATTTCCCTTGTTTGGGCTCCCTGTTGGTGACCCATCCCCAGCCTTCTTCTTAAAATCAAGAGGAAGAAGCAGTTCTGGCGGCAAGTCAGCTGATGATAACAAAACATCAGAAGACTGGCTGTATTGGGCCCCTGACCCCTTCAGGGGTCAGGGGGCCAACACTTTAGTGCAAGTATCCCTTTTCCTTCCCATCTGATGCTTCTTTTTTTTCCAATAAATATGTGGGTTATATTGGTCCAGCCATGTCATCCCCAGTACCATGTTGTACTGGTCCTTCAGGTTTGTTGCATATGCCCTGCACTGAGACTCCCTTCCATCACACCAAAATCTGCAAAAAATTATCTCTCTTACTTCTCCTTCCCCACCTGGGGATCTTTCAAACATAGTTAGATGCCTAGGGAAGTCCAATTTTTCTTTTTTCTTTTTATTTCTCTGTATAAATTTGTTAAAAATAAAACCGTCTGTGGACCCACAGTCCAGAAGGGCTTGTATATTTGTTGTGGTGTCAAAGGTCATTAAAGGCAAGTTCAGTATAATATGGTTATCATTCACTTCAATTGGCTTACATTCTGAGAACTCCTCTACTAAATCTACCCCATCCTTCCCCTCTAACATGCTCAAGGAGGGAACAACCTTCACTGCCAAGCACTGTCTTTTACCTGCACCTTTCCTGTGCTATCCTCCATTTCACTAACCCTTATTTTTCCTCTGCACTCCCTTTCCAGATGACCAATTCTCCCACATCTGAGTCACAGTCCTTTACTCATGCCCCTCTGATATTCTTCATCCTGTAACCTTTTCATCCCACTAGTACCATGTGCATTTTCTGCATTGATGTCCATGGTGTTTGGGTCCCTGTCTCTGGATCCCCTTGATGAAACATAGCTGCGTCACTGACGAGTTCCACTCCATCCATCCATTTTCTGATGTGTAAACTCATTGTTTACTTGGATGGCCAATTCCATGAGTGCTTGGAGGGAGGTTGGACAAGGGTGACTAATTAGGGCATTCCTGATTTTTTGTGAGAGCCCGTTTCTAAAGTGAAACATGAGTGCTCCTTCTACCCATGTTGTGACATAGTTGGTGTGGCCCCAGAAATCTGAAACATACTCAGAGACAGAGTGTCTTTTTTGTAACTGATTGAGTGCATGCTCTGAAGTTGTGGCCATATTGGGGTCACCAAAGTCTAACTTAAATGCCACCATGAATTGAAAGAAGGCTGTTTCTGACTCACCATTTCCAAGGAGTTCCTTTGTATATGGCCTTACCCAGCGTGCTGTCTCATCTGTGAGGTAAGAGATTTCAAATCCAAATTTTTGATTTCTCATCTGGGAACTGATTATTGTTGAGAAGGACATAAAGGCTTACCTGCAATGAATACTTATCAAAACAGGGGCCTCATTTTCCATAGAATATTTCTGGGACTGAAATCTTTGGGCCTTTCACAGCTGGCACTGGTGTGGTGGGAGGTTCCCATTCTTCAGCTTCAGAAGCACCCAGCTCCACTTCAGTGGCGCCATGGTATGAGAGCCTTTCTTCTGCTAGACATTCCATGAGCCTAGTGTTTTTTTCTTGCAAGCATGCCATTTGTTCTTGCATTGCAGCAAGGGTTTTTGAATCAGGTTGACCTGAGGGATTCATTTTTCTTTGGTAGTGCCCCAATTAAGATTGGAAAATCTATTAGGACCTGAGAAGGTGGACTACTACTAGCACTGATACTAGTCTTAAACGGGACTGACTATGCTAATGTAGCAGTGAGACTAGATAGTAACTGAATTACTAAGTAAGCTGTCCAATGAGGAGTGCTCCACAGAGCTTGCCCCCTATAACCCCTTATGCAATATCTATCCTTCAACCTCTTTAAAATGCATAGTACCCATAGCACTCCTCCTCCTCACCCCTCAAGCCAAATCCTAACAGTGCTCAAGTAATTTTCACTATAAGTTCAGGTTGGGGACTTTCTAGAAATTCCACCCCCTATATTGCATAGTGATAACAGTACCCTTATAAATTCAACATTTTAGTAATTATAACAAAGATTTTACATAAAACTTCATAAAGATACACATATAGAGTACCATTAGAAAAGTCTCAATTCCAGGGACTTAAAAATAACATTTTTTTCATAAAATAAAAACCTAATAAAAACATATATTACTATCATTTAAATAACCTTTCACTGGTACAATTTTTTGTTGTATTTCATTATATTTTCCAAAGAACACAGATTATAACATCTCAAACCCATCAATAACAACTGGTTAACAATTTTTTTCACTATCAAGTAGAAATTTAAGATTAGTTAATTGAGAACTCCTATTTTACTGAAAGGGAAAGAGTCTTCTTAGGTTTATCCAAGTCCCTTGTATTCTGCTTACAGCAAGGCAACTGTAAGAGTCATTCTACAAACAGTTATATTCAATGAATAATGTCAAATAATTATTTTTAAATCTAAGAAAGTATATCTAGTAAAAAATCATTATAATATAAAAGATATTAATTCTTAATTCTTTAGACCTTCTTGAGCATGATTTCATTCCCCTCTCTTTTTTTATAAGAAAAAAATGAACTCTGTTTGAACCTTAATGGACCTATGAGAGAATTCTTCTGACAGAGAGAAACTGGAACATTCAGAATTTTTTGAAGGTGCTTCTGAATCATCTTTATCAGAGGAGTATCTTGGATGGTTAAAAAATATCCCAGAAAGACTTGGGGATGCAGATTATGAACATAGGATGTTGTGCATTAGCATTTTAAGGGGATGAGAACTTGAGTAAAAAAAGCCCAACAGAATGTGAAAATATATGAGAAAAAAAAGAAAAAAAAGAGGAATAAACATACAAAATCAGTGATGAGATCAGGGATATTGAGAGGCCAGGTTGAAAGAAGTGAAGTTTCTGGTCAATGTGTGAAATAACTCTGAAAAAAAATCACACCAGACCAGGCAAAAAAATGAGAGAAAATTTGAAAAAAATGAAAAAAATGAAAAAGAATAAAAAGAAGAGGAATAAAAATAAAGGTGAGTGATGAGGCCAGGAATAGAAAGTAAGATATGGGGTAGAAAAATTACTGACCTAATTAACCTACTAAAAATTATAGGAGACCAATAGGTGCAAGATCCTATGATAATAATAATAATAAAAAATAGGAGACCAATAGGTGCAAGATCCTATGATAATAATAATAATAATAATAAAAATTAGGAGACCAATGTCATGGCTCTGGATAGAGTGTTGGGTAAAGAAGTTTTAGCACAAAGAAAGGCTAAACACAGGTAAATTAGCAGCTGTGCACCTTACAGCAATATGTAACTACAACAAAGAATGTTCTAAAACTGGACAAAAGACTCTATTCTTCCCACACGTTGCAGAGACTCTCAGATGCAGCCAAAGGGAAAGCAGGGGACAGGAAGGAGAAATTGATGAAGCAAAGAGAATAGAAAGAAAAAGATTTGGATTTATTTTAAGAAAAAAAATACCTTAACACAGGTCAATCAGAAACTGTGCACCTTACAACAACAAGTAACTAAAAAAAAAGTGTGTGCTTAAACTATAAGGGACACAAGTGTGAGCTGCTGTGATAATGACCAAGGAAATTAGTAGAAAATAAAAAAGAAAAGATAATGAAAGAACCTGGAAAAAAGACTCTATTTTCCCTACAAAGTGTAGAGACTTTCAGATATGTCTAAAGGGGAATCAGGGGACAGGAAGGAGCAATGGAGGGAGAAAAGAGAATAGAAAGAAAAATATTTGTATGGGGAAAATTAAAAAAGAAATCAAAGGCTTGATTATATGACAAATTCCACCATCCAAATAATATAAAATAACTCAACATCAATAGAGACTACTAAAATACTTTACAGAAACAGAAAGAAAACACAACACTTAAAGACAGAGTTCACACACAAGGAAAATTTCACACTCCAGCTGTAAAAACATTTCCACAAGGATCAGAATCAAGAATATGACTCTGGGTGGAAAAGAATTATTTTACTTTGTTCTGGAGCTGTTATCTTTTTGGTTCCTCAACTAAAAAAGTCAGAAAAAGGTGATATGAACATAGAGAATAAGGAGAGAAGATGGTGAATTGCTGGATAAAAAAGTGAGTCAATTATTAGATGCAGAAATTGCTAAACCCCCCTTTAATACTAGACCCATGAGCTTGAGGAGTTAAGGCAGCTTTATTTTCCTCAAGTATTTTGTGAGATCAGAAAGCATGTGCTCAGTGGAGATATGTTGAATTTTAAAGTAGGGTTTTTTAGTGCTTTCAGTGATCCATAAATTTTGAGAGTCAACTTGTTTGGATCTTTGATAGTATCTGAGTGAATCTTTGCATTGAGAAATGCAGCTGGAATTATCTGAAATAATTAGAGGTGAAGTTGATTTTGGAATGTAAAAAGAAGTGAGAAGTTTTGTCATCCCAATCTCTTCACATCCAGTGTCAAAAATACCTCTAAATTCAGCTTCAGTACTTGATATGGTGACAACTTTTTGCTTTTTAGAGCTCCAGGAAACAGTTCCTCCATTTATCATGGCAACATACCCTCCAGTTGAGCACCTAGTATCAGGATCTCCAGCATAATCTGTGTCTGAATAGATAAGAGGATAAAGAGGTGGATGATTGGAAATGGGAAATTTACCACCAAAGGTAAGAGAAGATGATGAGGTGGAACATAGATATCTGTAGGTGTGTTTGACAGCTTCCCAGTGTTTGATGCCTGGTTTAATAAGATGTTAAGATAATGCATCACCTGCAAAAGAAATATCAGATCTTGTAGCAACAGACAGTTAGTTAAGGGCACCAATTGAAGAGTAGTAGTTGATTTTAAGGGAATTGAATTCAGCTATCTCCTCACTGGTGGCTTTGGCTGGATAATCATTTTGATATAAGGGAGTGAGACAGGAATTTCAATTTTCCATAGTCCAGTTAGAAAGAAATTTTTCAGCATAGGAATCTTGTGATAAGGAAAGAATGTGTGTAGTTCTGTTTCTGGTAAGGTTCATTCCCAAAATCCAAGTTGCAGGGCCAATATTATCCATCTCCAATTTAGTTTTAATTTTATCTTTGAACCAGAGAAAGTAGTTACCAGTAATTACCATGACATCTACATGAAGATAAATGATACAGATTTGTGATTTGTTTCTCCAAACATACATTCATAGATAAAATTTAAGAGAAGAAATGTTGAGTTCACAGAGATACTCATTTATACATGAATTCCAACAAAAGAGAGCCTGTTTAATGCCATAAAGAGGATACAGTAATTGACAGACTTTATATTCATTTGCAGAAGTTAATGTTTCTTCAGTTTGCACTTGGTAAACAGTTTCATTAATATTACCTTGAAGAAGAGATGCAACTATGTCCATTTGGTGAACATCCCAATCAAAGTGAGCTGCAAGTAAAAGAATTGTCCTGAGAGAAGTTATTTGACCAGTGGGTGAAAATTTTTTATAAAAATGACTTCCAAGAATTTGAGGATACCCTTTTGCTACACAATGTGCTTTGAATTTTGATAAACCACCATCAGAATTAGGTTTAACCCTGAAAACCCACCTGCAACTAATGACATTGGCTTTTTCAGGTCTGGGAACAATTTTCCAGATGTTACAATGCTGAAGTGCTTGATGTTTATGTTTCAAAGCCTCTGCCGATTATGTTGAGTATTTAGAAAAAAATTCTTGCTTATATAACTGGGGTGCAGGAATTTTGTGAGCCAACAGGGGTGCCTCCAAGGAAAAGGCAAAAGCATTTTCTTCAAATAAACCAAGAGGATCAGGAGAATCAGAGTAAGAGTCTTTCAGATAATGATCATAGTAAATTTGATGCAAATGTTCAGGATTAGAAGTTTCAGCTGATGAGATATCTGAATCATGATGAGAATCAGAGGATGAAAAATAATCAGGATCTCCTTGATTGTCTGGCTCAATTTAGGAATATGATGAATCAGATTGACTGTAATTATCTTCATCTGGAGCAGAGTTGACATTTGTTGATGGAAATCTTGTTAAGTGGCCAGGTGAAGGACATGGGGTTGAGTTTGAGGGCAAGAAGAAGGAAGCCATGTCTGAGCTGGAATCATCAGAACTGTTTTCTGAAGATGATATAGCAGCAGAAGAATCAAATGGTGAAGGAGATGGGAGAATGGGAAAATCTGGTGTCAAAAATGGTTGGTTTTCAAAAGTTACCTCAGGGACTTGTTTCATGAGTTGTGACCATTGGGAATGATTAATGCTGGATAAAACAAAAGTAAAGAAGAACTCATTAAATTCCACAGCTTTGGAAATATCTCCCTTTCTGAGTTCCAAATCCCAAACACAATAATTGGATGTCCCTTCTTCATTTCCAAGCATGGCACACTTCCTGACATTAGCTGAGAACTTCCCAGGATGCTGAAGTTTATCAAGAAAAGCATAAGAAGCACAACCAAAAACTTTAAGATGAGAAACTCTAGGCTTGGATTTATTCCAGGCTTCAAAAAGAGTTGCTTTATTGGAGAGGGCTTTGGTTGGTAATCTGTTTTCAAGATAAACTGCTTTTTTGACTGCTTCTGACCAAATTTGAAGTGGAGAATTTGAGTGAAACATCATTGTTTTGGATTCTTCACAGGTGATATGGTTTCCTCTTTCAGCAATTGGATTCTGATGAGGGGTATAGGGAGCTGTGATTTGAAGAGAAATGCCATTTTGTTTGAGAAAGTTGGTAAAACCAGAATTGATATACTCACCATCACTATCACAAACTAACTTTTTGATTTTAAAATCAGTTTGCAACTCAACTGAAGCCTTATATTCTAAAAATTGCTTAAACACTTGGGCTTTTGAATAGATGAAAGAAAAAAGGAAGTATGAAGTGGCCTGATCTGTCAGCTTAAGATAATATTGGGTACCATCAAAAGATGGAGGCTCAATCTTTCCAGATAGATCTATGTGGATAACATCAAGGGGATTTTTTGGAAACAGGCAAAAGACCAGAAAAAGAAGCATAGGTTTGTTTACCTAAAACACACAGTTCACAAAAATGCATTTCATAATCAGTCAAACTAGAACTAGAAACATCAGATGCCATTCTGTTAAAGAGTTTTTGGATGTATGGGGTGTGAGGATGTCCTAGCCTGTTGTGCCAAAGAGTTAGAGATTGGGTGGAAGTTTCTGTAGAATAGGCTGAGGGATTAGAAAGAGACATGCCTTATGGAGTCACAGAAACTTCAAACAAGTAATTGGAAATGGTTCCTTCCATATAGTTCTTCCCATTGCGTGAAATGATGAAATTGGAAGTAGGGTTAATGGGAGCAGGAATAAGAAGACAACCATTTTTCCAGAGACGTCTAAGAGAAATAATATTCCTCCCAAGATCAGGGACATAAAGAGCATCAAAGAAAACCTTCCCTTCCAGTCCTCCTGATGCAGCAACTGTTCCTCTACCAGTAGCAAAGATTGGTTTGCCTACTCCAGCAAGTTGAATTTGAACATTAGCAGGCTGGAAATCAATAAAACTGTCTCTTTTATTAAACATGTGATAACTGGTGCAAGAATCAATGATTGGAGGAAGATTGGTGGAATGGGAAGCCATGGAGGCCTTAACATTTGAGATACAATCAGAGTTTGATTTATAAGAAGGATAAGCAACAGATCCAATGAGAAACTTTTCATCAGGGGGAAAACCAAAAGCAGCATTGACTGTGACATTGAATGATTCTTCTTTTGGTGAGGTTGAGGCTGGCTTGTTGGTGTTGTCCTTGGAAGAAGAGGCAGAATTGGCTTGATTCTTCTTGGGACAAAGTTCAGGATGCTGGGAAAAACACTGATTGTCATCATGTCCAACATTCTGGCCATGAACTGAGCAGGAGAGTTTTTTGCATGACTTGGATTTGGATGATTTTGAGAGTTTTTTGAATGCCTTGGATTTGGATGATTTTGAAGATTTATGGGAAGCAGAGTGAGCATTGGCAGTTGACATGATATTGTGAGACTCATCAACTACTATACCATCAGTGGCATAATCCAGAAAAGAAGATAAGACATCATCTAGGCTCAAATGATTGATATCCTGTCTATTGCTGGTGAGAAGCCCACACCAGTGTTTGAAGGAAGGAGGAAGAGTAGCAAAGAAAAGGTAAATAAGAACTTCCTGGGGAATGATGAGCCCAGAACGGATTATGTGGAAGTTGATGTTTTTGAATGCTTCAACATGAGCTTTGGAGTCTCCTCCTTCAGAAAGAGAGAGATTAACCATGGATAAGAAATAGGGAATTCGAGATCTAAAATGATTAATAGTATGCCTCTGTGCCAATACTGTCCACATGGCAGAAGAAGTGTGGCATGTAATGACTAATTTCTTGTTTGGCTCATCAAGTCTGGTAATAATTTCATACTTGCATCTGGTGTCATTTTTGATCCATTGTGCAAGTTGAGCTTTGGTTTCAGAGTCCGCGGGAGAGCCATCATTAGAGGGAGTAGGGGCAGAAACTTGGCCAGAGACCACACCAAAAAGGTCCAGTACTTCAAAGTGAAAACGCATAGTGAGCTCCCAGATGTCATAGGACTTGTCAGTGAGAGGAGCAATCATAGCTCTACTAGAATCCTGATTGGAGGCTATGATTATGTTGAGTCAATAGCTGAGATTTGGAGAAAGGGAAGATATGATGTGAAGAAGATGATCCAAAATCTAAAAAGAAAGTGGGTTTATTGTCCAGCAAGCGGTTTTGTTGTAAGTATTCTTGAGAGAGGTGCTTTAGGCAACTAGGACCATAACCTAAAGAAGTTTTAGCACAGAGAAAGGCTAAACACAGGTCAATCAGCAACTGTGCACCTTACAATAGCAAGTAACTACAACAAAGCATTTGCTAAAACTGGACAAAAGACTCTATTCTCCCCACACAGTGCAGACACAGTCAGATGCAGCCAAAGGGGAAGCAGGGGACAGGAAGGAGCAATGGAGGGAGAAAAGAGAATAGAAAGAGAAAGATTTGGATTTATTGCAAGAACAGACATACCTAAACACAAGTCAATCAGAAACTGTGCACCTTACAACAACAAGTAACTACAACAAAATGTGTGGTAAAACTATAAGGGACAAAAGTGTGAGCTGCAGTGATTAGGACCAAGGAAATTAGTAGAAAAGAAAACAGAAAAGAGAAGGAAAGAACCTGGACAAAAGACTTTATTCTCCCCACACAGTGCAGAGACTGTCAGATGTGGCCAAAGGGGAATCAAGGGACAGGAAGGAGCAACAGAGGGAGCAAAGAGATTAGAAAGAAGAAGATTTGGATGGGGAAAATGGAAACAGCAAGCAGAGGCATGATTATATGACAAAGTTCACCATCCAAAACAATAGAAAACAACTCAACATCAATAGAAACTACTAAACTACAATACAGAAACAGAAAGAAAGCACAATACTCAAAGACAGAATTCACACACAAGAAAAAGTTCACACTCCAGGTGCAAAAACATGTCCTCAGGGTCCAGAATCAGGAATATGACACCAGGTGGGAAAGAACAATTGTCCTTGGTGCTGGAGCTTGTATCTTTGTGGTTCCTTGGCTGAAAAAGTCAGGAGAAGGCAATATGAACATGGAGAATGAGGAGAGGAGATGGTGAAGAGCTGGATAAAGAAGTGGGTGAGGTATTAGATGCAGAAATATCTACATTGGGGGGACAAATTGTGGTTGGGAGGTGGGTTAAGCCAAGGATGCTGCTTATGTGTGTAGGAGGGATCACATGATATAGGTATAAAGGTTTCTTGACACTGCTGTATAAAAAACACAGAAATACAATATTCCAAAGTTTTATCAACTCAAAAAAATGTACCAGATATGCAAGAAAGAATCCTAACGAGGATGGGATGATTTGCCCTCTGACAACCTGACACATTACAGCAAATACATACCCCCAAGAATGCAAGCTTTATATTGTTGCTGGTGGTGGCGATTGTCCCAGCTGTTAAAGACATTTGGACAAAAGAAAATCAAATTATTTATTTATTTCAAAAAAGCTTTTTTTTGTTTTTTTGGGAAAGCTCAGGATGAAGGGAGAAAGGCTTTGAGATAGTGAATGCTGCCTGCCACATTGAGTTGATGGGATATTTGAAATGTTGATAGTCTATGAGGATGGGTGGTTGAACGGATTGGTGGCAAAATGATGTGACTGGCTTCCACTTTGGCGTGGAAGAGAAGTTTTGAACTGTCAAAGTCATTTGGCTAATTTCGTGTCTTAGTCTCAATATTTTCAGATCCAGCTGTATATCAACATCAACATCAACATCAACATCAACATCAACATCAACATCAATATCAATATCAATATCAATCTTCAACTTCAACTTCAACATTTATTTTTATTTTTATTTTTATCTTCATTCATTGCATCCATTCCCTTTCTCCATCCCCATCCACGCTATGGCCTTCTCTCCTCCTACAAAGGCCGATCCTCATCCCCAACGTCTCAAAGGCAACAAACGCGCTGAGTGGGCAAAAGGCGTCACTAAATCTCGTGCGCCCCTATCCCATTTCCTTCTGTCTGCCTGCATTCTAACCGTTCTTTTTTTCTTTTTTTTTCTTCAGAGCCAAGCGAAAATTGGGATGATGATTTCCTCTTCCAGTCCTCTCCCTCAGTCGAATCTTTACCCCTTCCAAAGACTCATCATTCTATCTCTCCCCCTCATTCTTCCTCCACTTCTTCTCACTCTACTTCATCTACCCCCCAGTCTTCCCACCTTCCAGTATTGCCCAAGTCCTCCCATTCAAACTCCTCTGCTCTTAGCTTGAACCTCGAAATTGACCGTTGGAACGGTCCTGCTAGCCCTCTTACTGATAACGCCACCATCACAGCTACTCCCAAGAGGAAGAACAGATTTGCAAGTCGTTTTTTCTCTCCATCTCGTAGCTCACCTCAATCCGACACCTCCAAAACTCCTTATTTGGGTCACCTTGGCTCTAGTTCAAGTCTCATCTCTTCACGTAATCGTCCTCCTTCTTCAGCTCCCCCTCCGAGCTTTCCTTCTACGCGTCCTAACCATGATCGGTCCGATTCCATCAGGCGTGCTTCTAATCACATCCCTTTAACGGCCAAGATCTCTTCTTCTTCTCGCTCTTCTTCTTCTTCCTCTGCCAATCCCCCTGGTACTCACAAATATCGACCTAACCATCAAGCAGTTTCTTCTCAAGATTCTGTTCCTTCTATTTCGGACTTATCATCTTCCAACAGCTGCCAAAGTCCCACTTTTTCCGCTATGGGCATGGCCAGGAATCCCTCCCGCTGGAGAAAGAGACACACGCGCGCTGGACCTAGCAGTGAGACGGAACTCACGGAACCTGATCCGGAAACAGAACTTGACTGGGGTGATGAGACTGATCACGATAACTCCTCAGTCATATCGATTCTTTCTCCCAAAAATTTGGCTTCTTCCTCAGATGGCAACCAATCTGGTGAACAAAATACTAAAACACCCGTACTGGAATCATCTTCTCTAATCCACCACTCTACTACTAGCTTGTATGATGATCAATATGAAACTTTAGAATCTACTCCTCCTCTCAACAATCCAAACAACCGTCGCTCTCTATCACGCACTCCCCACTCTAGTTTTGACTCCCAAGCTACTTATACCACTACCACCAGCACTAAGCCTTTCAATCGTACCCTGACCTCTTCTTCGCTGTTTTCAAACGATTATTCAGATCTTGCTGAGTCTTCTGATAGTGGCTATCCAAACTTTTCTCCCGATCATCAAACAGATCCCTCCGATGAGTCCGAAGAACACTTTAAAAGTCTTGCTGAATATAGCTTTGGAAGAAAATCTCCACCGCCAAGTTCATCTTCATCTGTTGCAACACAGAGATCCCGTAGAGAAGCCATTCATTCTCCATTAAACTACTCAAAGTCTCATTCTTCAACCTCTTCCCTTGTTACATCAGCTGATATTAGTGCTGACTCTTCTTTATCATTGAAACTTAATTCTAACATGACCACCACCACCACTGGCGCCCTCAAAGAATCTGAACCCAAAAAATTACGGAAAAAAGTCCCTTCTCTGCTTCCTCTTACCCTTCATGACAAAATAGATGGGCCTTCTTTTTTTCGGTCTAGCACAGGCTCACCCTCATGGAGGCCTTCCACTGCTCATGCCTTTTCATCTGAAAGACTTGTGACTGCGTCCCCCGCTTTTTTTTCTGCTGCTCCTACAATAAGTAGCTTTGTTCAAAAAGCTCTTCATTCACCAACTCTTAATAATCCTCCTCAAACCCGCCAACGTCCAGACCTAGTTGATGATGACCTAACTGAAGGGAGCGGAAGTCTTGCTTTTGCAGAAGATTCAGGCGATGAAGGAGGAGGCCGGAGAATTGAGCCAGTCTGCAACAACAACTCTCAGATCCATCTTCAAAATTCGGGACTAAACATTGAACGAAAAATATCCAATTCATCTTTTGAACTCGTTAATGTTGAAGATCTTGTCAACTCTCCTGGCGCTGGCCAGTCTGCGCTTTTAAATGTTGGTAAAAAAGGTTCTCGATCTACCACAAACGTTTCATCAAGACCATTTGTTTTGAAATCACAAAGCAACAGCCCCACTTTATATGAGCAAATCATATCTCCAAAGTCCAAAGGTCGAAGGCCTTTATCATTCACCGGTTTCCTTTCACGCTCTACTGGTAGTAATGGTGGTTCGCCCAGCCATCAACATAAAGCTTCTGCCAGTTCAAACTTTCCTCCCCCTGTGAATTTTTCTCGAAGATCTAATGACACTCTAAAACGTCATCCAAAAAGTGACACTTACTCAACCATGTCCTCTGCGTCGTCTAAGCGCCAGTCACAATCTAAAAAAGCAAATGATACTCATCATCAGAATACCATGGTGCAAGATCGGCCGACAGTGCGACGTGGTCTTCATCGTCATTCTGCCTCTACTGGTTCGGTTAATGCCCCTCAAGAGGCTCGTTCATCTCATCAGCCTAGCTTGAATCAAAGCTTTATGTCGCGTGTACGTAGGTTATCAACCCGGCAGGGTAAACATCAAAGCTCCATATCATCATCCAGTCCTATTCGAAAACGATATTCAATTATTGGTGGCGGTATTAGTTTAGCTAATAGTGGGCTTTCAAAGCTCTCTTCTTCTCAATCAGCCACCCCGCAGTCTACATCTCATCTTCCCTTCTCAACTGATCATCCGGATGATTCTACTCTCCGTGCTCGCCATTCTTCTAAAACATCGATTGCCAATCACCAAGATCATTATTTGCCCCCCTCACTTTCGTTGGCTACTAAATCAGAACCTCTCTCCCAGCAACAAGATCCTTCTAAACCCCAGTCTTTATCTTTGGTTGATCATTCTAATAACAGTGAAGGTGATTCAGTAAACATTTCCCTTGATTTACCCAGTAGTACTCATGTTTCAGTCCCCACAGGTCATCACCATCCCAAAGTTTCTTCTCGTCCACCAAGAAGCAATCCAGCTTTACGACGAAAAGCGGCTGCAAGTTTGGCAGTCACTACCCTTTCTCCACTTTCCACTCATCGAATGGTTTCTCATAATGGGCTGGCGGTCTCCGCTTTCTCAGAAACCTTTCAAAATTCTGATGACTCAACTGAGAAATTCTCTGCTCCAAATGTCCTATCCTCCCAACCTGTTGGTGTGAGTGGCTCAAATCTCAGAGAACGTGAGGTTCATGTGCCTACTACTTTGACGAGAAGTAATAGTATGGGCGAATTGAGGATTCCTAGTCGGATCACTAGTGCACAAAACCGTTTAGCTGATGAAATGAATCGGATGAAGGCTTTTGCTAGAGGTGTAGAACGTAATTGTCACTTTTTTTCTTTCTTCCTTTCTTTGGTTATACTTCTGTCCAGTTTGAATGATTATTATCTTTTTTTTCCTCATTTTCATCTGTTCCAACGGTCTTTTTTCTAATAGAACTTTCAAATTTGCGTGAATCATATCGATTGATGATCCAGACCGCTATTGAGGCACAATGGCTTACGAATCCTCAAGCCCCTCAATCTGAACAAGATCCCAACAATATTAGTCAAATTTCACTAGTTTCACCCAACGGAACTGTCTTTCGCCATATGATTTCCACTCTTGATCCTTGTGATTCTGAATCTTTATCTTTTAATAACAAATTCCATGCGATCGAATTAGAACATACTCAATGGTGGGATTGTGCTGACGTTTTAATTGATTTGGGAGAAGGTAGTGATTTGAGGCCAAAATATTCCGCTTGGGAGAGATATAGAGCTCAATCATGCCAGTCACCTTCTCTGACAAGTTCTGCTCAGTCTGATCGAAAATTTGACAAATTCCCATGTGAAAACATTGCTTTGATTGACGATCCTAACGAACTGAGTGATCCCAAGCATTATCAAATACTGAAAACTATGTTTGGAGCTGACGATCCAGGCAAATCTCCCGAAGGATTGTTGAACCCATCGTTGGAGTCCTCAAAAATTCCTCTACCTTCTACCTCTATTTTATCGCCACCTTCATCTGTTACTCGTTCTGCAAGTGTTGAAGATAGTAGTGGCAGCAGTAGTAGTCATAGTCTTGCCTCATTTACAATCGTTGATCCAATGTTGGCATCTGAGAATTTAACGACCCCCACAAAAGTTATTCCCAAATCCTCAACTCCTAATAATGATTCCTCTGGTAGAGCTGGAGGTAAAAGGTTGAGTAATACAATTGGTCGGGTTTTGAAAGGTCGAAGATCTTCTAGTCAAGTCTTTTCTTCAAGTGGTCCTTTTGTCACTGCCCCGCCTTCTATTGCAAGTCAATCATCCTCTCGACGATGTGATTCTGCTTTATCTATTAATGAAAGCAGTAGTGAAAATAATAGCTTGACTATTTCTTCTACACCTTCAATGGAGAATTCAACGATTGCTTCAGATTCACAAGAGAGTATCAACAGTACGACTTCCCAGGCTCGCGATCATGTTTATTATGCAAAATCACCTGTTACTTCAGGGTTTTTCAGTCGGCGAAAGGCAAGGGAGGAGAATGAGAGTTCTTATGAGCATACTCCTAAGGCGTCTAATAGAATCAAGCCTAGGAGTCATGGTCGAGTTAGTGATGCTGGCAAAAGGGGTTTGAATGGCATTTCTGCGATTCGGGTGGGTCATCAGCATGTGTCTCTTTCAGTTCATACTAGTGGATTCTATTATTATTTATGTTATTACTGTTTATTTATTTATCTGTTTATTTTTACATTTTAAATAGGATTTTCTAGGCGTGCTTAAAGCTCGTCTGAATGCGGAACAAAAACCCCGAACAGCAAAGCAAAATCTTAGAACATCTCTCATTGTTTCAGCTTCATCTTTGTCACTTATTTCATTAGTCACAACTGAACCACGCACTCCTATGCCCCAAGCACCTCTTCCTCCATTGTCGTTTGGTACGAGCACAAATACTATTAATAAAGGGAAGAATAGTAATGAAAATAAGAATCCTTCAGACGAAGATGAAGAAGAAAACTGGGATGAAGAATTCGCTGATGATCATCAATCCGCTACATCCGCTGCTAAATCAGGATCAGGTGGTCTTCTTGGTTTTGAGAGGAGTCAAGCAAATGGAAATGATTTGGTTGGCTGTAATTCGAGGAATAGGGCTCAAAGTAGTGGAGTTGGTGTAACGGGTGGGTTTCCTGGGAGCGTGGGTGGATCGAGCATGAGTGGAAGTACGTATGGACAAGGGAAATTGGCTGTGACGGCTGATGCTATGCCTCAGCTTTTGGAGTATATGGCAACGGTAATTAGGAATTGTGAGAAGTGTTTAGAGGAGTTGCGGGGATTGGGGCTATAGATGAATATACATATATATATAGTAAAGGAGAGTGTGGTATGGTATGGCGGACCAGTTTTTTTTTATATGGTATTGTGCACAGTAATTGAATTATATAGGCTTGATGTAGGTGTTTATCTAGGGGGAGGGAAGGCTAGTTAGTTGAAATTCATTCTGTCTGTCTGTCTGTTTTTTTTTTTTTTTTTTTTTTTTTTGTACATTTTTATTTGATGTAGCTTTCTCTCTCTCTGTATATATATATTTTTCTAATTATTGTTCTATATGAATATATATATATATAAATGCTTTATTGAGAATGGTAATAAATTCACTTGTAAAAAAAAAAAAAGAGGTGTTCATTTTGTGGTTTTCTTTACGTTGGTTTTTTTCTTATAGTTGTGTATCGTTTTGTTTTGTTTTGTTTCGGTTTGTATATGGGACCGCCTAACTTGACAGCGTTTTGCACTATTCTACAGCATATGACGTCACTTTTTTTTTTTTCTTTTTTTTAGTTTAATCCTTTTTTTTCTTTTTTCTTTTTCTTTTTTCTTTTTTCTTTTTTTTTTTTTTTTTTGTACTTTTTTTTTTTTTCTCTCTCACCCGCGCTTACCTCAACTATGCATGTAGGAAACGTTTCAAACATTTCATATACATACTCTTTAGTCTACAGTGTTCACTAATGCAAACTTGACATTGGGCCACCCGAACCTCACCTCGCTAGCCTAACAGCGAGCTTCTCAAGCTCGTAACCTCAATTCAATACCTCCATTATGAATTAATTGAAATTAATTGTAGAAACAGAAGACAAGATAAAAAAAAATATACTAAAATAACATGAATTAGGACACAATCAAATGTAATAAAATAAAATATAATATAATATAATAAAATGCTATATAATAATGATGCTTTATTTTTGGAACATTATTTTATTTAACCTACTGTAGTACTACATGTTGTATGGAAGGTAAGGTTTCATGGTGCCCTGATCCCTTTTTAAGATGAGTCAACCAGTAAGTTTTTACCCTCACCATGCAATATGAGGGGTGGACCTGCTAGCAAGTCCGCAACCTTGAAACCCAATTCCTATTAACTTGAGCACAAATTGAGTTTATGTTGAAAAAATATGTGAAGAAAAAAAAAAAGCTGAAACCTCCTTAAATCTCTTTCTTGAAGAAAGATTGAACCTCAATGAATGGTGATTTGATCCCACATAAAAAGATGTTTAAATCTTACTTCAGGTATTATTTTGAGTCAAGATTAATAATTCTAAACCAGCCAACATCAAATGAGAAATAATTTTTTATACGTAAAAATGTGTGATTTATTTTTCTGGATCATTATCAACAATTTTTCTTGAAGTTTCTTAAGTAAAATAATAATAATTACTTTTAAATACATATATCTTATATATATATATATATATATTTAAATATGTTTAAATTCAAAAATATGGAAAGAAATAGTTAAAAACTAAAAATTGAGTAAATTAAAAATATTAAAAAAATTATCTCAGTCAAATTACTGAAAACCCAGTATATTATGGGGATAAAAATTGACTATTTTAAATATCAATCATGGTGATACACTACGCAATATAAGGGGTGGACTTGCTAGCAAGTCCCCAACCTTAACTCAGACAAAACTCAGATGGAACTCAGACTGAACTCATACTGAACTCATATTGAACTCTACTTGAAGACCCACCTAAAACTGTTCTGGTGAGTGGTGTTCATCCCTGATTGTATGGTTCCTTTGTCAATAGCTCAATGTGTGTTCAATCTGTGGTGAATTTGAGTCCAAGGTTGCGGACTTGCTAACAAGTCCACCCCCCATATTGTGTGGTGATATTATCTTAAAAAGGTAAAATTATTTAGAAAAGGGATTAAATTAAATGTTAATAAAATGTCACTGGACAGCCTATGCACAAGGTTGAGGGTGTTCCTGAGTAAGTGATATTGGCAAAAATGATTGAAGACTACTTCAAAGCACAGAGGAATACTTTGAGGGAGTGGTTCAAAGATAGGTCAAAGATAAATTAATACTGCTTTGAGATAAGTTTGAGGTGAATAATAATGTACTTTACAGTAATACTAACTATTCAGGTTAATCTCATGAAGGGTTGGAACTTAATAATCAAAAGGAATTCTAGGAGTTTTTAAAAGTTTGAAAAGAAATTGATTATTAAGAAAGGTAGGAAACAATAATAGCCTTATATAAATTTAACTACTATCACAATGATATTATAATTTAATTCTAAGGAATGTCAAACCAAATCCACCCAACTATATAAACAACTCCACCTTGCATTGACCCCTTTAATAAACCAGCCTTAATTTATCACTGACCCTCCAATATAACCCACAGATCATTTAATCTTACTCTTATTCCTACTCACAGACCTTTAATTACCCTCAGACATACAATAACCCAACACTGAAAATATATCATCAATCCTAGCACTGATACATTGCGCATTTGCTTAAGGTTGAAAAGTATAAGCAGATGATTGACTAATTTTGTCAAGGGTTCCTCTTGGGTCTAGAAGATTTTACAGTGGTCCAAACAGCAGATAAGGTGGATAACTCAAGGATTTCAAAGTAGGTAGATAGATTTTATCTTTATATTTTAATTACTCAAATAAAAAGTATAAGTATAAGATTATTATGACTTGTAAGGTTTAGATTTTACGCAAATGTAAGTACTAAAACAGTAGTAGTAGTAATAAAATGGTTATTGGGTGGTAAATAAAAAAATTGTAAGTAGTAAAAAAATGAATAAAAACAGCACAAAGTAGAAGGCCTTTTATAGGCAAAAAGGATAGAGAGCACATGGAGTTAAGAAGCCTACATACAAGGGTATGATAGAAAAGATCCTTCCAAAATAAGAAATAACCAATAACAGAGAGTACTAAAAAGATGCGTAAATAAAATATGTTTTAATATATATCAATTTATTTGATATATTTTAAAGTTCATTTTTAAATGTCACACTTAGTACAAAATAATTTGAATTTTCAATTTTTAGAAATTTTAATATAATTTGAATATTTTAAATAAACTAATTTAAATTTTTTATCATTTTTTTTAGTATTAGTATATTTTTATCTCTTTAACCTGTCATTGAGCACAGTGTTAGGGAAATAAAAATATAAGGGACATTAATATTAATTTTAAATATTTACTAAATTTACTTATTGTAATTAGTTAATTTATTACAAGTAATTTTAAAGTAAATATACTATAATTAATAATAAAATAAGAAATAAAAAGGTGGGGCTTCATCCCAGTAAATAATTAATAATTTTACTGGGTAAGTCTAGCAGCCTGGCTGGCACTCCCTCACTCTAAAAAAACAATAAAAAAATGCTATGATTTTTTTTTATATTTCTTTAGCAGAGTAAGAAGATTAGATATCTCTTTCCTAGGTTTCCCAGAATCATATTCAGAAGATTTATTCTTGAATCTCAATAAGTATCCAGTACGTTTTTCATCAGTAATTATTCTGTCATTTAGAATCTTATCAATTTCTGCTGTTTCAGTGATTTCATTAGGGGTCTTCTTTGGTCTTCCCCTCCTTTTGGGAAATAAATCACTACTGGATGTGCAAGGTTTCAGAAGAGATATTGGAAAAACAGGATGTTTTCTGTCATATGGAGAGTACAAGATAAATTCAACTGCATTATCACCAACCATTCTTCTGACAACAAATGGACCTAAAAATGGGTCTTTTAATTTGTTATTACCTTGTAAATTGAAGTGGACTGTAGAAATCAGTACTTCATCACCCTTTTTAAAAGTGTATTCTTTATGGGATTTGCCACACCTCTTCTTCTCATATTCAAAAGATTTTTCAATACATTTTTGAGCATGACTTCTGCAAGTTGTTGCATTTGAAGAAAAGATTTTACACCAGGATGTAAATCCAATTCAGGTATTTTATTATTGAGAATTTGGGCAAGAGTATTTGGAACATATCCAAGCCAGAGCTAAAAATGCTTTTTCTGAGTAACAGAATGAACAGTGCTATTATAAGCAAATTACAAACCAGGAAGTAAGGTAACCCAATCATGAGTGAATCTGTCATTGTCTTTGTACTCAAGGCCAAAGGCACAATACCTTCTTAACATGTCCTCTAAGGTCTGAATCATTCTTTCAGCTAATCCATCAGTCTGGGGGTGATAGGCAGTAGAAAGCTTCAGATCACAACCACAAACATCCATCAGTGACATCCAAAATTCAGAAGTAAATTTAGGGTCTCTGTCAGAGATTATGGCTTTAGGAAAACCAGAAGTATTAAACATATTTGACCACCACAAGAAAGCTAATTCTTTAGTGGAAACATCCTTGTGAGTAGGGATAAATTTACACATTTTTGTGAATCTGTCCACAATAACCCAGCAAGAGTTATAACTGTCTTTCACAGAAATGGGCAATCCTGTTACAAAGTCCATGTTTATTATTTGCCATGGTGCATCAGGAGCTTCAATATGTTGCATTAATCCAGCTCTTTTTCCATTCAATCTTTTTTATTTCTGGCAAGAATCACAGGATTCAACATATAGTTTGGTGTCTTCAGACATATTAACCCACCAAGCAGTGTTCTTAATTCTGATCATTATTTTCTCAAGATCAAAATGTCCAGCAAATATGTCATCATGACAAATTTTCAAGATGATCTCTTTCATAGAAGGAGGAATAACAATAACATCACTCAACTTTCTTCTATAATAGAGGTAGCCTTCATAAATTGAAAATTTACCTTTTTCCAAAGCCTTCTGGTACTTTGGTGGGAGGGTTTTAACTAATGCTTGTATTGAAGCATTCTTTGGATCATTTAATATAGTACATAACTTTTTTAAGTCAGTGTCCTTATCATATGCATCCAGAATAAGCTGTAGTAGCTCTTCCTCCATATCAACCACATATCCCATGAATGTGAATAATTTCATCCTCAGGATCATATGCAGGATTTGAGTCATTATTTGGTAAAGGTAACCTTGATAACATATCCACATTTGAGTGAAGAATACCAGCCCTAAGAATTATTGTCATTCTTCCTCTGTATTCTTGAACAGCTAACTGACATCTGAACATATGTCTGTTAGGTGTTTTCAAGTTTAAGAGGGATTTAACTGCACTGCAGTCAGTGACAAGTTCAAATCTCTGGTCATCCAGGTAATAATGTAGCTTTTCTAGAGCCCACACTACTGCTAAACACTCAAGTTGAGTGGCACCATATTTCAATTCACTATTTCTCAAGGTTCTTGAAATATAAAAAATTACTACTTCTGATACTTTATCATTCATCACTTGTTTCTGATGGAGGGCAGCACCAAGACCAATAAAACTGGCATCAGTGTATAAAACAAATGGTTGATTAAAGTCAGGTAAAGCAAGAATTGGTGCTGACATCAAAAAGTGTTTCATAGTGTCAAAAGCTCTTTGTCTTTCACTATTCCAGACAAAAGCAACATCCTTCCTAGTCAATTGGGTAAGGGGTAAGGCTATGACTTGGTAATTTTTAATATACTGTCTATAGTATCCACAAATTCCCAAAAAATTCTGGAGCTCTCTAACTTTGGTAGGAGCTTACACCTGTTGTATGGCTGCCACTTTGTTCTGGTGAACACATATCTGAAAACCTGAGACAACATGAAAAAGCACTTTCAAAGAATGGAAACCAAATTTTCATTTTTTCAAGGCAAGTGTCATATTTGTCTCATCCATCTTATGGAACACTTTACACAGGTGGTTAAGATGGTCCTCAAATGTTTTAGAGAATATGATGATATCATCAATGTAACCATAAGCCATCCTTAAATTATTTCTTGATGGAATGTGTTATCCATAACCTTTTGTAAAACTGAAGAAGCATTTTTGGGGCCAAATGGCATCCCAACATACTTATAAATACCTATTTGAGTGGCAATAATCAGAAAATTCTGAGAATTCTTCTCAACAGGTACCTGGTGATATCCTTTATTACCATCTAAACAGCTGATATATTTAGCACCTTGTAAGGTAGCATGTATAGAGATAATTCTGCGTAAAGGATAGATATCATCTAAAGTATAAGTGTTTAATGCTCTATAATCACCACATGAGCTGGCTTTATCTTTCTCATAAGAAATTAGGACAGGTGAGATAACACAATCTTTAGGTGTTTTAACTACCTTTTCAATAACATTCATTTTTAAAAAGGTAGAGATATTGTCTTCAATATCATTTCTCTTTGTGGGAGAAGCAGGATAAGGCTTCTTCTTTAAGCCAGGTGGTATTTCAGTTAATGGGCAAGATAATGAAAGCTTCATTTCTTCTTTTACAAATCCTAATTCACATGACCCATGAGCAAAGGCAATAGGAAAAGATTTTATCAATTGAATGATGGAATCTTTTTCCTCACCAGAAAGTTGTTCTCCAAAAGAAGAAGTGTCAATTTCAGACAGAAGGGCAGGCATTTCTTTTTTAGATCTTCCTTTATATTGAATTACAGAATGACATGTGTTCAATCCTGGTGTTAATAATTTTTTGGGGGAAGAAATTTTAAATTTTCTCTTCCCATTCATCCCCATTGTGAAGCATTGGTTTGAGGGATCCAATTTTATGCCATATTTGGTTAAAATATCATTTCCCACAATGAACCAACTGCTTAAGTTATCATTTTTTATAACTACAAAATCACACATAGCTCTTACAAAACCATGGTTATATTTGAGAAATACTGTGGCTTTGTATTTACCAATGGGGGACAAACAGAGCCATAACCTCTCCAATTCTCAGAAATGATAGGAATAAGTTTTGATTTATAATCCTGGTCCACTGAAGAAAGTGCTTTTTCAGATACTACACTTCCTCCAGCTCCAGAATCTAAAACAACCTCAATGTTATTTCCATTAATCAAGACTGGTGCCTTGAGAGGGGCAATAATAATTGAGCTGTCCTCAAGGTTTATTATGATCTCAGCATCTTCTACTTTAGATAACTCATTATTCCCAATATCAATATTATTTAAATAATGAATATCCTCTTCCAGCATTAAAATTTCCTGGTGAGATTCATATGAAATATTGCTGGCACAATCACTTGAAGTGTCATCCAGTGCAACTGTGTCATCAGCATGTTCCTCTGTTTGTTCAACAGGATTTATTTTCTTGTCACAAACATGGCCTTTCTGCCAAGGCTTTCTGCATTTAAATCAAGTGTTTGTTGCGTACTTTTTAGGTGCAACTGGGGCAGAAGGCTTACCAGCTTTTTCAGAAGGTTTCTGTTGGTGATTGGGGGTTTTCTCCAATGAAGTTCTAGGAATGAATCTTCTAGAATAATTCTTGTTATTTAATTGAATCTCATTACAAGTATTAATAAAAGAAGAAGGTTCTCTTGAGAATTCAGTCCTAGCAACTATTAAGTCTCTCAGAGACATAGGAAATCTATAGAGGATCCTGTCCTTCCATAATTCAAACTCCATATCTGGGTCCATTTCCCTCAGGATCTTCACAAGTTTCATCAGGAACTCAATAGGTTTTTCAGTAGAAGAAGAGCTATATCTAGCTTCCTCATACTACCTTTGTTGAGCTAACCTAAACTTGGAACCACCAAATTGTGCTTTAATTAATTTCTTCCTATCTTCCCATGAGTAGTCATTTTTATCTAAAAGGACAGATTCATACCACATTAGGGCAACATTGGTAAATAAAGAGATCAATTTAGAAACAGTTTCTTCATCTGGAAGTTTGTAAGAATTCTTCAGGTTATCAATTCTGCAAATAAATTGTTGCCAATCAGAGGAAGAATCACCATCAAATGTTGGGAATTGGTCAAGTTTTGGCCAATTCTTTTGATTTGAAGCAGTCTCCTTATTACAAGTTTGTTTCTGAGTGAGAAGAAGCTGTAACTTCTCCAATTGGGCAGTAATGTCATTGTTTAACCCTTCTGTAGATGAACAAGGTACATCTTCAATTTTTGATGGAAACTCAGTTATATTTACAGGCATTTCTGGCACTAATTTTACTTTATATGAACTAGGGACAGGTACAATCGGAGTATCCTGTGCAACTGGCTCTTTAAAAGAAATGTCAGAATAATTTTGGTCATGAAACAATGAATTCAATTTCTCTTCAATAGTTTTTAGCCTAGTCTTCACTCTTGGAATACTAGATAAAGTCTCATTGATGGTTGCAAAAGATAATTGGTTCTTATTTTGCAAAGATGAATAATGGTCACTTAATCTCTTTAAGTTTAAATTATGTCCCTCTAGCTCCTGGAAACAGATAGACACAGTGTCTTGTAATTTAGACAAATCATTCTTGATATTTTTCCACAGAGCAACATTCTTCTCATGAGCTACTTTGTACTTATAAAAATCATCTGATACTCTCTGTAATTCATTTCTCACTGATTGATAACCCTGTTCAGTTAAAAAACTACTAAATTTTTGAGTCGATTGCATTTTGTTTATTATATGATTTTGTTTGGCAATAATATCTCTCAAATATTCATCATTAATGGTAGCTACATTTGGAGTATTTCTTAATAAGGAAACAGAATAATTTTACAGATTCTCATAAAATTCAGGATCAAGTGTTTCATCAATAATAGCCATATCATAATTTATCATTGAAGTAGCAGTTGATACCAAAGGATTAGTTACATTAGAATATTGAGCAATCTGTCTACTGCAGCTAACCTCTACTGGTCTCAAGGTATCATCTCCTCTTCCAGAATTACCTGAAGGAACTGAATCAGTAACAAGAAAGGGTACTCGGGATTCAATAGAGGGGCTTACCATGGTTTTGAAAAAATTTAATTTGATTGTTCTTCCTCTTTCTTCCTCCTTAGTAGGGGTGAGGTGTTGGGTTGAACTGATGGGTTCTGGAAGGACCTTCCTGAGGTGCTTGCTGTTGTTTTTGGGCATGGAGGTAGTCCCACTGGGTGTTTAGCCAGTCCCATTGCCATTTTGAAACTTCCACCTTTTCCTGTTGTTGAGGAGCCAATTGTGGAAGGGCTTTTGTTTCTAGAGGAGGTTTCCTCTTCTCTTGAAGAAAGGATTCTATGTTTCTTACCTTTTCTTCTAGAATTTATACTTTTGATCTTAGTTTGAGATGCTCTGCCCTCAACTCCTTGATGTTAGTGGAGAGGTTGCTGACTTGCTTCTACAAGGATATATTTTTTATCTTGAATCCTTTTGGAAGCTCTTCTGGGGGGTTCACTGAAGGATTTTGATCCAGAGCAGTTTTTTCCACTTTTATTTCTGTTTCTTGCATTTCCACATCCTTATTGGTCCAATAATTGATTAATTTGAGCAAGTTTTGTAGTCAAAGGAGAACTTACAGAAGTCTCATCATAATCAATCAAGTCAAGTTCCTCATCACGGCCAGCAGAAGCACTTTGATCAGTCATTGTTGTGTATAACTGAACTGAGAGAAAGAAATATTAAAATTTAGTCAGTTATTATTTAACTTTGTTGAAATATAAATAAAGGAAAAAATAAAAATATTTCAGGTATATAATCAATTATCAGGATTATTTAATCAACTTAAATAATGAAATTATATTATTTATCAGGACAAAAATCAACTGAATAATTATAACAATTTTTATTTAACTACTTAAGATATTTATATTTTATTACCAGGATTCAAAATTAATCAACTGAAATAATCAAATAATTTATTAATTATCAGGAAAAAAAGTCAACTGAAGTAATTAATAAAAATCTCAATTAGTTATATATATTGGTAAATAATTATCAGTACTATGAGTCAACTGAAGTAATTTAATATAATTAATTTAGATAATTTGTATATTTATTATTTCACTGTTAGGAAAATTTTCAACTGAAACAATAAAATAAAATTCTAATTATCAAGACAATTGTCAACTGAAATAATTAATAAATGATAATAGGGGGTGTCAGTTCTGGCAAATCCGCACTTAAATTAAGTGCGGATTTCAAACCAAATCAGCACTTACAAATCAGCACTTAAATTTTGCAAAAAAGTCACTTATTTCAAAAAAGGGTGTCAGTTATGACCTCAAATCAGCACTTTTTTCCCGTTTTTTTTCACAACCACATTTTGGCCACAAAACATCCCTTCCTTTCTTACCCCATCCCTGTCACATGTGACACACTGACCTTCCTCGCTACCTACCCATCAATCCTTGGCACACACCCCTTCCTGACATTTTCAATATTTTGACCAGGCATGTTTACATTCTTTTTTACTTATTTCTTCTACTTTTTAATCTTTTTTCTTGTTATGTGCCAGTTTCATAATGCCTCCCAGACATTCCAAATCTCAAAAGGTAACTCAAAAATCTGCTTCGTCACAAAAGTCTCCTCGTAAAGCAAGGATTACATATAAAAAAAATCAGTGACTTTTTCTATTACTTACAACTGTTTTTACAGAATTGAAAACTATGTTTCAGCTAATATTTTATGGAAGTGAACTCTGTTCTTCGCCCAAAGAACAGAGTTCATCCTCCTATTTTCACACTCTGTTTGCACCAATCTCCATCCCTTTCAATTCTATCAACACATGCTTGTCTTCCCTCCCCATGCCTTTCGCTATCCTCCCAGCCCCATTGTATGCCATCCTCTTTTGATCCCCATTTCACCCCTCTCAACCTCTCCCAGACCCTTTTCTTCATTTAAAATGCCTCGGAACCCTTAATCTTCCCTTCCAACTCTTTCCCAACCTTTGAGTGACTGAAAAAATATGCGTTTGCTGAAAATATGCGATTTCATGTTGAGTTGATGAAAGAAAACACAGAGAGAAAAAAAATAAGACTTTAACAGCAAATTCAAAAACCAAAAAAATATGCAAAAAAATTTACCATTCTCAGTGAATAATACATGCAAATTGATAATTTGAAGAGAAAGAGAAAAAAATTAAAATTGTGTTGAAAAATGTTGGAGTGTTATTGGAAGGATTTTCGCCCTTATACTAGTTGATTGAGAAATAGAAGTGTTGGATATAGTCAGAGGTGAATCAACTTGTTCATCTTCATACAGCTCTAACCATTGATCTTTGAGGTCAGCAAGTAGGTTATGAAGTATAGTGCAACACAGAATCCAGTTGATCACCGCCTCCATTTCAGATTTATTTCTAAGAGGACTTCTTAATTCCCTTAAACTAGAAAAACGGCCTTTCAAGATTCCAATAGAATGTTCAATACGGACTCTTGACTTTGCCAAATGATTGTTGAATTTGGCATTTTGACTGTCTTCTGAAGCTGCTCCCCGAAAAGCAGGAAGTACATACTTTCCATTCACATAAGCAGAATCTGCAAGAAGATACTGATTTTCATCAAAGAATTTTTCAGGTTCATTTGAAATATGCATTCTTTGGAAGACGTAGGAGTCATGACATGAGCCAGGATAGCCAGCGAAGAATGATATAAATTTTTTGTTTACGTCACATATAAGCTGAACGTTAATTGAATATCTATAAAGAAGATATATTTGTTTGTGTTAGTTTCAAGGAGGATGAAAGGAGTTAAAAATAATCTACCTCTTTTTACGGTCAAAGTAATTGTTTCCACCTTGACCAGGTTTCTGGCTCAAAGGAATAGTAGTACCATCAACAAAACCAATACATCCTGGAAAGCCCTCTGCTTGCATAACCTGAGATGATTCAAGTCGCTCTTCTTTTGTTGGCCAGGTGAGAAGTTGAGATTCCAAGGAGTTGATGGCAGTGATACATCGTTTGGTATAAGTGTTAACTGAACCATACCCTAAATCAAAGACATTTTCTAAACATTTCAAAGCGGCTCCATTACCATTTGAACCCAAACGACATAGTGTGATGGCCAATTGAATTGAAGGATGTCGTTGTTCTTTTTGAGAATTATTGTGAAATATGGGATGATCCTGAATAAGCTCAAGCAATTTAAGGAAACATTCCTGAGAAGTCCTGAACAGCTGTCTAAAACTGGGTGTAGATAGGCTAAGAAGTGTTTGGATGGTGTACTTGGGGGTATGAAGTACTTGAGGCTTTCTGGGAAGAAGGTAACGTTTCCTGGCCATTTTTGATAAAACAACAAAATCTTCTTCTAGATCAGAATCGGAATCAGAGTCCAAGAGCAGTTCAAGCGCCATGAAAGTCATTGCTTTATGTAATTTATCACTATTTGAAAGTGAGGAAGGAATGACTCTTATATGATCTGATATGAAGATGTAAGTGATGTACGATGTTTTGAGTTATGAAGTGTTATTCTGCGGAGTGCTGCGTATGAATGGGATGATGCTGACAAATCAGTGAAATGGGACTTGATGGTGAAATCAGCACTTTTGGTTGAGAAAGTGCGGATTTGAGTGAAATAAGTGACTTATTTCATTTTGAAATCCACCAGTATTGGGGCTAGTGTGTTTTGGAAATCCGCACTTATTTAAGTGCGGATTTGGTCAAATTTAAGTGCGGATTTGTAAGTGCGGATTTGCCAGAACTGACACCCCCTAATATATGTTATTAAAATGATTTTATTACTTCTAGGACTAAGAACAGTATTGCTTTATCTTGGTCAACTAGGAAATTTTTTTAAAAGAATTATTATTTACCAGGCACCTCCCCCTGTAATGTGAAAAAATTAATGCCACTACAGAGTGCTGAGTAAAAAGATATACGTGAAAGATGAAATAAACAGAGTGAGACCTACAGATAGTAACTGGTATACTCACTACAAATATAAAGGTCAAAAACACCTATATAAACCTTAGATTTGGGGAAAGGTTTGATTCCCAGTCATGGCAAAAAAGGTACGTCACGTGATTTATGAAATTTGTGGTTTTTTGGTTGTCCACAAGTCCTTATTGGTCCTTGTAGTCGAAGGTCCCTTGGTTGCCAGTGTCCAGATAACAATGTGTTGACAAAAGTTTGGAAAGTCTCCCAACTTTCAAGGGGTCCTTTTGGGTCTAGAAGATTTTATGGCAGTCAAAACGGCAGATAAGGTGGATAACTCAAGAATTTCAAAGTAGGTACATAGATTTTATCTTTATATTTTAATTACTCAAATAAGAGGTATAAGAATAAGATTATTATTACTTGTAAGGTTTAGATTTATGCAAATGTATGTACTAAGACAGTAGTAGTAGTAATAAAATGGTTATTTGGTTGTAAACAATAAAATTTTAAGTAGTAAAAGAATGAATAAAAACAGAAAAAAATAGAAGGCCTTTTATAGGCAAAAAGATAGAGAGCACATGGAGTTAAGAAGCCTACATACAAGGGTATGAGAGAAAAGATCCTTCCAAAATAAGAAATAACCAATAACAGAGAGTACTAAAAAGATGTTCAAATAATATATGTTTTAATATATATCAATTTATTTGATATATTTTAAAGTTCATTTTTAAATGTCACACTTAGTACAAAATAATTTGAATTTTCAATTTTTAGAAATTTTAATATAATTTGAATATTTTAAATAAACTAATTTGAATTTTTTATCATTTTTTTTAGTATTAGTATATTTTTATCTCTTTAACCTGTCATTGAGAATGGTGTTAGGGAAATAAAAATATAAGGGACATTAATATTAATTTTAAATATTTACTAAATTTACTTATTGTAATTAGTTAATTTATTACAAGTAATTTTAAAGTAAATATACTATAATTAATAATAAAATAAGAAATAAAAAGGTGTGTCTTCATCCCAGTAAATAATTAATAATTTTACTGGGTAAGTCTAGCATCCTGGATGACAAATTTAGATTTAAGGTTTAGATAGCACAGTTTCTAGCAAAGTCAAATTGAGACACACAAAGGGAAAAATCAGTTGCTATGTAGATGTTTCTTTCTGTGCTTAGAGTATGGATTTATATACTGATTTATGGATTAAAAGATTGAATTTTGCTTCAAATTTCACATGTCTCATGACAGATGCCCAGGTATAAAATTCAAGCTCTGTTGAGCATGTGAATTCTCCATTAACCTTATCTTCTTGTTTATTTATTTATTCTTGAAAATTTTAATAGAGTCTTTTTAAAATAATAATAATAATAATATTTTAATATCTTTTCATAATTCCTGAACCTCACAATCCAACTCCAACTCCCCCTCATCCCCAAGCTGATGGCAGGATACCCACTTGCCAATTCAAGATAGCTTGCATGTCTTGTGTAGCTATGGATTTATTTTGTGTCAAAAGCACAGCATCCCAAGGTCCTTGCAAGAAGTGTGAGTTTTTTCAATGGCATTGAGTAGCCTGTAATTTATTAGAGAAGAATGCATTTGTTGAGGAATAATTCACTTTGACCAAATTTTGGTTGATTGCTAAGGATCAGGCCATTGTCAAGTAAATCTGGGAGGTGCCTGTTGAAAACAATTTGGTGGTGGATGGTATGGAGGATGCACTAAATTAGGAGGAGAGGAAAGAAATATCAGGTTGGGTGGCCAGTATTAATAATGGAAAGAAACCCCATTAGCCCCAGAATTTGAGGTTGACAAATTAGTCAAAGATGGGTTAGATCTGGTAGTAGAGGTAGCTCCTACCACAAAGCAATGTAAACTGATTGTCAAAGATGAGGAAGATGAAGCAGTGGAGGTAGTTGAACCCACTAATCCAAGTTTATTTATTGAAGTAGATTCTGAGTTGGAAGTAAGTGATTTAAAACTTTAAAATTGTTTTCAATTTAATAGTTAGCTGATTCTTTATTTTTAGGAGGCAAAAATCAATGAAGAATTGCCTGTTGAACCAGAGGTGGATACAGTCATTGAGAAACCAGTAAAAGTGGGTCTTTCAAGAGTCATACTATCAATTAATTCTTTGAATGGGGAGGTCAAATTGGAACAAGTGTGGTAGAAGAAGCCTGGACAGGCTTTTCAAAAAACTTTGGGACAAAATTGACAGGATTGTCAATGCAGCTTTGTATGTTGTAGCCTAGGAGTTATTAGACATTAGGGAGGTGGTTCCAGTTGAGGAGGAGGAAGTTTTTGAGAAGGGCAGAAAGGAGATTCCAAAAGTGGTGGATAAAATGAAGGATTTGATTTGAAAAAAAATAGAAGACAAGTGATTGAAGTAGAAAGAAAAAGAAAAGAGAAGAAATTTATATAGTTTTATCTTGAATATTTGTTAAATTTTTTGTTTTATTATAATTGAAATTGAGAAAGAAATAAAATTTTAGTTTTATTTAATTTGAATTTATTTTGTTTTGAAGGTTTAGTTTAATTTTAGTAGTTCAGATAGAAAAAGATAAACATTGTTTTTAAAGAAAATTTCAAAAGAAAGAAAATGTGTTTTAGAAATAAAATTTTACAGAAGAAAAAGAAATGATTTAAATAAGTAAATATTTCAGGGTTGAAGATAATTAAAAAATAAGATGGTTTTGAGTTGTTTCATGAAGATGTTTAAGAGTTGAGATTTGTTTAGGTAGAATAAAAGAGAAAAACAAAAGTAAGAAAAGGAAAAAAATTTAATTTTAAATAGAGGTGGTAGAATTAAGAAATTAAATTGAGATTTAAAAAAAATGAAAGTTGAAAAGAGATGACCCCCTAATTTGGTGTAATAAAATTTAGAAAGAGAATAAAAAAGGAAATTTTTAATTTGTGTTTAATTTATTTTGATTTATTTATTTTATATTTATTTTATTTGATTTTAAATTTTATTTTATTTTAATTTTAACTTTATTTTATGTTGATTTTAATTTTAGTTTGTTTTAATCATTTAGGCTTTTAGAAAGAAAAGAAAAAATATAAGGAAATTTAAAAAATTAATTTAAAAGAAAGAAGAAAAAAATTTAAAGAAAGAAAAATTGATATTAAGGTTTAGGTTTTTAGGATATTTTTAATGAAAATATTTTAAAAGCTCAGGAGCCTTTGAATTATTAATGGCTGGTTCCCAAGATGTTTTATTTGAGTAATCAAGGTAGCCCTCCCATTCCACAAGGTATTGAAGCTTCCCCTTTCACCTTCTTGAATCAAGAATCCAACTTACTTCCCAATATAGATGATCTTCCACTTATACAAGTTCAGGAGGGGGTTGGTTCTTGCCCTGGTATATTTCTTAAGCAAGTTTCAGAAGAGATACATGATAAACAGGATGAATTGATTTCCATTTTGAAGGTAACTTGAGTCAAAATGCATTTTAAGAGAATTCAGTGTCAATTTTAAATGGAGCCAAGCACTTTTCCAATAGTTTCTTTGATGGTTGACTTTTTCAAATATTTTAGAGTAAAGCCATACCTTATTGCCTGGTTTAAAAGTTGGAGCAGATTGTCAATGTTTGTTGGCCTGTTCCTTATACCTGGGATTTCTGCCTTGAGGTTAGATTGGAGTTTGCCTTGAAGTTGTAAAATTTTTCAAAGATAATGTTCAGCAGGATGGTTAATTCCTACATGAATTGGATTGAATTTAGGATGTCATCCATAGATTGTTTTGAAGGGAGATTGTTTTGTCAAAGAATGTATTGAGTTTTTATAAGAAAATTTGGCTAATGGTAACCATGTGGTCCAATTTTCTTGTTGGTAATTGACATACATATGAAGATATTTTTTGAGGAGTTGGTTATTTCTTTCGGTTTTTCCATCTGTTTCAGGGTTATAGGAAGTAGAAAGATTTCTTGTAATATTTAAATGTTGAAAAAGTTGAGTCCAGAAATTAGAAACAAACAGGGATCCTCTATTTGAAATAATATCAGTAGGTAAGCCATGTTTAGAAAATACAAATTCTAGAAATAATTTAGATAAATCTTCTGAAGTTGCACTAGTATTAGTTTTAATAAAAATAGACATTTTAGAGAATCTATAAACTATGACTGATATAGCATCAAAGTTATCTGATGGAGGTAATTGAGAAATGAAATCCATCAAAATTGATTCCCAAGGTCTAGAGGAAACTAGAAGTGGTTGAAGCAACCCATAATTCCTCTGTCAAGGGACCTTGTTCCTATTACATTCAAAGAAGGCTTTAATATAGGCCTTAATTTCCCTGATCATTCCTGGCCAGAAGAAATCCCTTGCTATTAACTGGTAAGTTTTATCAACACCAAAATTAACAGCTAATAAAGAATCATGTCTACTATTAAAAATCCATAACTTTATATCCTTATTTTCAGGTATGGCTACTCTACCTTGTAAGACTAATAGACCTGATTCTATTCTAAATCTCTTGGCCCCTTTCTTTAAGAGTATTTTGTCTTTAATCCCCAAACAATAATAATCCTTTTATTGAGCTTCTCAAATGTTGGATAGTGGATTTTGAATTGACTATGTTGTCATTGAATTAAGTTGATGAGTTGTTAACATTAATTTGTTGAAAATTGATTTCACATTTTCTGAATTTTTTTCAGAGAATGCCTCCCACCTCTGTGGAAAGACATTGTCCCAATGTGCTAAAATATCTGGAACTACACAATTTTTCCCTGGGAAGTAGGTAATAGTAAAATAAAATTCAGGTAAGAACTCAGTCCACCTGGCCTAACATCTAGTTAGTACTTTGGAAGACACAAAGTATTTCAAAGCATTATTATCAGTTAGGATTTGAAAAGAACTATCTATACCGAGAAGAAAAGAACACCATTTTTTAAGAAAATGAATAATAGCTAATAACTCTTTATCATGAATTTCATAATTTAAGTCTACTGCAATAAATTTATGTGATTAAAATGCAACAGGATGAAGAAATTTGGTTTCAAGATTTAATTGGCATATGACACCTGCTATAGCATAATTGCTAATATCTGTCTTGACTATTGTTGAGGCTGTAGGATCAAAATGTCAAAGAATTGGAGCTGTGGTGAATGCAGTTTTCAATGCTTTGAATTCTTTTTGAGCTATTTCTGTGAATACAAAAGGAGTATCTTTTTTAGGAAGAGAAGTAAGATTTGTAATAGTTTTAGAGTAATCTCTAATAAATATTCTATAGAAACTCCCAAAACCTAAAAACCCTTGTAAGGATTTTAGTGTTGTTGGCTCTTGCCATTCAAAAACTTTTTGAAACTTTTTATCATACATGACTAATCCATCAGTAGACAATTTAAAACCCAAAAAGTCAAAATATTTTATGTGGAATTCACATTTAGTGTGCTTGGTGTAGAGACCTTGTTCTCAAATTCAAATAAGAACCATTTTAACATGTTGGATATGTTCTTTGAGGGTATTCAAGAAGATTAAAATGTCATCTAGATAGACAACAACAAACTGTTTGAAAATATCTTAGAAGATATCATTGAAAATAGTTTGAAAAGTCAATGGCGTGTTACATAATTCAAAGGGAATGACTAAATATTCAAAACTACCAAACCAGGTACACATTTCAGTTAAAGTTTTATGACCTTCAGCAATACATATAAGATTATAAGCACTTTTAAGATCAATTTTAGAAAAGAAATTAGCACCATTGAACAAAGTAAGAATTGATGACATAAGAGGAGCTGGATAAGTGTTCTTCTTAGTCACTGTGTTGAGCTCTCTATAAGCAACACATAACCTAAGACTTCCATCCTTTTTCTTAACAAAAAGAACTGAAGAGCTGGTTGGAGATTTACTAGCTCAAATGAAACCTTTTTCTACATTCTCTGCAATGTAGTCTTGAAGAATGTGAGATTCATCATTTTACAAAGATTAGACAGGACCTACAAATGGTACTGGACCTATTAACTCTATCTGATGATTCTAGGTTCAATGGGGTGGTAGTTTTTTGGCCTTACATATGGAAAAAACATTGATGAAGTCATGGTAAACTTTGGGTAGAGTTTATTTAATGGATTCAATATTGATTTGGTCATCCTCTTCATCCTCAAAGAAGTCTGTTGAGGGTAGACCTGTATTTAGAGAGCAAAAATTGATTACTTTGAGGCTAATTAAATCCTCTTTGAGTAAATTAGTTGGGCTATAATGGTTAGCCAAGTGCTCATTCAAAGATAGATCAGATGCTTGCAATACATCTAGCAGAGAAGTGTTGGTGAATTTTCTAGAAGAAGAAGTAAAAATACAGCAAAGAAAGAAGAAGAAGAAGAAACAAAGAATAAAAAGCAGGAAAAAACAGCTAATACAAGAATTTAGAAGAAAAATACGGATTTAAAAACAACTAATTGGATGTGAGTGTTTAATTTAAACAATTAAGTAAGTTTTATTCTATCTACAATAACAAAAAAAATTCAAACAATTCAATAGCTCTTAAAGCAAACTTTTATATAGATTAATTTCTTAATTATAGTATGCTAAACACAGTAATAAAATTGGTAGAAAGAAATTTATATTTGTAACAAAATATGTGAATTGTATATTGTAAGGTAACGTAAGTAATGCAAACTAAAAATTTAGAAACCAAAGCCTTTATATAAGCAGATGAGGCCCTTTGAGACGTCACTAAGTGTATATACAAAATAAAAGAAAGTTAACAAATTAAATGAAGTGTAACAAGGAAGTAAGGGTTTCTATGTAACTATTTACTAAAACAGAATAAAAGAAACTCAATGTATCCACCCTTCAAACCCTGTAACAATGTAATAGTCTAACTAGGATACTGATCTGGTAAAAAACAAAAAAATGTAACTATAGTAATTACAAAATACATTACATTTTTGTTATATTGTATTAAATCCAATTTTTAGTGAAAAAAGAATATTATACTATTTGTGATGTACAATTTTTTATACTTAGTTAATATACTTTAAAACAATATTGAATAAGTAAGTTAACTACTTGTACTAGTATAATAATTATTGAAATTTAAACAAGTAAGTATTTTAATAAAATCACTATGTTATCAAAATAAACAAGTTAAATGTTTACTTGTTTTAATTAATTAATTTATTTATTGATTTATTGACCCCAATGTGAGTACAAAGAGTGCTCCATAATTTTTTATTGTAAAGTATTTTGTTTTTATGATTTAATATATATAATTAAATAATTAACTAATTACATCATAAGTTGGTTTTATTAATTATAATAATTTGTATTTGATTAATTATTAATTTATAATCATTAAGTACATAAAAATATGCCAACCTATTTATAGAATATATTTTTATATTTTATTTAAATGTATATAAAGTATATATAATAATAAAATTAATATAACAATTTATTTTAAAAAATATTGTTATATAATTTTATTTTAATATAATATTTAATTTGTATATATTTTAATTCAATTTGTCTCTTATTGTATTTTAAAATAAGATTTTACTTGACTCTCAGTATAGCCTGGTTGACAGGAAGGGTTCTCTAGCAGGACTTGGTCAGATGGGTTGTTTAACTCCCTAGTGACCTGAATTAGTGAATCAGAAATATACTTAGAAAAAGGGGTGATAAATCCCTGTGACCAATCAATTTCAGGATTCCAATGCTGTAAAAAGTCATGGCCAAGAATGGCATTGTTCATCCTTGGGGAATCCAAGACTGTTAATTCCCACTAAAAGGAGGGAAGATTTGGAAAATTGAAAACCCATAAAACTTTCTTACTAACCCAATACTTGGGTTTCTATGATTCAACAAGATAGATTGGAATATGTTTGATATCTACAAATTTCAGCTTAAGTTTTTTGGCAAAAGATAAACTGATAAATGAAATTGAAGCTCAAGAGTCAATAAGAAAACTATAGGGAATGTCCTCCTTAAAAAGAATTAGTCTCAAACAGTTTAGGGAAACTCCAGTCCTTAAGACATAGAGGTTCTGTGCACTGGGAGAGATAAAATAGTTTACTTTGCACACAATTAAACTATTTACTAGTTTTTTTGACTTGGAACCATTACCTTATCTGTCCTTTAGTTTAACACATTCATCCAACTTTTTTTTACCAACACAATACATACACAACCCATTATCTGCTCTTCTTTTCTTCTCAGATTCCATTAATTCCCTATTTGGATCCAATACCTTACTGATATTTCCTGGGTTTAAGGTTTTGGATTAAGCTTTGTCTTTAAACTTTTGATTGGGTTTGGTTTGAGATGATGATTGAGTTGGTTGAGGATGATTCAAAGAAGTTCCCAACTTGAAACTTGAACTGTGAGATTTATTGGCATGACACCTTTGTCAAGGATGGCCCTGATGAACGCCATCAAGCTAAAGAGTCCTGTCTATTATGTTGGTTGAAGTCATCATTTTTTGAACATGAAGATTTAGTTGGTCAAGAATCTTTGAAGGGAGTCCCTTTTTGAAATGATACTTTAAGGCTGCATCATTCCAACCTACTAAAGTTTGTAGAGACCTGAAATTTGATATATACTCAGAAGCTTTCCCATTATTGTTCATGCAAAGGAAATCTAATTCAAATTTCATGTTATTGGTTACATCACAGATTAACTTGGAGAAATTGGTGTTAAAGGCTCAAGGGTAATTGTGAAACAATAATTTTCAGGTTTGCAAAATAATTTTCAATCTGTTGAGATGTTCTCCATCAAATTTATTCAGAGATTTAATTGAAGGAGTTTTAAATTTAGAGCTCTCCAAAGGAGAAGGATTAGAAGTTTATTTCACTAATAAAATCATGAAATCTTCCAATGAAGGAGCTGGAAAATGTTCAGAGGTTTGGCCTGAAGGGCTGGTAGCCAGGTTGGATGGTGCCTCATGGATAGTATCCTTGCCTTCTTCTTCATCACTAGAATCTTCAAAATGCTAAGGAATGTCCTCTACATATTGGATTGAATGTTCCCTTTCCCTTAATTTGAGAGGTTCAAGAGATTGAGTGAAGGAAATAGGTCACAATGTTAGTGGCCTATCCCTGGTGCAAGCTCTAGTAGTAGCACCCATAGGAGGAGTGCATTGAATGGGTGCCATTTAGACTTAGCAACTGAAATACATAGTAGTGCAAACAAAAAATGAGAACTACAGAGAATTAATTATACTGTCACCAGACATCCTATGCACAAGAAGTATGCCCCCCATATTGTGTGGTGATATTATCTTAAAAAGGTAAAATTATTTAGAAAAGGGATTAAATTAAATTTTAATAAAATGTCACTGGAAAGCCTATGCACAAGGTTGAGGGTGTTCCTGAGTAAGTGAGATTGACAAAAATGATTGAAGACTACTTCAAAGCACAGAGGAATACTTTGAGGGAGTGGTTCAAAGATAGGTAAAAGATAAATTAATACTGCTTTGAGATAAGTTTGAGGTGAATAATAATGTACTTTACAGTAATACTAACTATTCAGGTTAATCTTATGAAGGGTTGGAACTTAATAATCAAAAGGAATTCTAGAAGTTTTTAAAAGTTTGAAAAGAAATTGATTATTAAGAAAGGTAGGAAACAATAATAGCCTTATATTAACTTAAACACTATCAAAATGATATTATAATTTAATTCTAAGGAATGTCAAACCAAATCCACCCAATTATAGACAAATCCACTTCACATTGACTGCTCTAATAAACCACCCTTAATTTATCACTGACCCTCCAATATAACCCACAGATCATTTAAACTTACTCCTATTCCTACTCACAGACCTTTAATTACCCTCAGACACATAATAACCCAAGATTGAAAATATATCATTGAACATAGCACTAATGCATTTTGCATTTGCTAAAGATTGAAAAGTATAAGCATATGATTGACTAATTTAGATTTAAGATTTTGATAGCGTAGTTGCTAGCCTGGTTGAATTGAGACACACAAAGGAAAAAGGCAGTTGCTGTGTAGATGTTGCTTTCTGCACTTTGAGTATGGATTTGTGTACTGATTTATGGATTAAAATATTCAATTTTTCTTTGAATTTCACATGTTGTGTGACAAATACATGTAATGCAGAAATTTTATAATGATTGCATTTTCTCTTTTAAAAACTTTGAACTGATAATTTTCATTTGACTCATAAATTATTCAATCATCTTTCAATAGAAAGAATGCAACTAGTGTGATGTATCTTATTATACAAAAAAATGTGTAAATAATTTAAAAATAATTGATTCAATTCTTGCTGTAATAAATGATCAATTTTTTCAGAAAGAATAAAAATAAATTCATGTTCAGGATTAATTTATTTTAAATAAGAGAAAAAATAATTTATAAGATGTTTATGTCAAAATATTTTAAGCCAAATTTTGTACTTGTACTAATGGTGATAGCTTTCATTGGATTTTGCAGTAGATACTTAATTATATTGTTAATTAAAAAATTTAAAATATTTTTTAAAAAAAAACTACCTTAAATGGTGTAGTATATCTCCTGAAAAATTAACCTACAAAAAATAACAGTTTTTCAAAAAATTTAATTTTTAAGTATCTCAGTTAGTAGTGAATAAGTCTTTTAAATTAAAACTCCAAGATGAGTAGTACATAACTGATAAATTTTGTATTTTATTAACAAAAAAAAGAAATATATTCAAAAATAAATGTGCAAAAAAAATAAAATTGTGAAAAATAGTTTTGATATACAAATAGAATTCAATATAGTTACAGTTTTAGTCCCTCCTTATTCTAAAAAGAAAAAAATTTTCTTCATCTAAATAAAATGAAAGATAAAATTAATCACATTGTCTTTAAAAACTTTCAAACTTGAAATCTTGAATATTTCATTTTTACCAACAACTCATTCTATTTAACACCAAAATTTAAGGGGGGATTCCTAGCAATTGCAATGTTCAATTTAATATTTGGTGGTGGTACTTACAAAAGTTTACCATTATATACTTTGATTTTGTTTATTAGAGCTTGAATATTACAATATTTTTTCTAGATTTAGTCATGATTAAAAAGATCTTAAGACAATAAGAATATATTTGAATAAAATATTTATTTATATTTAAAAAGGAAGCAGAATGAAAAATGAAGGATACAAAATTTCATGGATTAATATAATAGGGGGTGTCAGTTCTGGCAAATCCGCACTTAAATTAAGTGCGGATTTCAAACCAAATCAGCACTTACAAATCAGCACTTAAATTTTGCAAAAAAGTCACTTATTTCAAAAAAGGGTGTCAGTTATGACCTCAAATCAGCACTTTTTTCCCGTTTTTTTTCACAACCACATTTTGGCCACAAAACATCCCTTCCTTTCTTACCCCATCCCTGTCACATGTGACACACTGACCTTCCTCGCTACCTACCCATCAATCCTTGGCACACACCCCTTCCTGACATTTTCAATATTTTGACCAGGCATGTTTACATTCTTTTTTACTTATTTCTTCTACTTTTTAATCTTTTTTCTTGTTATGTGCCAGTTTCATAATGCCTCCCAGACATTCCAAATCTCAAAAGGTAACTCAAAAATCTGCTTTGTCACAAAAGTCTCCTCGTAAAGCAAGCCCTACACCTGAAAAATCAAAGGCAGGTTCAGGTCAGCTTAAAAAGGATGATTATCTCATCATAATCAACTTCCTTAAAATAAAATCAAATTTTGAAGCATGTTTTGGATGTGAAAAGTCCACTCGTATTGGACGTCCACCTTCTTCAAAGGTTAATGGCTACTTGTTGATGGCCAATGAAGTAAGGAAGAAAACAAGGGGGAGAATCGATATCAATCCTAAACAAATGAAGGAGAGATTTAAGAGTTACCATTCAAAATATAAAAAGACTCATCATGCTGTAAATGAAACTGGCTTTGGTATTGAAGATGATGATTTGGAGATTGGAATTACTACTGTTTCCGAAAAGCTCAATGTCATGTGTCCTTTCTATGAGGAAATGGATAATCTTTTTGGCACCCGAGTTGATGTAAACCCTTGGTTTCTACACGATACTACTAAGCATATACCCTCTGGATCCAAACCTTCCTATAATCCTCCCAACACACCTTTACTTGAAGAAGATCAATCCCCTCCACCTTCTAACCATAGTTCAGCTGAAGATGATCCCAACTATCAAGCAGAACAATTATATCGCAGAAGATCTGAATCCTCAGAGGCCCAAAATTTAAATGTATGTTTACTTTTTGTTTTTTCTTCAATTCTTCTCTGAATTTCTCTTTCTTTCTAGTCTCCTCCTACTCAAACTCAATCTCCATTAAATAATCTCAATTCTGGAAATGTGAATACCTCTTTAGAAGCTGCTTTAGAAGAACTTCCTGAAGCCTCTTGTTCAAACTCCAAACTAAAGCGTCGAGCCTCAACTTCAATGAACTTGAACCATCTATTAAAACGTGGTAATACTTCAACAAGCTCATTTGGCTCCCTTGAGGATTATTTTGAAAAAAAAGATATAAGTAAGTTTTGTTTACTATATATCTTAATCATTAACTCATTTATTTATTTATTTCAATTTAATTTTCTCAGCGAAATCAACTATTGCAAATAATGCCCTTGACTTTGAGAAGATGAAGTTTGATCATATGCTAAGGAAAGATCAGCAAGCCTTAGATTTGGAAGAAAAAAAATTTGAGGTAGAGCAGATGGAAAGAGTAAATGACCGTCAATTTCAAAGAGAAATGGCTACTTGTGAATTGGAAAAACAAGAGAGTTTTAAAAAAAAAGATTTCATTATGGAATGTGTTAAAAATGGCCAATCTTATGAGGACATTAAAAAATTACTTGACCTTTTCAATTGATAAATTGTTTTTCTAGTTAATTTAATTTTGGTAATATTTTCTTATATGCTGACTTATAAAAGGAAAAGAATATAGTACGTTATTTTTGACAAAAATTTGAATGTATAATAAAAATTTTCTATCTTTACTTTCTAGTCAATAAGTTTGCTTATCTAAATTTTTCTAAGTCATCAATTTCACATGTCAGATTTAAAAAATTGGCAATGCCCTCCCCTGCATTTTATTGAAACAAGGGGTGGGTACCACCAAATTTTTCTAAGTCATCAATTTCACATGTCAGATTTAAAAAATTGGCAATACCCTCCCCTGCATTTTATTGAAGTAAAGGGTGAAAGTCATCAAAATACAATATAATTACATAAATTAATTAATATATAAATAAGATATGTCAAGTATACTACTTTTAAAGTAATGACAATTCCTTAAGCCAAAATGCAGATCAAGTCTAGAAACTAGGTTCAATGCAAAGTATTTTTTGAAGCAACTTATTTAAATAATACTTTATTAAATTAAGTTGATCAATAAAGATTGATTGACAATATTGCAATTCTTAAATACAATAATTTTATTAAAAAATTTCAGATTACATATAAAAAAAATCAGTGACTTTTTCTATTACTTACAACTGTTTTTACAGAATTGAAAACTATGTTTCAGCTAATATTTTATGGAAGTGAACTCTGTTCTTCGCCCGAAGAACAGAGTTCATCCTCCTATTTTCACACTCTGTTTAAAAAGAATAAAATGACTTACCTGGAGAGATGAGTTTAGAAAAAAGAAATATAAGTGAATGGAAGTGAACTCTGTTCTTCGCCCGGAGAACAGAGTTCATCCTCCTATTTTCACACTCTGTTTAAAAAGAATAAAATGACTTACCTGGAGAGATGAGTTGAGAAAAAAGAAATATAAGTGAATGGAAGTGAACTCTGTTCTTTGCCCGAAGAACAGAGTTCATCCTCCTATTTTCACACTCTGTTTAAAAAGAATAAAATGACTTACCTGGAGAGATGAGTTGAGAAAAAAGAAATATAAGTGAATGGAAGTGAACTCTGTTCTTCGCCCGAAGAACAGAGTTCATCCTCCTATTTTCACACTCTGTTTAAAAAGAATAAAATGACTTACCTGGAGAGATGAGTTGAGAAAAAAGAAATATAAGTGAATGGAAGTGAACTCTGTTCTTTGCCCGAAGAACAGAGTTCATCCTCCTATTTTCACACTCTGTTTGCACCAATCTCCATCCCTTTCAATTCTATCAACACATGCTTGTCTTCCCTCCCCATGCCTTTCGCTATCCTCCCAGCCCCATTGTATGCCATCCTCTTTTGATCCCCATTTCACCCCTCTCAACCTCTCGGCGGACTTGCTAGCAAGTCCGCCCCCCATATTGCATGGTGTTAATGAACGATTAGCTGCAATCGTTCAATAACTTAACGATTCGTTAACGAATCGTTAAGTGAAGGTTAAGGGGGGGTTGGAGGGATATGAGGGAGGATTTGGGGGAGTTTTGAGGGGGATAGGAGGGGGGGTTAGAGGCGGGTTTGGTGGGGATTTGGAGGGAGGATTTGGGGGATTTGGTGGGGGGTGGAGTGGAATGAGGGGAAGATATGAGGAGACCAAGAAGGGGGAGAAAGGGAGAGATGAGACCAAAGAGGGAGAAAAGGGAGGTTAGAGTGAGCCAAGGAGGGGTGAATGAGGCAGCCAAAGGGGGGAAAAGGGGGATGATTCCAAGGAGTTGATGGCAGTGATACATCGTTTGGTATAAGTGTTAACTGAACCATACCCTAAATCAAAGACATTTTCTAAACGTTTCAAAGCGGCTCCATTACCATTTGAACCCAAACGGCATAGTGTGATGGCCAATTGAATTGAAGGATGTCATTGTTCTTTTTGAGAATTATTGTGAAATATGGGATGATCCTGAATAAGCTCAAGCAATTTAAGGAAAAATTCCTGAGAAGTCCTGAACAGCTGTCTAAAACTGGGTGTAGATAGGTTAAGAAGTGTTTGGATGGTGTACTTGGGGGTATGAAGTACTTGAGGCTTTCTGGGAAGAAGGTAACGTTTCCTGGCCATTTTTGATAAAACGACAAAATCTTCTTCTAGATCAGAATCGGAATCAGAGTCCAAGAGCAGTTCAAGCGCCATGAAAGTCATTGCTTTATGTAATTTATCACGATTTGAAAGTGAGGAAGGCATGACTCTTATATGATATGATATGAAGATGTAAGTGATGTACGATGTTTTGAGTTATGAAGTGTTATTCTGCGGAGTGCTGCGTATGAATGGGATGATGCTGACAAATCAGTGAAATGGGACTTGATGGTGAAATCAGCACTTTTGGTTGAGAAAGTGCGGATTTGAGTGAAATAAGTGACTTATTTCATTTTGAAATCCACCAGTATTGGGGCTAGTGTGTTTTGGAAATCCGCACTTATTTAAGTGCGGATTTGTAAGTGCGGATTTGCCAGAACTGACACCCCCTAATGTATTTTTATGATATTCATTTATTTGAATTTTTTGTTTGTATAATATATTATTTTAATTAATAAAAATTAATCTGTACTTTAAAAAATATTCAAAAATTTGACTAAAGATCAAACATAATACATAAAATTATAGCTCTTTCAGAACTCACCAAAAAAAATTTAGAAGCTAATAGAATTAAATATTCAAAAAGTAAAAAGAGGTTATTTTTATTTAAATTAATTTCTTGAACTGCACTCAATGACTATGACTATGTAAAACTCCAAAAAAACTTTACAACAATCAGAAAGAGGTCTTTATAATTGAAAAAAATATAATCAAAATTTATGACACATCTTTCAAAATAAGGATTAGAATCAATTGGTTGAATTTCAAAATCCTATGAAGTGAGGATATTCAGTTAAAAAATGTTTTTTGTTATTACCATGAAATTCAACTCAAATTTTCACACAAGAACTATTTACTCACTTTCACTGTCAGCATATGTTTTTACTTTTCATATTACCATATATACACAATTTATTACAGTTAATTTTTATAAAATGAAGCACACAATTTCAATTTTCTTTTACCATATTTATCTTAATTTGGATTATTTAAGAAGAAATATTTATAAAATCCTCTTATTTAATAAAAATATATCTTTAATTTTTTTCTTTTTTCAAAGAAGGGTGCTAGACATACAGGGAATATAAAAGAGAACTCACTCTTAAAAAAAAGAAAGAGAGAGGAATTTTTTATAGAAAATTTATTATTAGAGAAAATTGATAGATAGAGTTAAAATATACATAGATATATTCATTTTTTGTGCATAGCGGGTGTACATACCAGAAGTAGCACTTTAGAGTTATTTTATTGCTAAATTAAGGATAGTATTATATAGAGCGCTTCAGAGAGGGAGTGGCTGAGAATACTAGCGCTTACTGAGAATAGATCTAGCCAACAGATAGATTACTTTTTATAAGTATATTTACCTCTTTTTTAAAAAGATATCTAAGTCATCCCACTCTTTCATTCTCTACACATATAACCACACTTAAAATATGTGATTTCACTGTCTTTTTTTTAGAGTGGCAGGCACTTCTTTTTTAGTTTTAGAAAGGAGAGCAATCCCATCTCAGATTGTGTTTATAGATTAGTATTATAGAACTTTTCTTCTACAACGTGCACAATCTACATCTGCAGCATGAGATCTGAACACTACTCAAGCTTCCAAGGAACCTAAAACTATTGAAGAATTGGCTCCTCTTCTCCAGATTGAAGACAATGCAACACCAATGAATGCAGGAAGTAATTGAGGACAACAGAAAAACAATGAAGAATTTCCAAAGGCCAACAAATTCCTTCCAGACCTTGAGGAAGTTTGGGACTCACAATCCTTCTTTCTATGCTTTTTGACGGCCAAGTTGATGATAGATGTTGTTCCAAAACTTGTGGAAAATTGTGAAACTTCCAATTGTGGCATCAAAAACTCAAGCAACTATTTGGAAGAGTCATACGTGAACCTTTGTATCTGGCTACTTGCCCTACTTGTGGGAATTTTAACATATAAAAATATCATTTTTCTAGGGAAATTCTTCTGGAAACTATTGAAAAGGCTCTTCAAGAAATGGTTCAGTTGGGTGGTTTTCCCCTCACAAACAATATATATGAATATCTCCTCACACAGTTCAACAAGGGTATGAGATCACATCATTATACTCTGTGGGGCAAGGCAATTTAAATGCGTAGGGAAGACTTCAATAGTCCTATTGAATTTACTTTGGCTCTCAACACTAAATGGCTGGTACTCAAAACTTTGGGTCTTGTCCTTACAGCTGACAACCTGCTTGGTCTTCAACTTCAATATGGCTTGCAACAAAACCATAAAATACATGAAGATGTTTTGCTGGAAGTAAATCATGTTTACTGCCTGCATAAAGTGGTTCCTACCTCAAGAGAAATAGCACATATTACCATTAATAGTGAACAAAAAATTAATGACTCTGACAGATCTCATGACTAACTTGTCTCCATGAATTTTTCATCTCTAACCCATGATATCCCTGAAGCTACCTTTGATCCTATACCAAAACTGATCATGACTGATGCTTCCAAAAGGGTACAGACCTGCTATGAATGCCAAAGGCCTGGCCGTTTGGCTGAAAACTGTTGTAAGCCTCCTGCAGTCCCACCTTCTCAACCTACTCTACCATTTTCAGCACAGCCAATTCCTTTTATCCTGTTGGCTACCCAGCCCCATGGCCACCACAAATTTCTCTTCCAATTTCCCATACCCAGCCTAATTAATCCTCCTCTCATGTCCAGAATTATGATAAGAAGCCTGACCTATATTGACCAAACTACAACAAGGATTTCAAAGTAAGACCACCATTCCATGGAAGACTTCTTGAACTGGGTGGCAATGACAAACCTGACAAAGTGAAAACTGACCGCCTTCAAATGTCTAACTTGTTTCATCAACTGATACTTGGTAGTGGTGCCACTCACAATGTCTCTGGTGATTTAGACTGATTTGAAACATTAGTTCCACTCAATCACCCAATCCCTTTGAAAGTAGCCACTAATGATGATTCTAATTTCATTACAGCAAAGGGCTCAATGATATTCCCAGCCCTGGATGGGAATAACCTGCGGATAGAAAATGTATACTATTTTGAGAAGGCTAATGAAACTCTGATATCCCAAGCCGCCCTAATTCTTGACAAATGTAAGCTGCTGTTTGTTGATGCAGATATCATTTTCCATTCTGAATTTGGTTTACTGCTCTTCCTAGAAACTTGCAACAAAAAATGCTAGATGTTTCCTTGGCCGTTTCAAAAATCTGTATTACATGCTATTGTAGATCCTGATGATTGCTATATTCATGAAATGAATAATGTGCATCCTTCTCCACCCACTATTAATTTTGCATCCCATCCTACTCTTCATGTCCCTTATTTCCAGAAATTAAATCTTGAAATCAGTACCAAGGAAGCCCTAATGTATTGGCATTGAGTTTTTGTTCCCCGTAGCCTGATAAGCTTAATTTAGTGAGTGGTAAATTAGAATTAGGCTTACCTGATGATATACCTGCAGGGACAATTCACTGTGAGGATTGCAGAATAGCCAAATCAGAAAAAAGGGATGCACTACCAATCTTAGACTGATCACATGAAGCCATTGAGATGCTAGCTGTTGATATAATGGGACCTTTTGAGGTGTCCACCAATGATGGAGGTCTTTACTTGCTCATTATGTTGGATGTAGGCTCCAGTTATGGTAATTTTGAATTTCCTAAGGGCAAAAGCCATGCAGGCAAGACTGTGAGAGACTATATCAGCTGTACAGAAAGGCGCACTGGAGGTAAAGTAAAAACACTGAAGTCAGATAATGGTGGGGAATTTGTGAATTATGACATGGCTGATTTTCTGAAGTCTGCAGGTATTTCTCACAAGAAGTCTCTTCCCTAAAATCATAGGAAAAATGGGGACATTTAATGGCTCAAAAAAACTATCTATGATATGGGGAGAACTCTCCTGTTCATCAGTCATTTACCTAAACCTTCTGGGGCCGTGCATTTAAGTGGGCTGTGTATGTTCACAACTGGATCCCTAACACTTGTGCCTCAAATGTTACACCATATGAGAAGCTGCTTAAAAGCACACCAAATCTGGACAACCTCCCAATTTTTGGGTTGACAGAATATTTCCACATTCCAAAAGAGACCAGAAAAAAGCTAGATCCATGGGCCTGAAAATGCAAAGTCATTGGCTATCTGGTGGAAAGATAGGGTTGGCTCTTTGTAGATGAACAATCACAGAATTTCTATTCTTCTTCTTGGGAAACTTTCTCTTGCCTGAAGGCACTACCCAATATTGCTGACTCACCTTCCCGGGGAAAAAGCAATAATGATAAAATGGCCATTGAATACATTACAAACTCTCTATGTCATGGAAACTTCACAGTGGAAAATCTTCTGCTGGATTAAGAAAAACTAGTAGCCCCTATTGCAAAGAGATCAAAAAGCAATAGCCAATGATTCCCCAGCCACATATAAACAAATGTTGAATTCTCCAGACAAGGATCACTGGCTTGAGGCATGCTGAAATGAACTGAAGATGCTTGCTGATATGAAAGTGTGGGTAAAAGAAAAACCTCCCCCTGGCACATCAATAACTGATGTAAAATGGTTATTTACTAAAGAGACAGACCATGAAGGGAACCTTATCAAGAGGAAAGTGAGATATGTATCCAAGGTATTCACTCAAATTGAGGGTTTTGATTATGAAGAAACCTTTGTGCCAGCTGCCACTTTTACATCCCTGTGTATTATCCTGATCTTGGCAGCTGCTCACAACTGGCCAGTACATTGTTTTGATGTGGTCTCTGCATATCTTAACTTTCCACTCAAGGAGAAACTTTAGTTAAGATCACTGACTGGATGGCTTTGGAAGAGACAATGGGAAAATAATGTTTCTACACTGGGCACTTTATGGCACCAAGCAGGCAGCAAGATTCTGGTGGAAAAACTTGGAATCTAAATTGGCGTCCATAGGCTATGTGGCAAGTACCTATGATATTTCCTTCTATATCTTAAATACCATATCAAATACTGGTGTACTATGGATCCATGTGGATGATGGTGTCATCACTGAATTTTCTTTTTCTATGTTGCAACAGTTCCAATATAATATGAGCCAACTAGTTGAAATCAAATGAACCACTGAAATTAATGGTGTTTTTGGCATGAAAGTTGTTTGTCAAAATATCTGATTAAGTTTATCTCAACCAGCATCAATAGAAAAAATTAAAAATAAATTGGACATTAGCTGTATTAAGACAAAGACCACTGCATTTCCAAAGGACTGAAACTTAAGGATTTTCAATGAAACTAAAGTGAAATCAAGATAATATCTCAGTTTCATTGGATCTCTGAATTACTGGGCTATTGCTACACAAACCAATATCTCCTACTCAGTTAACTATCTTGCAAGATTTGCAAACAACCCAGGCTCCTCTCACTGGGAAGCACTTGTACATCTAGTCCAGTATGTATTTACAATGAGAGAATACATTTTTGGTATTTACCCAACCCTTGTAAAAGTTTTGGAAATGTACACAGATTCTAGTTGGGTTGAGGAATTTTCCAGATCAACTAATGGAAGCCTTATACTTTCTCGCAGTGTCCCAATTAACTGGGCTTACAAGCAGCAACATATAGTGGCACTTTCCACCTTTGAAGCTGAATCAATGGCTTTGAGTGCAGCTGCCAAGATCTCAATGTAGATAAAGAACATCTTAAATGATATATTTCTCAGAGAACTAAAGGTAAAAATTTATTGTGAAAATCAATTGACTATCAAAATTGTGAAAGATCAATTGGCAAACAAGCACACCAGACACATGGAAAGATATCTTTATTATGTTAAATCACTACTATTCAATAGTAAAGCAATGATTTAATGGGTCAATACAGAGCAACAAAAAGCTGATATACTTACTAGAAACTTAGGTCTGAATGTGATGGAGAAAAGCAGGAATGGTGTGGGGGTAGTATTTAGGAGGGATGGATGGTAGAATGTAGTCAAGGGAGGGGGTTTTGGGACTTAAGCAAAGACATAGGTGTTAAGTACTTTACTACGTAAGAATGTATATAAATATGATACAAAACATAATACAATAAGCATCTGTGTGGGAATTCAAACTACCACTTTACTACAAGGGCTAGAGGGCTAGTGGATAAGAATCTTTTTCTGATCTGGGGAAAAAAAATTCCTGATTGCTAATTGTGAATCCCTCAATGTTGATACCCCCTAATTCCAATACCATTTCCCTTCTGTTTCTTTCTAAAGCCTTTTTAATTTTTTCTTCTACACAGATTCTTTCCACTTTCTCAGATCTTACTTTCTCAATACCAACTGGTATATATGTACTAATAATAGGGGGTATCAATGTTCAAAAATCCACAATTAGGGATCAGGAATTTTTTTCCCTAGGATCAGACATTATTAATTGCAGAAGAATCTTATCCACTAGCCCCGGGGCTAGTGGATAAGGAATCCACAATAATGCATTATCCCACCTCTTATACCCCAATTTCCATTCCTAATTCCTGATCCCAAACTCATCACATCCATGATGGATTTTCAAGAAAGTCACATGACTCATAATTGCTGATGCCATCCTTAATTCTTTCCTCACTCTATGATACTATATTTTGGTGGCAAAAACATAACATTTTTTCTCATCCTTATGTGTCTCTTCACTCTATGATACTTAATTTTGGTGGAAAACACATTACATTTTTTATATCTACATACCCCACCTGCTCATTTGGTGGTGAATCCCCACTTTCCACTCATCACCTATACTTTCTACCGACAATAATGAAGCACCTCTCTACTAGGAAGCAACTTCAAACAGCTATTAATGCTATCACTTTAGTTTAAGACGCTGACTCTGATTCTGAATCAGGTTGGTAAGACACTTTAGCTTATATGTCTTATCTTTCCAAAAAGTGTTACATCATCCCAAGGCGGCTAATTATTTATCATAATCCCAGATATGATCTCTGTTCCATTCTCAACATTCCTCAACTAAACTTCACTCAACTATTTCAAACTTCTCCTGATTCTTTTTTCAAACTTTCTCAAATCGTCTCCAATCATTTTATCTTCCATAATAATCCCCATAACAAAAAGTGTGATTCTTCCTTTCAACTTTCTGTCCCACTATGTCACCTTGGTTCTAATTGAAATGGTGCTTCTTTAAGATGTTTAGATAATCTCTTTAACATAGGATATGGTACTGTCATATTATACACCAAGCACTGCATGATTGCTATCTTTTCTCTCAAGTCTCAAACACTTGCTTGGCCAACTCCACAAAAGCCACTTGAATCCTCTCAAGTAATGCAAGCCAAAGGTTTCCCTGGATGTGTAGGTTTGGTTGATGGTACAACTATAACTTTGAGTCAAAAGCCTGCTCATGATGGCAACCATTATTTTGATTGCAAAAACAGGTTTCTTCAAAATTTTCTCCAATTTCACATCTTTCATAAACTAACTTTTTATCTTCTTTGTAGATACTCTATTTCCATTCAACTTAACTGTGAAATCAACAAAAATTTTATTGGTTTTCATAGTGGCTGCCCCGTCTCATGTCATGAATCTTCTGTCTTTGAAAGAATGAGGATTTCTCAAATTCCTGACTCATACTTTGACCAATCTCAGTACCTCCTTGCAGACTCAGCATATGCAAGTGGAAAATATTTCTGTGGTTCAAACTTAGAAAATGACCCCAAAACCACCTTTAATTATCACCTTTCCCAATAAAGAGTAAGGATTGAAAATGCTATTGGTATTTTAAAGGGAAGATTTTCTAGTCTCAGGGAACTCAAAATTCAATTTCAAATAAAAATGTAAATCAAAACTGCAAATCATTGGATAATGACTTGCGTTATACTCCAAAATATCCTAGCTGATTTAAAGGATGAGTGGAATGATCTTTATGAAGAAGAGGATCCTGAACCAGCATGGGCTCTCCCCTCCCTTGAATCACAAAACATTCATTCAACCAGCATACACTCTGTCATTATGCCAATCATTCTCCACCATTTTAACACACAACCCTTTTAATTTTTTGTTTTCATACTCTCCAAATTTCCACTTTGTATACGTTATTTACTTGGCTTGGTATTTTTGTTTGTTGCGTATTAATTTTTATTTTGTATTTACAGTGAATATCTCTTGTTTGGATGGCTCATTTTTTTTCTTTCACCAGCTCAACATGAAATTGCATATTTTTTCAGTGTTTCTTTTTTTCATTTCTCACTCATATCTTTCTCCTCTCCTCAAAATCCCTTAAATATTTTGGTTGAGTTTTTTTTAACTTATCTCACCAGGTAAGTCATTTTTTTCATTTTTGTTGATTTTTGATTTGCTAATCATAATTTTTTTTTTGCTTTTTTTTGCTTTTTTTTGTTTTTTGTTTTGTTTTTTTTTTTTTTTTTTGTAAGTGCTTCACTTTTTTTTTCAAGGTTAGACTAATTTTTTTTTATTTTTTCTCTCCCTCTTTTCTCTCTTGTCCTGCTCTTTTTCTCTCCTTTTCCCCCTTCTTGACAGCCTCAATCCCCTCTTTCCCCCCTTATTCTCTTCCTCACCCCTCATTCCTCACCTTTCCCCACCTTCCCCCCCTTTTATCCCCTTTAAGTGTTCTTTTTTTGCCCTCTTTAGGCCCCTTATACCCCCCCTCATCCCCCTATCCCCTCCACCGCTTCCTCCCCTACCCCCTTATTGCTTTCCCCCCTCTCCCCCCTCCCCCCTCCCCCCTCCCCCCTTATCCCTTTCACCCCCTCCCCTCTCACCTTGCCTCCACCCCCCTTTTATCCCTAAACATATCAATTGCTTAGCAATTTTTTTAGGGATAAAAGGGGGGTGGAGGCAAGGTGAGAGGGGAGGGGGGAGGGGGTGAAAGGGTTAAGGTTGGAGGGGGGAAGTGGTGGAGGGGAGAGGGGGGGAAGTGGTGGAGGTGAGAGGGGGGTAAGGGGGGGAAAAGGGGTGAGGCGGCTTAAAGGGGCCAAAAGAGGTGTCTGAAGGGGGCAAAAGGCGCCTCAAGGGGGGGGGGAAGGGAGGAGGAACTGGTGAAAAAGGGGGGTAAGGGGACTTTGAGGAGATCAAGAAGGGGGAGGGGGGGTTTGAGGACACCAAAATGAAGGAAATGAGGCAGACAAGGAGGGGTGATATGGGAGTTTGTAAAATATAACTTTTATTATTTTGATTAACAATTTTTTAGTTTTTTTGTTTTTTTACAGAATATCATTATTTTATTTATTTTTATTTTTTTTTTACAGAATATTATAAAAAAAAATATTTTTTTATGGTTCAAGCTATTTAAAAAATAAATTTGGTGTGTTTATAATTTTGATCTTTTTTTTTTTTTGGGAATAATTTTTCTGATGCAATTTTTTTTTGTTTAAATTTTTGAGTATAGTTTTTTTTTATCATTTTTTGTCAAGTACTTTAGGTGGTATATCTAACACCAAATAAATTTAAAATTCATTTATTTGGCAAATAATTTTACTGATGTTTGTTTTTATTTTTGTTTCAATTTTTTTTTCAAGGACAGTTTTAGTAATTGATTTCTTAACAAAAAACAATTATTTGGATTATTTTTTATCAATTAAATTCTCAAGGTTGAATAAAAACAAACTAAATTTTGTGAGTATTATTTTTTTTCCATTTTATTTTTTTGGTTTTTGACACAATTTTTTTTTTCAGAGAAAAAAATGTCTATTTTGTCAGAATCACCTCTTACTTCTCTATCATCATCCTCCTTATCATCTTTATCATCATTTTAAAATTCAACTTCATTTCAATCATCATCCAAAATATCAAAAAAAAAATAATTATGATTGAAGTCAGCAGAGTAAAAGAAAATTAAAAAAGAAAATTCATTTGAATTGCTTATTTGGCCATATATCAAATATTGAGTACTATAAAACTAGAGTGGATCAAAAAAATTCTTATCCAAAAAAGTCACCAGAAGATTTAATGTATTTAACCAAATCAGGAGAGGATTAAATTAAAGTAGTTATCAGTAATTCTATTAAACCTCAATTTATTTATGAAAATCATTCTTTTAATGGTTCAAAAGATGAAACCTTTAATCAACTATCTTACCTCATAATAACACTATATCAAATGGCTTTGGTTTGCTTACCAATAAGGAATATGAATTTGTTGGGTAGTATTATAATTGGATTTGGTTGGAGACCAGGATTTGATAACGGCTATTTTCTTGGTATGTCTGATAATATATGTTTCATTCTTAAAACCATGTCACTAATTTTATTTCCATAGGCATCTATTCTTTACTTAAAAATTTATCAAAAGCTGAAAAAGATGACAATTTTTGCTTATGGGACACCTTACCTTCTTTCAATACTTTTATCGCTCTTTGCCTTAAAAAACTCTGCAATAAAGCTTTTGAAAAGAATCATCAACTTGCAACCAAAGTTGGAATACTGAATTGGTGTGACTCCAAATGGGAAGAAATTAGCAACCAATATCTTTTATTTTCAAATGTTATTATTATTCATTCAGGATTCCACAATAAGATTCATATCCATAGGAATGACACCGATTATCTTACTTTTGGAATTTTCTCATATATCAATCTGATAACTGTCCAACCAATACCATCTCCAGCTAAAATCAAAGAACATGGATTATATTTTCCAGACCATCAGTGCATGATTGATTTTGGTTTGGGAAATGGTGTGATTGAAACAATTTGGAACTCTTCTCAGGATCATCACCAAACAACCAAAGCTCCACCTGTCTTGAAATCTTGTCAAGATTTCACACATTTCAGATGTTCTTTTCAAATCAGTCAAAACTTAATCCACCAAATAAACAAGGTAAAATAAGAAGGTAAGTTTAACAGATATAAAAAAATTTTATGCAGATCAAAAAAGTATGGGGATTAGTAGAGTCATCAAATATTTTTTATTTTTTCACAAATTTTTTTTATAAATAACTCTTATATTTCAAAGTCCTAAAATAAAGTAATGGGCCAATGACCCTGTGTTGTATGAATGGTAATCATGATAACATTACATTGTTTCATAGGGTTCATCTTGCCTATACCTGTGGAAAGTCCTAAACTTAGTTTCCCACATTTTGGTGGGATGAATTTTTATTACTTTAAAACTAGGGATATTGATATATATTAGTTGTTTATATATTAATTTATGTAATTATATTTAATTTTGGTGATTTTCACCCCTTACCTCAATAAAATGCAGGGGAGGGTATTGCCAAATTTTCAAATCTGACATGTTAAATTAATCACTTAGAAAATTTTTTAGAGTTTTTTTGACTTAGCTGTATTTAGAAAATTAAATATAATGATTTGAATGTAAAGAAGAAAAAATGTATGAGTTTTTCAAATTTTTTCATTAAAAAAATCATCTAGAATCAAGACCTTTAAAAAGTCAGCACATATGAAATTATCACCAAAAAGAAATAAAACAAAATTAATTTAACCAAACAAACAAATAATCTAATATGTTGCAATAAAATGTTTCAAATCTCAGTGAGGAGTGTGTGCCAAAGATTAAATATTAGCTTCAATTCATTCTATCAATAAAACTTTGTAAGCAAAATAAAAAAAACTAGTTATCAAACATTTTCATTAAGTGTTCGATTTCCTCAATAGATTTATTAGCTTCAACACAATCTCTCAAGAAATCTTCCTTTTTTGAACCTTCTTCAAAATTATACTTGAGTTTCATTTGATCCAATAGGAAATTGTACTCAAGAGCCTTCTCCTCTTTCTTTATCTTGAATTTCTTCTCCTCCAGATCATGTGCCCTGTCATCCCTCTTTAAAGAAAGCTTGAATTTCTTCTCCTCCAAGTCATGTGCCCTCTCATCCCTCTGTAAAGAAAGTTCAAATTTCTTCTCCTCCAAGTCTTGTGCCCTATCTTCCCTTTGTAAAGAGAGCTTGTATTGTTTCTTTTGAAAGTTGAGAGTATCTCTTGCAACTTCAGCTTTACCTAGAGTGAAAAGGAATATTAACAAAAGAAAAGAAAAGCTCCCTTAATTATTAAGAGGTATGCTATCACTTACCAGATTCACGTTTCTCCAGAAAATCATCAATGGAAGAAAAAGGGGTTTGGGAAAAACTATCTCTGTTTTGCTGTCTATGACTGTTGAAATTCAAAGTAGTTGATGGTCTTTGCTTTTTTTTGGAGGTAACATTTTCCTCTTCATCATTGATGCTAGCTTCAGACTCACTTGCTTGAGGATCCAGGGTTCATTCATTAGCCTTTTTAAAAATAAAAAAAATGAAACAACTAGACAAGAAATAAAAAACTTACGGGAGTGTGATCACATTGGTTTATATCACCATAAGGATCTATTGGAAAGCTATCTAGATTTGTTGAATTTAGAACAGGGGAGGCTTGAGTGGAGGGAGAGGATGGGAAAAGATTTCTTTTGACATCATGTTTGGAGATAGCATCTTCACCATCCAACATGTTGGCAGAATTAACATCAGCTCGCTCTCCAAAAATAGCATCCACCTCTTTTAAAGTATGGACATAGAGATTCAAGTTTATCATCTATGGATTTTATGCCCTTACTGATATCAATGTCGGTAATACCAAAACCAGTAGAAAATGAAAGAGTCTCTGCCTTCTTGTATTTGGCTTGGTAATGCTTGAAATGTTCAGACATCTGTTTAGGCAAAAGATCAATCCTTCCCTTTGTCTTATTTTGTAATTCATTGGCCATTAGCAGATAGCCATTGACTTTTGACGCAGGGGGCCATCCTACTTTAGTTGCATTCTCAGTACCAAGACAAGAATCATAATTAGTTTTTATTTTTAGCCAGTTGATAAGTATGAGATGATCATCTTTTTTTAGTTGACCAGTCTTTGATCTCTCAGCTGAGCAGGGGAAAGAGGGAGTAATGGGATTTGAAGAACAACTGGGGGAAGGCTGCCTTTGAGAAGATCTATGATGATGGGACATGTTGAGATATTTGAAGAGGAAAAGGAGAAGAAAAAAACAGATGAGATGGGGAGGGGTTTTGAATGGAAATGAATAGACAGGATGGGAGTGCACAGCAAGGTAGGGAGGCTGGCACATCCAGAAAGTTGTCCAAGATGTGGTTATGAAAAATTGAGGACAAAAATGTCAGATAGAGGTGAACATTGACATGTAAAAGGTCTAATAACCCAATTTTTAGCAAAAATAATTGCAGAAGATAATTGGGGTATAATGATTTTTATCCACAATTAATTTAATTGCGGATCAGTCGACATTGATAACCCCTAATGTCTTTCCTAAATACTCACAAGAATATGATATAGGTAAATAAAAAATAAAAATAAAACTTCAATTCAAAGAACTTGTATATTAATTCAATTTTGAAAATAACATAATTACTGTTGATACCCTTCTCAATTTCACAAACTTTCTAATATTTAACTTGTAAAAAACCTCATTATTTTATATATACATATAATTTCAATTTTGTAAAGTTCAACTTTCAGGTGGTCCAACTGCTAATTCAACAATTAAACGACAAGCGCATTCAAGGAAAAGGAAAGGGCTGGAGGCTGCACCAAGTTGAGGGGATTGGCCTAAACCTGCACCAGCACTAGCCAATCGGCGGTTATGAGTACTTGTCCAAGGGCTAGATGAAGGTGCATTAAACCGATATGGTTTGGGCTTGGCTGAATCTGGCTGTTGTTCTGAAATAGAATCATCATCATCGTCTGTGGCCAGCGCCGGGGGTATTAACGGAGAGGGTGAATCATTAGGAGTATGGTTGGGGTTAGGCTTAATTTTACGATAACCCAGGTTCCGAAAGTCAACGAGATAGTTGTTCATGTCTATCTGATACAGTTGTAAGTCCATTCGCACCTGTTAATAAAATATGTTACAGATATTAGTCACAGAGATTATCATGAAAAACAATCAACATAAACACAAATAATGATCACAGCCATGCCATCTTCAATTGATTCAAATGAAATCAAATATCACGATTAATCATCCCGGAAAATTTGGGGGGAACTCGCCAACGAATTTCCCCAAATTCTCCGTGGTGAACTATGCTTCTTAAAAAAATATTTAATTAAATGAAAAATAATACCCCCTCGCGCTCAATGAGTATAGATAGATATTAGAGAATGAGATACAGCCGATATTTTGAAAGAACTAGATTTATCTGGATTTTGAAGATATTTTACCAGCATGAAAAATCTGGCCTAGCCATCAAGACAACTTACCATTACGTCATCCAACCGGCATCGGGTCTCAATAAAATAAAGATCTTGAGCTTTTTTAACTTTTTCTTCTTCTTCCCTTCGTTTTCTTCTTCTTTTTTCACCCTCACTCTCTGGTCTCTCAACAGGAGACACTCTTTCGTTGATACCATCTTTGTCACTTTTTGTATCAGATGTTGAACTTCCTGCAGTACTGCTTTCTATATTTTTAATTGTAATACCCAAATCCAATTTTTTCCTTTCAGTCAAATCTTTACGCTTGAATTCAAATCCTAAACTCTCTAGAGTGCGATAAATTTCAAGCATGACGGTCATAGGAGGGCTTTTTGACCGGATTCCAAAATGCCATTTTGTTCTACCAGTTTTGCGAGTTTTTGTCATAGCCTGAGTGGGATCATTTGCAGGAGTTAGAGCTTGATGACCATGATTCAACGGCCAAGCAGGGTTTTTAAGTAGACTACTCTTAAGTGATCGCGTCCCCCCTGAGGTGCTGGCTTGAGTTGATGAGAGATGGCCACCAGATTGAGGTAAGGTATGCGGGAGAATACGAATGTAACTTGGAACCGAAATTTCAGGCTGATCTAAACCTCTATTAAAAGATGTGTCGGCGATGCCTGAATTCGGTGTTGATACAGATGATGGACCCCCAGAAACAATCCGATTTCTTAAGCTGCTGGAGCGACCCACTCCGCCCGAGCCTTCACGAAAACCGCTACCGTTACCCGAACCACTTCCTGCGCCACCGGCTTCACTAATCGAGCTACTTCGCCCAACTTGAACGGCAGAATATAAAGGTTCTCGATCATCAAGATGAGCACCTTCTTTCATCCTTCGGTAATCTCTTGCGAGCTGGTATGCCAATCTCATGTCACTATCTCCACCGGACGTAAGGATACTCCAAATATCATCGGATGAGACCCCTTCAATCATTCCAACCAAATCATTAACGACACGCTGATCCACAATTCCAACGCCCTCTACCCATGCTCGATCCAACTTTCCGGGCGTGTAGGTTGTGTCATTCGGTTCGACTGCACAAGAGTCTTCATTGGCTTGAGGAGAAAATGAATGGATTGGAGGGATATGATGTTGCGAGCGGATGTTTGGGGTTAGATAACTTACACTTTCTGAATCAGAGGTACTTCCTCTTCTGTTAGGATCTTCACTTGGATTGGGTGGATGAAAGGGAACGGCGAGATAGTCAGGCAAATCAACGTTGAACCACTCAAGTTGACGGATTTCAGGAATCGTGATACGTTTATTGACATCGACGACGAGCATTCTACTTAAGAGATGACGTGCACCAGGGGACAAATGAGGAGGCAGAGAATAAAGACCGCCTGAGGAAAGGATGAAGCAATAAGGAAGTCAACAATAGTCAAGATGGTGAGCCATGATGAATAAAGATAAGACGCTATGCTTTTATGGACTCAACTATTGATTTTCTTGAACAACATCGGGATGTGATCATCATCAAACGGAAGTCTTCCACACAACATGACAAATAAGATCACGCCGCATGACCAAATGTCGATTTCAGGTCCTGCATAAAGTTTTCCGCTAATGACTTCTGGAGCGGCATAGTTTGGACTTCCACAACTGGTTTTCAGAAAGTCTCCGTCTCGCATGATATTAGATAGTCCGAAATCGGCGATTTTGACATTAAGATTGTGGTCGAGGAGGAGACTGTAATGCGAATGATTGGCAGTGATCAATAACACTGTCTTTAATGCAAATCAAACACTCAACCTTGATGATGAATCCGATCGAAAGGAAAACATTAACTCAACTTTTCCGGTTTCAAATCGCGATGAACAATGTTATGAAAATGACAATACTCGACAGCACAAATGATTTGCTGAAAAAACCGTCGCCCTTCGGGCTCTTGCATTTTGCCAACCTGATTAAACACATCCCAGCAATGACACCAAGTGTCGATACATAACACTTGTCAGAAAATAAACTAGGAGGATACTGGTGGATAAAGAATGGCTAGAGGGGTAAGAAGTTGAAAAAGATGAAACAGAACATACTTGGACAATATAATCAAACAATTCCCCTTTAAGGTATTCAATGACCATGACAATGTCATTGTTATCTTGAATGACATCGTACCTGGGGCAATCAATAATCACAAAAGGGTGAATCATAGGCATAAGTTGATTGGAAATGAATAGTATAAAAAGGACCTGTATCGTTTCTTTTTATTTATTTTTTTGAAAAAAAAGCAACCCTAAACGCACAATTTGATGATATGAGGATGTCTAAGGAGACCAAGGTATTGAATTTCTCTTTTAACACGATCTCTCATTTCTTGAGTGAAGATTTTCTTTTTCGATAAAAATTTCATGGCAACATGAAGATGAGTAAGTTTGTGACGAGCAACTGATAGAGATAAAACATCAACACCATAGTTAAAAAAAAAGTAAACAAAATACGTTAATCTGTAAATGAAAAGAGAAAATATATGTATCAAAAGCCTGACGTTTGACCTTTCCAAAGCTTCCATGGCCGAGAGTTTTGACTATTTCAAATGCACCAATGGTCTTGAGCTCGTCATTCCTTCGGGAACCACCAGAACCTGATCCATGACTAGGATGAACAGGGGTAGAAGCAGCGGACTTTCTTCGGGATCGGTTCTCAGGCGGCGGAGTGTGTTTGGAATGATGTGAATGGACGTGGTGGCTCATAGGTGGGTGGTTTCTGGTGTTGAAATACTGATGATGAGGGAGGAATGATGAATTAGAGAAGATGAATGATTAACTATAGGATGATGGGTGGTGTTTATAAATGAAAGATGATGGACAAATCTCAGTTGCAAAATACAGACCGCGAAAACTCCAAGTGTTATGCAGATAGGCTTATGTACTTATCAATTAAACATATATAAACTTTGAACTCAACTGAATTTTCCTTTGTTTTTTTTCTCCACTCGACGGGTGCCCCATGACCACAGTTTGGGAGTGTATAAGTTATGACAGGGTAAATCACTCACTCTCTAACTCCCGAAAAAATAATAAGTAATTTACTATCTGTTATAAAAGTATATATCTAACCTTTTTGAACCTTACTCTTTTGACTTGCCAATTTTCTAAAATACTTTTGTTTTCTGAGCAAGAAACATTATACGATAATGAAGATCACTACCAATAAATTAAGTAAAAAGAGGAGGAATTAATAATGTGAAAATCTGCGAAATTTCCCGCCGTAAATTATATTTTTCATTTTTAGTAAAAAACTTTTCTTTTCTGATCAAAATATTTTGGCGTTGACGTTGAGATGGAACCCATTTTAATAGAGAGTATCGGCGTTAAAAATCGTTTATTAATTAAAACGTCTTCTTTGCCACAAAAATACAAATACAAACTCAGCTTCAATTTGGCTTTAAAATAAAATGGTTTGGGGAGCAGTATATGCTATATGTGAAACATTAATCATGGTTAATTTAGTGGGGAAAAAATGACATTTTTCAATGGCTAATTTGGCGAAAAAAATCTCATATTCCTTTTACACAGTGCTTACACTCTTGCCTTCTATTTCACTAAAAACGCTTATTGCCCTACTTTTGTCAAAAAAGCTGACAATCACAACATGAGTTCAGTGTCAATCCAATTCAAAGTAACTTGTCGCCTTTTCTGGTCGCACTAAAAAAAGGGGGTAAGATTAGCTAGCGAGTCCCCTCGCTCATCACTCTTCAAAAAACCTGGTTTGAGCTGGGTTGTGTACAAAAACACATAATGACACAAAAAAGGCTCCAACTGGATCCAAACTGGGCTCAACTTAGGGTTTACAAGAAAAAGAAAAGGCCTCAGTTTCTCTTAATAAAAATGGCTTTTTTTTTTGGACCACCAAATCAGCCATGATTACTTTGTCATATATGAAATATCTTGCACCAAAAACTTTATTTTCTTTGACTATTGAAGTTGAGTTTGTTGCTGCACTTTTTTGACAAGAAATAAATTCTTATTAATGACAGATTTTGAAAATTGTTAACCCATAACAGGGTATGTCAAAGCGGGAAATATACTTTATAATACAAAATGTACTTTTTTTGTCCTTCCAAACTATCCACTTTTATTTTTATCTTTTATGGCTTATTTTTTCATCAAAAATCTCATTTTCCTTAAAAATGAAACTAAATTTGTAGTTGTAGTTTTTTTGGCAACAAATGCCTTCCAATTAACAGCAGATTTCTAACTTTGGTATCCCCTCCACAGGGGGAAAAAGCTCTAAACTAGATGTCCAGTTCAGTTTTTGGTTGAAGGGTACAATTCGGGGTCTGATTTGTCAAGTGACCCTGTTTAACCCCACCTTTTTTTTTTGCTTTTCTGACATTGGCATTTCCTTTGCTCATGTCCTCTCATCTTCATGGATTCATGAAAAACTTCTATTACTTTCTTTTGTTAGTGTTTCATTCTTTTTTTCACCACTCATCCTCCTCACCCACTTCTTACACTTTGTAACCTCCACCTACACCTCTTGCACATCCTATTCTCTTTATTTACAAGCCTCCCTGCACCACACCACCTTGATCCTCTTCCAAAGGCAAAAATAAGGTGGGCTCAAAAAGTGACATTAGGGGGTATCAAAGTTGACTGATCCGCAACTAGGGATCAGGAATTTTTTTCCCGGGATCAGACATTAATAATTGAGGAAGATTCTTATCCACTAGCCCTGAGGCTAGTGGATAAGGAATCCACGATAATGCATTATCCCGCCTCTTATACCCCAATTTCCATTCCTAATTACTGTTCCCAAACTCATCACATCCATGATGGATTTTTAATAAAGTCACATGACTTATAATTGATGATGCCATCCTTAAGTCTTTTCTCACTCTATGCTGCTTAATTTTGGTGGCAAACACTTAAAGTTTTTTTCTATCTACACACCCCAACTGCACATTTGGCGGTGAATTCCCACTTCCCTCATCACATAAGCCTTCCACTGACAACTATGAAACACCTCTCTACTAGGCAGCTACATCACTCAACTGTGAATGCTATCACTTTACTTTTAGTTCTTTACTATAAAACATACTCTGATTTGGAAGATGCTTTAGCCTATATGTCTTTTCTTTCCAAAAAGTGTTACATAAACCCAAGGGGGCCAAATCTTCATAATGATCCCAGATATGATCTCTGGTCTATTCTCAACATTCCTCAACTAAACTTCTCTCAAATATTTTGAGCTTCTCCCAATTCTTTCTTCAAAATTTATCAACTCATCTCCAAAAATCCTATATTTCATAACAATTCTCAAAATAATCAGCATGATCCAGCTATTCAACTTGCTGTTGTGCTATGTCGCTTTGTCTCAAATGGAAATGGTGCTGCTGTAAGACATTTGGAAAATCTCTTTACCATAGGATATGGGACAGTGATATTATACACCAAGTGCTGTATGATTTCCATCCTTTCCCTCAAGTCTCAAACACTTGCTTGGCCAACTCCACAAAAGCAACTTGAATCCTCTCAAGTAATGCAAGCTGAAGGTTTCCCTGGATGTGTAGGATTTTTTGAGGGTACAACTATACCTTTGAGTCAAAAGCCTGCTTATGATGGCAACCATTATTTTGATTGCAAAAAAAGGTTTCTTCAAAATGTTCTCCAATTTCACATCTTTCATAAACTGACTTTTTATCTTTGTTCTAGATACTCTATTGCTGCTCAACTTGTATGCAATGTCAATAAAAAATTTATTGCTTTTCTTAGTGGCTGCACCAGCTCATGTCATGACTCTTCCATCTTCCAAAAATGAGGATTTCTCAAACTCCTGACTCTTACTTTGACAAATCTCAGTACCTTCTTGCAGACTCAGCATATGCAAGTGGAAAGTACATTATAACTGCTTTCCATGGCTCAACTATAGAAAATGACCCCAAAACCACCTTTAATTATAACCTTGCCCAATCAAGAGTACAGATTGAACATGCTATTGGGATTTTAAAGGGAAGATTTTCTAGTCTCTGGGATCTCAAAATCCAATTTAAAAAAAATGGAAATCAAAACTGCAAATCATTGGATAATGAATTGCGTTATACTCCACAATATCCTAGCTGATTTAAAGGATGAGTGGAATGATCTTTATGAAGAAGAGGATCCTAAACCAGCACCAGCTTGTCACGCGCCACGTGACACTCGAGGCAAAAGTAGCTCATTAAATCAATAAAATAGAAGTCTAAATCCATACTCAAAGTGCAGAAAACAATTCTACATAGCAACTGTGACTTTCCTTTGTGTACTAACTATTAAACCACGCTAGTCTAAACTCTAAATCTAAATTAGTAAATCTCTCAATAGTGTGTCTCAGTCTTTTCCTCAATAAGCAATGCACAGCGCAATAGTCAATGTAATGGTGCACTAAAAGGTTTATTAAATGTCTGTGAATTATTAAAAGGTGTAGTGAGCATGGACGGAATGGATAGTGGAGGATTAAAGGGTTAACGGATGTTATTCAGGAGGGTCCAGGTGTAATGGATGTATTTTTAATGGTCTGTGGTGTGCGGAATAGTGGATGGGTATGAGGTCAATGCTAGGAGGAGTAAAGGATATAAAAGGGGTTGGGTTTTTGGTTCGACATTCTTTAGAATTAAATTATAAACTGTATATATAGTTAATAGTGGTAAAGCTTTAGGTTAAATCATTATTATTGTATCTTTCCTTATTTTCTCAATAATCATTTCTAAATCCTAAATCTTTGATTATTGAGTTTATAACCCTTTGTGAGATTTTAAGAATTTTAACTTTACCTTTAAATTATATTAGAATTCTTCTCAAACATATCTCAAAGCAGTAGCTCTTCCTTCGAGTCATCTTCAAATCACTTCCTCAAACATTTCCTCTGTGCATCGAAGAAGTTTCTAAAACTCCTCCCTCCATCTCACTTTCAGGAACACCCTTGACCTTGTGCGTAGGTTGTCCGGTGACACGGCTCTCCCCTCCCTTTAATCACAAAATACTCATTCAACAGGCATAGGCTCTGTCATTATGCCTATTACTCTCCAACATTTCTCTTCACCACCCTTTTAAATTATTTTTTGTACTATCCCAATTTTCAACTTCCTTGTTTTTTTCACTTGTGTTATTTTCATGTTCCATGTTTTATTCACTTGTGTTGGTTATTTATTTGCATAAATAAAACTTTGAATTTGCTGTCAATCCTCTTTTTTGGATGTCTCATTTGTTTCATTTCATCAGCTCAACATAAAATTGCATATTTTCTGCAATTGCATAATTTTTCACTGTTTCTTTTTTTCATTCATTCCTCATATCCATTTCCTCCCCTCCTCAAACATCCCTTAAATATTTTCAATTCCTCTATTTTCTCATCTCATCTCTCCAGGTAAGTCATTTTTTTCTTATTTTTGATTTTTTTACTTGCTAATTATTTATTTTTTCTCTTTTTTTTGTCCTTTTTTTTCTTTTTTTTTGTCCTGTAAGTGCTTTTTTTTGGTTTTCAAGGTTAGACTAAGTTTTTTTTTGTTTTATCTTTTTTTCTTTTTTTTCACCCTCTATCATTCCCCTTTCTCCCCTCTTTTCTCCACTTCTTGGCCACATCAAGTCCCCCCTTTTACCCCCTCAACCCCCCTTTAATACCTCCTTGCCCACCTCAGCCCCCCTTTACCCCCTCCTTGCCCGCCTCAAACCCCCCCTTCACCCCCCTTTACCCCCTCCTTGGCCCCCCTTCACCTCTCCTTTACCCCCTCAATCCCCTCCACACACCCCCCAGTACCTACTTATCAAATTACTATTGATTCAATATGTTAATGAACAATTTCTGATGATCATTCATTAACATATTGAATTTCTAACAATTCAATAAGGTAGTGAATGATTGCTAGCCATTGTTCACTAACTTATCGAATTGTTATTTATTTGATAAGATAGGTGTAGGGGGTTTGTGCAGGGGTTTGAGGGGGGTTTGAGAGGGTGAAGGGGGGGGTGAAGGGTGGGTTTGAGGCGGGCAAGTATGGGGTAAAAGGGGGGTAAAGAAGGGGTAAAAGGGGGTAAAGGGAGGGTAAAGGGGGACTAAAGGGGGGGTTTGAGGCGGGTAAGGAGGGTTTAAAGGGGGGGGGTTTGAGGTGGGAAAGGGGGGCATTTTGAAGCAAGAAAAAAAAGACTAATCTCTGCTTTATGATTTTTTTTACTGAATTTTTTTTTCTTTCCCTTAGTTTCTGGACATTTCCCCCTGTTTCCAAAATAAATCAGGTAATTTTTTTTTTGTGTTTATTTTTGCAAATAATAAATTATTCTGAAATTTACTGAATTCATTTTTTTTTTAAATTTTATTATAATAAATTGAATTGAAGGACATAAAGTGGTATTTCCAGAAGCAGGTAAGTAATTTTTATTTACTTACTCTTTTTCTTTTTTTTTGGTGAATTTTTTTGTTGTTTCAAGAACTTTATCTGGTATTTCAAAAACCATTCAGGATTTATTTTTATTTTTATTTTTTTGCAATTTATTTAACAGTTTTTTTTTCTTTTTTTTTTTTTCTTTTCTTTTTATAAATTTTTTTTCTAGGATATTGCCTGGTACTTCAATCATAATTCAGGTTTTTATTTTGAATTTTTATTTTTTTTCATAATTTTTACTGATTTTTTTGCATTTTTTTTTGTTATTTTTTTTACCAAATTTTTTTTCTTTTCAATTGTTTTACTGATAAATTTATATTGTTGAATGTTATTTTAATATATATATTTTTTTATTTATATTTTTGTGTTTTATAATTTTTTTTTCCAGGACGTTACTATGGAAAATTTAACTTTCTCATCTTCACTATCATCAATTTCTTCTGAATCATTTTTATCCTCTCTTTCTTCCTTGTCTTCAAATCTTGAAAGCTTCAAGAATAACCATCAAATTTATTCAACTTCTTTTTCTTTATCTTTACTTTCTTCTATCTCTTCAATATCCTTCACTTATATTCTTTCTTCCAATCAATCTGAGCTTTCCTTACCAGAAAAGAAAAAGCAGAAAATCATGGGACCAGCTAAAGAATCAAGCAATTCAAAAACTGCGCAATATGGGGGGCAGACTTGATAGCAACTCTGAAACCTTAAACTCAAATTCACCACAGATTGAACACAAATTGAGCTATTGACAAATGAACCATACAATAAGGGATGAACACCACCCAGCAGAACAGTTTTAGGTGGGCTTTCAAGTAGAGTTCAGTCTGAGTTCCATATGAGTTCAGTCTGAGATCAGGTTGGGGACTTGCTAAAAAGTACACCCCCTATATTGTGTAGTGATAGAAGAAATTTTATCAAAATAGAAAATTGATTAGGATGAAGATATTTTGCAAAAAATTCTTTGGACATTTGGACAATCTCAAATTTTATAAGACTTCAATATCAAATATTAAGAAATTGTTTTTAAAAAAAACATCAAAAACCTTACAGAAGGCAGTATAGATCTCATTGTTTCAGTTGTCAATAAAGGATACAAACCTTAATTCATCTTAGAAGTTCATTCATTTAATGGGAAAAAGAATGAAGTTTTTTGCCAGCTTTCTGATTTAATTTCTACTCTCTATCAAATGGCTTTGGTTTGAAAACCCTTATCAAATAAAAATATGATTTCTGGTGTCATGAAAGGTTTTGGTTAGTAACCAGGATATGATCAAGGAGTTTTTTTGGTGTTTAAATATTTTTTTATAATAAGTATTTTTTAATTTTGTCATATATTTCAGGAATTTATTGTTTATTGAAAAATTTGAAACCGGAGCAAATGGAAGAAGATCTGAAACAATGGAATTCTTAAGTTTAATTTAATATTTTCTTGGCAAATTGATTTAAAAAATTATGTATTCAAGCTTTTCAAAAAAACCATCAACTTGCTTTAGAATCTGGTTTACCAAATTGGTCAGATCCTGAATGGGAAGAAGCAATAAATATTGAAGACCCAGTGTCTTTTAATTTATTAATTGTAATCTGACTGTTAGTAATATTTCCACGCTGCTAGAATATTTATCAATCACCTTTTAATTTATTAATTGTAATCCGACTGTTAGTAATATTTCCACGCTGCTAGAATATTTATCAATCACCTAAAATCATACCATGATTAGTTATCAGTGAAAACAAATATAGTACACCAATAATACCTGTCCCCAGTGATTGATGAATGGGCAACGATATTAACGTAAGACGAATAATAATTAAATGAATTAAAAGAGAGAGAAAAAATGATTTATTATGATCAATCAGTTTTCAGTGGAAAGAAAAGAAATACAAGATTGGATAGGTAACAAGTACAAACTCTATCAACTATATATAATCTCATACTATAACTATTCACCCTTACTAACAGATCACAACATAAATCTATACTCGTACTAAATCTAGCATTGTGTTGAGCATGTGTAGAAAATGTAGGAACTTGACCACCTATCCAGACGCATTCTTCAAATCTAGTATTGTGTTGAGCATGTGTAGAAGATGTAGGAACTTGACAGCCTATCCAGGCGCATTCTTCAATACCCCCCCTGCTTCACACATGATAAGATTTAATCGTCTTTTGTCATTTTCATATCGTATGCGAGGTTGTTGTTTAGTAAACATGTCTGCCAACATATCAAGAGTTGGACAATAGACAATATGAAGTTCATTTCGTTTTACCTTTTGCCTTAACCAGTGATAGTGAACATCAATATGTTTGGACCGCTCATTAATTTGAGCTTCTTTAGATAGAAATATTGCACCGCTATTATCACAAAACAACTCAGGAGCATTGATACTACTTAGAATTTGAGGAGTGAGAAAAGAAATATTTAGTGAGAGAAACAGCTTTGAGATCCAAATGAGCGTTTTTGCACAATCACACATGGCAATATATTCCGCTTCTGTAACAGAAAGGGTGACTACTTTCTGACGTCGACTTTGCCAGGAAATAGGACTATTGTTCAAAAGAATGACATAACCTGTGATAGAACATCTTGTAGATTTGCAATTGGCATAATCAGCATCACTGTACAATTGGAATAAAATGTTTTCTTCATTTCTTTTATACTTTAGACCAACAGACTTATTGGTAACTACATACTGAAGAAGTTTAAGAGCAAGCTTCCAATGAGTCGGTGAGTGATTAGAATTAAACTTTGACAGGGCATTCAGTGCCTGACAAATATCAGGTCTAGTTGAGACAGCTAGATAATTGAGTGAGCCAATTAATTTGTGGTATGGGTCATTCATTCCATCTTGAGTTTCCTGGGGTGATGGATCAAGCAAAACACAGCCAACAGGAAGAGGTGTTGACAATTTTTTACAGTCACCAAGATCAAAACGTCTTGCTAATTCATCAACATACGATTCTTGACTAAGGGTAATAAAGTCATCAAGATAAGTAATTTTGATACCCAGATGATGTGTTGGCTTGTCCGTCTATTTCACTTTAAAATGTTCAATTAAATCATTCTGAAGTTTTTTAACAAGATAAGGATTGTTTGAGAAGACTAAACCATCATCCACATGAAGATGTATAAAAATGAATTTATCATTCTTCTGAAATATAAAAAGTGACTCATCACCCTCAGCTTCGGTAAAATTTAGTTGATTCATGACAGCAACAAATTTTTCTTTCCATTGCCGAGGTGCCTGCCAGGTGCCATACAAAGATTTACGGAGTTTCCATACTTTATCCTTCCCTCCTTGTTCATAACCCTTCACTTGAGTAACATACACATCATCTTTCATGACACCATGTAAGAAGGCTGTTGAGATATCAAACTGAGAAACAGACCAGTTCCTAGCAGTGGCAAGAGACAGTAACAATCTGAAAGTTTCAGTGCGTCCAACAGAGGCATAGGTCTCCCCATAGTCAATACCCTCCTTCTGAAGATTACCAAGTGCTACCCAACGAGCTTTATATCTAATGACCCTACCAAGTTCATCCTTCTTTTTTGAAAGAACCCATGTACCCCCTATAACTTTCATGCCCTGTTTCTTTGTGACTAGATCACCCACATGATGTTCACAGAGATATTCATACTCAGAATCCATGGCTTCTTTCCATAACTCAGCTTCGGGACTACACAAAGCTTGTTTATAGGTAGGGTTATCTGGTGAGAAGCTGGCAGCAAAGCCATAGTAAGATGGAGGCCTTCATTGTCTAACTGGTCTCCCTTGAGTTGGCAAGGACTTGTTAAGAGTTGAATCCTTATCTTTGATATCAACAGAGTCGGAAAGTGGAGATTCTTCTTCTGATGAAAATTCAGGTGTAACCCGTCGCATGATTACTTTTAGTCGTTGAGGATTTTTGGAAGATTCCTCAACAGAATCACTCTCTGATAACTCCAAAGCATCTCCTGGGACAAAGATTTGCTCAGGAGTTATAGAATTTGATTCTGACGGTAAACTAATAGGTACATTGACACTTGTAGAGGTAGGAATTTTAGTAGTATTAACTCCATTAGATGGAAGAAGAACATAATCTGGTACCTGCAGTATTGAACCCTTCTCATTGAAATAATTTTTTGATTCAAACACATCAACATTCCGAGAGATAAAAATTTTCCTAAGCTTTTGATCATATAGCCTATAACTTTTAGAGTTCTGTTCATATCCAACAATAGCACACTCGATACCTCTTGGTTGAAACTTCTGTGTTCAATCTTCTTTGGCAACATATCTTATAGCCAGTGAACCAAATCGTTTAATAAAGCTATAATCAGCTGTATGACCTCCTTCACAAGGCATATAATCATTAAGAACTTCTTGAGGAGTTCGTGATTTCAATTTAGAATGCGGAAGAAGATTCAACAAGTAATTGCAGCTTATTGCACATTCACCCCAGATGTAGGATGGACAGGCTGAGTCAATAAGCATAGTACAGATTTTATCAATCAGAGTTTTATTAAATCGTTCAGCAACTGAGTTATGCTGAGGTGTTCGGGCTGGTGCCTGTTCATGAGTAATACCACTTTTGTTCAAATGATCAATAAAATTATTGCTACCGTACTCTCCACCCCTATCACATTTCAAGAATTTAATTTTTCGTTCAAGTTTATTCTCAACATCAGCTTGATATTTCAAAAACTTGGAAAAAACCTCAGATTTGCATTTCATAAGAAAAATAGTAGAAAAACGTGTGCAATCATCAATAAAGGTCACAATAAATCTATGGCCACCAATAGAGGGAGGGTCAATCGGTCCTATAACATCAGAATAAATTCAAAACAACGGGACAGAGGCTCTCGGAAAGGTAGAAAGAAAAGGTATCTTCACTATTTTTCCTTTTGAACATGTCACACAACTGAATTTTTCATCAACAAAATCAATATCTTTTGACCTAAGAAATGTCCTAGTAGATTTGACATTAAGATGTCCTAGACGTTGATGCCATTGATACAAGGTTAGAGTTGTGGTTGTGATCATTAAAGCTTGATTATTTACATACCATAAGTTGTGTTTTTGGCCTTTCCGAGTGAGTTTTACAACAAGCTGACCGCTGGAATTAATAACTTGTGTCTCATTAGGCTCAAAGTTCACACTGTAGCCCATATGATTCAACTTATTAACTGAGATTAAATTTGCCGAAATATCATTGACAACAAGCACATTCTTGAGTGTTAGATGAGGACTGATAGAAAAATCACCCGCGTAGTCAGCAGTCAACACCTGAGATCCAGCCGTGTCGATATTGATAGTAGAGGCTAGTTTCGTGACATTTGACAGCAGTCATTTTTCTTTGACCATATGGGAAGTTGCTCCTGAATCAAGAATGAAACATGTGGTATTCTCCTTCGATCCTGCCAAATATGCTGACTCTTCGTGTTCTTGTTCAGTAACTAAAGAGACAGACTCAGTAGTTTTGTTGGCAGTCTTTGCTTTATCATTTTTTGAGTGAGACGGAATTTTCAGCTTCTTCAACTCTTCACGCAATTGAGTGATACAGTTTTCATCACTATGGCCAGTGTGACCCAAACAACACTTTAGATTTTTCTTATTCTTTTTATCAGGTGAAGTTTGTTGTTGTGAGTTTTTCTTTTTAGACTGAGCCTTAAGAGCATTAGCATTATCTGTTACATCGGTGTCACGCAATCGTCGATTTGCTTCAGACTTAAGGCTATCATAGACTTGCTCAAGAGTAAGATTTTTAAAATTTTGAAAAAGATTTTGAGTGATTCCCAGCATAGATTCGTGTTGAACACTCTTGATCAGAATCATCGCAATTATTTTTGAGGAAATAATTAGCTCCAAATCACTGGATGCGCTATCTACTAATAAGCTTTCTATTTCTTCAAACTTTCCAAGATGTTCTCTTAGAGAAGAAACACCATCCCACTTAAGATAAACCAACTGGTCTAAGAGATCAGACACTGTTGATGCGTTTCCTTCACCATAATCTGACAAAATTTTTTGATACGCAAGATAGGTAGATTTTGCCTTGGAGATGAGTAAAGAATCCCTAGGACTGACTGCATTGATAAGAATAAGTCGGGATTTGGATTCACCCTTACGCCAATTATTGGAGTCAACATCAGTGGGTTTACTGGCACACTTTATATGATGTGTTAAGTCGGTAGAATCAAAGTAAAACTCTATCATTGATTTCCACAGTGACACATTACCGGAGGTGAGAACCGGTGTGGTAGCCTAAAGTTTAGTACGGCACCTAAATATGTAAATGGAGTTATTACGGCGTGCAAGATTGGCGTTATTATTTTTTTATATAAAAAAGGGTTTTATTTAATTTATTTGAGTTTTAAATATGAAGAAATTGGTCACGAGCGAATGCCTACACGAAAACAATTTATTTTACGGAGAAAACTTATTTTTACGGTCTAAAAAATTTATAAGTATTAAGTTGAGTCACTCAAGAACCTTGGGAAATTTTCCCAGAATTTTTACTATTTTTCTTAAATTTTTAAATGAATTTTAAAGTTTTATAGAAATATTTACGTTTTCAAAAATTACTTAACTTTGATGAATTTTCACGGGGTAATTAGAGCTGCGCAGACTACGAAAATTAGTTTGGACGGGGTTTTCAGCTAAATCCACATATCTCCTCCGGATTCTGCTTACAGCAAGGCGACTGTAAGAGTTTACCTTACCATAGTTGGCGCCCAACGTGGGGTTCAATTTCTCTAGCTTTCTTTAAAGACTTACTTGGATCAAGAACGTTCTTAGCCTGCAAGAGGCTTATTTTCTGGAACTCTAATTGGATTTTTGTTATTGGCCTGCAAGAGGCTTGTTATTTTATCGATTGTTAACGCTTTTCATAACTTATTGGGATGTCTTCTTCTGCTGTTGCTTCTGAATCTTCTAACCCTCTTACTCCCTCAGTTAGAATTGTTTCTTGGGATGGCCAAAAGTTTGATGGGGAGGAGGTTAAATGGTTCATTAGCAGGTATGAAGCTGCTGCTGCTGTTGATGGTGCTTCTCATGTGGATATGGTGAAGCAAGTTAGGTTTTTTATTGCTGATAGGGAGGTGGAAAAAGAGGTTATTGCTATGCAGGCATTCAAGGACAAGGATTGGGTTAAGCTTTCTAAAGCTATGATTGATAGATGGGGTGTTAGGTTTACTATGATGGACCTCAATAAAATTGTTGGAGACTGGCAAGCAAAAGGTGGAGTTTCTTCTATGGCTGACTTCAAAAAGCTCTGTGTTCAGTTTGATGAAGTGGTGGAATATCTCATACTGGTGGACGAGTTAGTGCATGAGAACCAAGCAAAAGATTTGTTTTGGACAGCATGTAGCAGGGATATTCGAATGGACGTCTTGAAGGATCTTTCAAGAAAAGATTTGATGAAGGAACTGCCTAATGGTGAGCAGAAACTGCCGGCTCTGGAGGTTATCAAAGAGAACATTCAGGCCCATCTCAAGTTATTGGCGTTGGACAAATATCAAGAGTCATGCACTCAATATGTTAGCAAGGTTAGCGAAGTTTTGGCCAAAAACAACGATATTATGGTCAAAGCCCAGGAGGCCAAGAAGGCTCAAATGGGATTACCTGCTGCTAAAGTTGAGGGTAATGTAGATAATAAGATGGTCGATCATCTGGCCGATTTAACTAAACAATTAAAAATATTTGTTCAAGAGACTCAGAAGGCCAACAAGGCCCCAATCGCTTCTTCGTCGACGTCAACTTCTTATCAGTCTAGAGGGTATGAACGTCAAAATTATAATGGCAATAATAATGGTAACCGCTTCCCAGGCAATGGGAGAAATGGTGGGAATGGTGGTAATGGATATAGAGGTGGCTATGATGAGCCAAAGGTGTGCTCCTATTGTAATAGGAGGGGGCACAGAGCAACAGTTTGTTTTGCTCTTGATAAGGATATGGACGCTGGGCGAGTTTTATTCGATGGTAAAGTTTATAAATTTCCTGATGGTTCGTTCATCAAGCCCAGTGATGGACAGTCTCCTTCTGATTTGGTCAGAAGAATTTTAACGGCTGAAAGGAGAGCCAGATTTGAAGAGGTGACGGATGAAGATGTTAATGCCAAGAGTGGCAAAAATGGTAATGGTAATGGTGGAAAAGCTGACAAGGGCAAGGAGAAAGAGGTCGGTAAAGCCACATTTTCTACTTCTTTTGGTGGTTTAGAGCTGGCAACGGTTTCCCAGGTGGAGGGTAGCTGTATGGCTGGCGAATACGATGTTAATGCTGCTAGAAGAGCAGCTGCTACTAAGGCGAAAAGTAGCATTCAGAGCCAATTGAGGGCTAATCCTGGCAAGGCCAATAACAAAGTGAACCCTTACTCTAAGGACAAGAATTCTAGTGCTCAAACTGCTGCCAACAAATTGAACCCTTACTCTAAGGACGAATTATATAAAATGCAGAAGGGGATTGCTGATATGGGGCCCCCTAGTTATGGCAAGTTTGATTTAAATGGTGAGCCTATGCCAGAGGATGATTCGGATTCTGAGGAGGACTTACCGTTGGCGTCTCTACCCAGACCAAGTTTTAGTGGTCCCATCCCAATGGAGGGTGTAAGAAGGACTAGCGATGGATCAGGATTAGTGCAAGAAGCAGGTGACGGAGTTAGGGTTATAGAAAGTGAAGATGTTATTATGGGGGGTGAAGATGGCTCGGTTGGACCTCAAGAGGTACCAAGGGCCAAGGTTGTTAAATCAAAGGTCCAGTATGAGCGGCCAGTAGTTTCTGGTCAAGCTAATGCGATGGACGCAGTTTTGAATAGGGTGAATCAACTGCAGATTCCCTTATCTTTGGGGGAGTTATTTACAATTAGTCCGGCGCTTGCTGAAAAGCAAAAGAAGCATTTGACGAGGCGTCGGGTTTCCACTGGAGAGGTGGAATATATTTGTGAAAATGCTGAAAAGTTTGGTGAAGATTTAGATATGCATTTTTCCGCTCCCCTGGGTTACCTGGTGGTAACTCTTAATGGTAAAGAAGTAAAGGCCTTGGTCGATTCAGGGTCTCAAATTAATTTAATTTCATTGGAGCAAGCGACAAGTATAGGCTTGCCAATTAAAAGTGGAACTGGGGGAAACCTCAGAGGCATTGGAGGGCATGCAACCGAGATGATGGGTACAGCTGAGCATGTCAGGTTAGGCATTGGTGGATCTGTTGGTAAGGTTCACTTTTATGTGGCCAGAGGAGCAGTCAAAACTGTTCTTGGTGGTCCTTTTTTGATGTATTTTGAGGCCAGGATAGGGTATCAAGCTGGCATGGGGATTAGTTTGGAGATCACTGGTGAAGATATGCGGAGGTTACATATGCGTTTAGCGCCTCCTGGAGATGAAGGTTGGGAAACACGGCCAGGGATTACTACTCTGTGCCAGTGTTGTGTTTGTACCAAGAAGCGGCATATAAAACGGACGGCTTCTGGTGAATTATGTTTGTTGGAAAGGGATGAATGCCCTCATTTTTTGGGGTAGCAGGGGCTGATCGCTCTAATGTTGTATTCTCTCCTCATAATGAGATCCCGGATTGCAATAGGTCAGCTCACTTGGAGATACTTCAAGTGGATTCTCAATTATTTTCTGTTAATATTACTTTGGAGTACAAATACGTTTTGGACTTTTCCATATGTTTATTGGATTTACCCGGTTTTTCTATTAAATTTAAAAATGGTGAAAAAGGCAAAATGGGCCAAATTAGGTTGGATAAAAATTGGAAGGGTATGTTTTATGACCTCCAGCAAGAGGCTAAACTGCAATTAACTCATCAAAACTCAATAAAAAATCTCGGTATAATTAAAACACAAAAAAATAATTTTTGTGAAAATTCATTTCCGGACCTCCAGCAAGAGGTTAAACTGCAATTATCTCCTTCTATTACGGACCTCCAGCAAGAGGGTAAACTGCAAATATCACATCAAAATCCGATTAAAAATCTCAGTATAATTAAAACTCAAAAAAATAATTTTTGTGAAAATTCAATTCCGGTCCTCCAGCAAGAGGTTAAACTGCCAACTTTCTTTACGGGTGATTTACTGTTGGATAAGGGAAGCAAAGGTGTTGTAAAATCTGTTTATAAATTAGACGAGGGAAAGGAGAAAAGGGTAAAATTTAAAAATGAAATAAAATATTTTTCTAATTTTTCTTATTCTGATTCTGGCGATGAAGAAGATTCATTTGATGAAAGTTTTAATGGCGATACAAAAGAAAATGTTTTACCTCAAGTTAATTTAGATGTGGACGCAGCCAAATATAAGAAGGTAGCAAATAAAGTTCGACCTATTAATGAACTGCTACCTGCTGAGTTAAATCCACCTTTGAGAAGACCAAGGTTATCAAGAGATCCTTATGAAAGTCCCTTGGTAAAGAATCCGCCTGAATTTTCTGAGACGTCAAGAATCACTTTTGAGAGACTGGGTGTTGTTAATTTTGGACCTGATGGTTGGTTGTCTGGAGAAGAGATGAAGTTGTTGTTGGATGTGATGGTCAAGCAAGAGAAGGCCATTGCTTTTTTAGAAGAGGAGAGGGGTGTGTTGAAGCATTCCTATGGGGAGCCTTACAAGATTCCTGTGGTATGTCATGAACCGTGGCAGCAGAAACCGATTCCTATTCCGGCTGCATTGAAAGAAGCTTATATCGAAGTTGTCAGAGAACGGATACGCACTGGACTGTATGAGCAATCAACGTCAAGTTATTCTAGTCCGGTATTTTGTATCAAGAAACCGAATGGCAAGCTTAGAGTTGTTCATGATCTTAGGGAATTAAATAGGGTTACAATAAAGGATGCTGGGATACCGCCTAGTGCTGAGGAGTTTGTTGAAGCGTTTGCAGGGAGAGTGTGTTATGGTTTGGGAGATATTATGGGTGGATATGATAAGAGAGAGTTACATCCGGACTCAAGACCTCTCACTACATTCAATACGCCACTTGGACGTTTACAGTTAACAAGATTACCTCAAGGAGCAACAAATTCGGTTGCAGTTTATCAAGCTCAGATGGCTTGGATCCTTCAAGACGAAATTCCACAATATGCTGGAATCTTTATAGATGATGGAGGAATTAAGGGACCAACAACCGACTATGATAACCAGGTGTTGGAAGAGAATCCCGGGATACGCAAATTCATTTGGGAGTTTGCAATTACTTTAGAAAGAATCTTGTTTCGAATTGAAGAGGCTGGTTTAACTATTTCAGGTTCAAAATTTTCCTGTTGTGTGCCAGCCTTAGAAATATTAGGCCATGTGGTATGTAGAGAGGGTAGGATTATGTCCAAGAAGAAAGTTAACAAAATTCAGTCCTGGCCAAGACCCAAGAATACAACCGAAGTTAGAGGGTTTTTAGGCGTTTGCGTATATGTTAGAATGTTTATTAAGGACTTTTCTTCATTGGCAGCTCCATTGAGACGGTTAACAAGAAAGGATGCAGACTGGGAGTGGGATGAAGAGTGTGAGAAGGCGTTTGTGAAGTTGAAGGAGGTTGTAGGGAAGGATTTAGTCCTGCACAAGTTGGATTATGTAAAAGAAGCTGGCAGAATTTATTTAGCAGTTGATTCAAGTCAGGTTGCAGCTGGGGCAGTTTTGTCTCAGATGGATAAAGCTGGTTACATCAGGCCAGTTAGGTATGAATCTGTAGTATTTACTGAGGTCGAATCAAGATATTCTCAACCAAAATTGGAATTATGTGGTGTGGCAAAAATACTGAAGAAACTTCAGCATATTTTGTGGGGGCAACATTTTGAGTTGCAAGTGGATGCAAAATCGTTAATCCAGATGATTAATTCCCCAAGTTTACCAAACGCACCCATGACGAGATGGGTAGCTTTTATTCAACATTTTTCGTTTGATTTAGTTCATAAGCCTGGCAAAACTTTTACTATGCCAGATGGTTTATCAAGGAGACCACCCACTGAAGAAGATTCAGACTCAGAAGAGTTCGATGAAGATATACCTATTATCAAAGCCAGCACTAAAGGAGCTGAAGACTTTCCATACCTCCCCCATGAGGTTAAACTGGCAGGACTATTATGTTTAGATTATGGTGATGATGACCTCCACCAAGAGGATAAACTGGAAAATATTTTTTATGAAAATAAAGGTGTTGGAAAAGGTGTAGATAAATACAGCAGAGAGGAGGTAGAAGAAGATGTGGTGTATGTAGAGGAAAATGGATTGGTAGTGTGGGATAGTAGTAAATTAAGGAATGGTGTATATGTTGGAGAATTAGAGAACTTAAATAAAAAGGTGGATAAAGAGAAAGAGGTATTTTCAAATACGGTTTTCGAAGGATCCAAAGGTTCAGAAGAAAAACGTTGACATAGCTCGATTAAAGATTTATTTAGGGGTCAACGATTATTGGCTCATTCATGTGCAGGTGATATTGGTGATAGAGAAGTCCCTATTGATGTTATATTAATCGATTTTCAAGATGAAGTCTGGGGTCAGACTGGTTTTTATTTTTTGTTAGTCAAATATTTGTTGACTTTAGAGAGGCCAGAAGATTGTGAAGACGATGAATGGGTGGCTATCAAGAGGAAGTCATCTACGTTTTACCTATCTGGTCGACGTTTAATGAGGAGGAGGTATCCAAATCCTCAAGTAGTTATAACTCAAGAGAAGGGGCAAGAATTAGTTTTGAAATCACTGCATGAAGATCTGGGGCATAGAGGCGTTGGAGAAACGTTTAGAAGAATTTCTGATCGATTTTGGTGGCCTGGCATGAAGATGGCTGTTAAACAGTGGGTTCAGTCATGCGAAGAATGTCAAAGACGAAGTTATTTAAGGCCAAAAGAACCTGGATGCGCGACCAGTGAATATACGCTCTTTGGGAGAGTTAGTTTAGATGCCGTTCATATAAAAGAGGGATGGTATAAATATTTAATTGTGGCCAGAGATGATTTATCTGGTTGGGTAGAGGCAGCGCCTCTTATTAATTTAACTGCAAAAAATGTGGCAGAATTTTTTTTGAATAATTGGGTATATAGGTATGGGGTGATGAAATTGGTAACGGTAGATGGAGGTCCTGAATTTGGGACAGAGTTTAAAGAGGCCGTATTGAAAGTTGGATCAAAGGTTAGGGTAGCAACCCCATATTATCCTGAAGCTGAAGGCATGGTTGAAAGAGGGCATCAAGTTATTAAGGATGCTTTAGTTAAAATGTGTGGGACAAGTGCTGAAAAGTGGAGGCACTATTTACCTTTAGTTTTATTTGCTGATCGAATCACTGCCAAAAGGACGACCGGATTTTCATCTTATGAACTTGTTTTTGGACAGAAAGCAGTTTTACCGGTTGATTTAGAAGCTGAATCATATCTTGGAGTTGACTGGGACACGGTCAAAACTACTGAAGAATTATTGTGTGCAAGAATGTTGCAGCTAGAAAAGAAAGAAGAATATTTAGAAAAGGCATATTCGCGGATGATGAAGATCCGAAATCAATCAGTTAGATATTGGGATGAGCGGTTGGCACATCGATTAAGGAAACCTTTGAACCCAGGAGATATGGTCCTGGTGTATAATAGGAGTTTGGAAAGTCAGTGGGGAAAGATGTTTGCAGATAGGTGGAATGGACCGTATAAAATCAAGGAGCAAGTTTCCGGCGGTTCATATGTGCTAGAAGAGTTGGATGGAGTAGTATTAAAGAAGAGGGTAGCAGCCGATAAAGTGAAATGGTTCTATCCTAGAGGCACCAGGAGTGCCGAAGTCTAACTCCGAAATGAGGATAAACTACAATTTTAATGACTTTTATTAAATTTATACCTCCGCAATGAGGATAAACTATGATATCTACGAAATTTTATGGATTCCTCCGCAACGAGTATAAACTATCTTCTTATTTTTATCAAAAATACTTTACTATCATTACACTGCATATGGGCGACGAAACTGTGATGAAACATAACAAAATGCGAGAAAACCTTCATTGAAAATTTTCAAAACTTAAAATTCTTTAAATATGGGTGAAGATAGTGTTGGAAAATTTTTAAAATTTATTGGAAGAAGTGTTCACAGGGGAACCTTCTTAATTTAATATTGGCAAGTGTGGGGGTAATTGATGGGCTGGCTGCTCTATACACAATTACCCCATAATGTTCGTTTCCAAAATTTTCCCTGTTACTAGTTGAATCCTGGCTTTGTCTTTTAATTTTAGGAAGTCCACTAAGACTATAAACTGGAACGAATCAAGAGACACCGCTCTCAACGCCGGATTCAAGATTTTTTTTATTTTGTTTTTGATTTTTTATGTTAGATTGTGAATTCTTTTCTTTAATATATATTATGAATTAATGTAAAGGTGATGCTCACTGGTGGTCTCTAATCATTTTTATAAATTGGAGGGAGCCCACCCAGTGATCAACATTATAAAAATTATCTTCTAAAAACTTTCATTTATTTTCTTTTCTTTTCAATTTCTCAAAATTGTGTAACCACATCAAGTTGCACTTGGATGTGGGTATGATGTCGAGGGTACGGCTCATCAAATGGCCGGGGGGCATCTTTTAAAATTTTATTTTAAAAAAAAAAAAAAAAATTTTATTACTTTTTTTATTTTTCTTTTCACATTCGTTTATCTTTCTTTAAAAATTAAATTTTAACTTTTATTTCAAAACTTTTTTTTTTTTTTTTTTTTTTTTTAAAAAAAAAAATTAAAATTAAAAAAAATAAAATAAAATAAAAAAAAAAATAAAATAAAAAAAAATAAATCTTTTATTTTAAATGGTAAAAAATAATAATAATAATAATAAAATAACTAAAAAATAAAAATAAAAATAAAAATAAAAATAAATAAAAAAAAATAAAAATAAAAAAATAAAAATAAAAAAAATAAAAATAATAATAAAAGGTATTTTAGTTTTAGGTAGTTTAGATGTTTATATTTTATTTTTCAAACATTATTCAAGAAAGCTACATACCAGGAAGAACACCATCAAGGGTTGTTATCTTTTGAAGAATCGAAATTAGAAAATTTAGAAGGACCTTGATCGATTTCCTGGGATTCGAATCTTATTTCACGGTCACGATAGTGTTGAAGCCAGTTGGCTATTTTGAAAAGGTCTCTTAACAGTTGCTCTCTCATCCAAGATTCTGATCTATCAGAGGGCGGGTATTGTTGGAAATAAGCGATAAGGTTATTAAAATTGGCAAAAAGCTTTTCAGACACTAGGTGAATTGGAACTCTAGGGAAGCTTGGATTAGGTTCTGGTAGTTCATAAGCAGAATATGAAATTGGAGAACCGATGGACGCTTATCAAATTAAAATATCAGCAAATTATAACCTGAAGATTAAGAAAATAAAAAGAGACAACTAACCTGTGTCAACACTATCATGATCATAGATAAATGGCTTACTTGGTAATGGAGTGGGATTTTTTATGTTTAGGAAAAGATTTTTTATTTTTGATAGATGAGGAGGACTGGTGTTGGATTTGGTGTTTGAAGTAGATGTTCTGGGCCTTTTGGATGATACAAGAGAAGATGAAGACTGCTGGTTATTATAGGACCTTTTGTGCTTCAAGATGTTGGAAGAAGGAGAAGAATTGTTAGAAGGTTGAAGCATGGCCTTGGGAGCAGCAAGAGTTCTTGGGGGAGTAGCAGCAAGTCTAGATTGGAGAGAAGGACCCAGAGGATTAGGTGATGGAGAAAGATTTAAATAGGCTGATGGAGAAAAAGGGATGGGATCTTTAGAGGTTGATGGAATAGGGGGTGGAGTAGAAGGTGAAGAAGAAGGAAGAGGTTTGCAGAAGGTGGCGAAGCTAGTAGCAGTGATGGGGAAAGAACCACAGTTCAAGCCAGAACATTTTCTTTTCTTCTCATAGCAGGATAAACAGGCACTGTTATAAGTGTGCTTTTGCCAGTTAAAAGAGAAGATACATTCCCTATGGGTGAAGGCACAGTATTTGCAAGATTGATCAGCTGAAGCAATGAAGTCAGAAGGTTTCATCTTGTTAGGAGATATTTTTTTTGAAGAAGAAAACTTGAAACTAGGATGAAGAAAGCTGGTGGCAAAATCTGGGTTCAAGGATAGAGAAGTTGTTAGGTCCACCAAGACCTTAAACTGGACTATTATCATGTGCTGGGTCCACCATGACCTTAAACTGGATTTCTTATCGATTAAATGTTTGGTCCACCATGACTTTAAACTGGTAGTTCATTCATTGTTTAGTCCACTATGACTTTAAACTGGAAAATTAATATCTGCAGGATAATTCAACATTCATTGGACCACTATGGCCTTATACTGGATTACTTGTCGATCAAATGTTTGGTCCACTATGACATTAAACTGGATTATCAAATTTATTCAATCTTTGGTCAAGCCTAGGCCTTACTTAGGAATATATCAAGATATTTATGCACTTAAACGATCTTTGGTCCACCAAGACCATAAACTGGCAATCGATTATATGTTTGGTCCACCAAGACTTTAAACTGGAATGTCAATCTTGTTTGGATAACTCAATTCAATCTTTTAATTTATCGCTGTCCACTAAGACTCTAAACTGGTTATTCAATTATTTCTGGAATTGGGTGCTGATAAGCTTTAGGAGGTTAAAATTTTAGGTGGTGATGATGCTAAGGAAAGCATAATGGTTAATTAGGTGAAATTTGTGGCGCTTTAACATGGTCTAAAGCTAATATTATTATTGGAAGCCTGGCAAAAGTATTTTATGGGTTTGCTCTATAGCAAAGTTTGAAAATTGTGATGAAGGAATCAGAAGTTAGGATGGTAGTTGGATTTTAGGGAATGATTTTTTTTAGTGCCTCATAGTTAGGCCATTTTTTTTGGTGTGAAGCTTGGAGGACCTTATGGCGAGATTGGAATCATAGAATTCGGCTCAGTGGGGGGCCCTATGAGGTTGGAATCAGGAGTATTCGGCTCATAGGAAGATCCACTCTCTCAATGCTGTGACAAGAAGGAAGACTGGTATATGGGAGTCTGAAGGGATTCAAACCTTGCTCTCAGTAGTGGAATCATCACAAGATTTATATTATATTATTTTATGTTATATCAAGCCAGAGAAGAAAGAAAACATCATTTATGTTGAAAGTTTAAGAAGACCAAGCAAAAACAAAATTTTATCAAGTTATACTGTTAGAAAAGATAATTTCTTTGAAATTGTTCAACATCATTATCAAAGCTTTGCATTAAAATTCTTCTTTTCATGAGGTCTTCATGGTTATTAGCTGGAGTTTCTTGAAAATAGGCCAGCATTTTTCATTTCAACTCATTAGTAAAGTCAAGAAAAAGATAGCGATGAAAATTTGGGTAATGATTGATATAGTCTGTCTTCACTCTACCAAAATCATCAGTGTTGGTTATTTCGACAGCTAGAAGTTCAAATATGTTATTAAGTCATAGGTTTAGTCAATTTTGATTAAAAGTTTTTTTTAGTAAGATAAATAGGGTCTTACATTTAGAGCCAGGAAACATAGTCTCAGCAAAGTTAGTTGGGGGTACTGGCGTTATAGGATTAGGATCTTGTGAAGGCAAAATTAGGCCGGGATCCGTTGATGAAGATTGAACTTTTGAAGCTGTTTTTGATCTTATTCGTTTTAAGAAGACAGGAATTTTGGATCGCTTTTTAGAAGTTGAGGGATCAGGGAGAGCTGCTGGTCCTAAATATATGTTTGTTTTAGAAGGAACTATTGGCCGGTTGCATTTGACTTTTTTCACACGGCATAAGTCGCAAGCTGTTCTGCCAGGAAGATTAGGGTTGGACATTAAACAAGGTACCTGGTATCGAGCGCAGAGTTCACATGGAGCGACAAGTTCTTTGGAAGACATATTGATGAAGATGAATTTTATAGTTGATTAAAGAAGATGGAGGTTGAAGGTTAAAGATGAATATTGTGTTCGACCACTTATGCAAAGTTTTAAGAATGGGGACATTCTCGATTGGAGAAAGGATGTGGTAGCCTAAAGTTTAGTACGGCACCTAAATATGTAAATGGAGTTATTACGGCGTGCAAGATTGGCGTTATTATTTTTTTATATAAAAAAGGGTTTTATTTAATTTATTTGAGTTTTAAATATGAAGAAATTGGTCACGAGCAAATGCCTACACGAAAACAATTTATTTTACGGAGAAAACTTATTTTTACGGTCTAAAAAATTTATAAGTATTAAGTTGAGTCACTCAAGAACCTTGGGAAATTTTCCCAGAATTTTTACTATTTTTCTTAAATTTTTAAATGAATTTTAAAGTTTTATAGAAATATTTACGTTTTCAAAAATTACTTAACTTTGATGAATTTTCACGGGGTAATTAGAGCTGCGCAGACTACGAAAATTAGTTTGGACGGGGTTTTCAGCTAAATCCACATATCTCCTCCGGATTCTGCTTACAGCAAGGCGACTGTAAGAGTTTACCTTACCATACCGGTACTCTCAACAATTTATCGTTTGACTGATCAGACATATTTGAGAAAACGTAGGGCTGTATTGGATCAGGCAGAGATGTAGACGCAGGTCGATATGTAGAGGTTGATGATGTACTATCGGAAGCAGAAGAGGGAGAATTAGGTAGGTCGTCACTCAAAGAGCTCATAAAGCTGTTTTTCAGACTTTTAATCTATTGAAGACCCAGTGTCTTTTAATTTATTAATTGTAATCCGACTGTTAGTAATATTTCCACGCTGCTAGAATATTTATCAATCACCTAAAATCATACCATGATTAGTTATCAGTGAAAACAAATATAGTACACCAATAATACCTGTCCCCAGTGATTGATGAATGGGCAGCGATATTAACGTAAGATGAATAATAATTAAATGAATTAAAAGAGAGAGAAAAAATGATTTATTATGATCAATCAGTTTTCAGTGGAAAGAAAAGAAATACGAGATTGGATAGGTAACAAGTACAAACTCTATCAACTATATATAATCTCATACTATAACTATTCACCCTTACTAACAGATCACAACATAAATCTATACTCGTACTAAATCTAGCATTGTGTTGAGCATGTGTAGAAAATGTAGGAACTTGACCACCTATCCAGACGCATTCTTCAAATCTAGTATCGTGTTGAGCATGTGTAGAAGATGTAGGAACTTGACACCCAGGCGCATTCTTCAATAATAAATGCTTATGTTTTTTGTTCTAATGTTATCATCACTTATAAAGGATTCTACAATAATGTTCATATAGATAAACATGATAAAAATTTTCTAAAATTTGAAATTTTTTCTTATATTAATCTGGAGACTGGTGTTCCTATTCCATCACCCTCTTCTGATGAGGGAAATGGCCTTTATTTTCCTGACCATAAATGTATTATTGATTTTGGTAGTGCCAATGGAATAGTTGAGGCTATATGGAATTCTTTTCAACATTGGCATCAAACAACTAAAGCACCTCCAACTTAAGTTTCTTGTCAAGAATTTAACCATTTTGGCTGTTCATTCCAAATAAATGAAGTTCTTATTTATCGTATTAATAATAAAAAAAAATTAGATAAAAAATTTTTCTTAGTAGATCTGTCAAGTATGGTAACTATAATATTAGGGGGTGTCAGTTCTGGCAAATCCGCACTTACAAATCCGCACTTAAATTTGACCAAATCCGCACTTAAATAAGTGCGGATTTCCAAAACACACTAGCCCCAATACTGGTGGATTTCAAAATGAAATAAGTCACTTATTTCACTCAAATCCGCACTTTCTCAACCAAAAGTGCTGATTTCACCATCAAGTCCCATTTCACTGATTTGTCAGCATCATCCCATTCATACACAGCACTCCGCAGAATAACACTTCATAACTCAAAACATTGTACATCACTTACATCTTCATATCATATCATATAAGAGTCATGCCTTCCTCACTTTCAAATCGTGATAAATTACATAAAGCAATGACTTTCATGGCGCTTGAACTGCTCTTGGAATCTGATTCCGATTCTGATCTAGAAGAAGATTTTGTCGTTTTATCAAAAATGGCCAGGAAACGTTACCTTCTTCCCAGAAAGCCTCAAGTACTTCATACCCCCAAGTACACCATCCAAACACTTCTTAAACTATCTACACCCAGTTTTAGATGGCTGTTCAGGACTTCTCAGGAATGTTTCCTTAAATTGCTTGAGCTTATTCAGGATCATCCCATATTTCACAATAATTCTCAAAAAGAACAACAACATCCTTCAATTCAATTGGCCATCACACTATGTCGTTTGGGTTCAAATGGTAATGGAGCCGCTTTGAAACGTTTAGAAAATGTCTTTGATTTAGGGTATGGTTCAGTTAACACTTATACCAAACGATGTATCACTGCCATCAACTCCTTGGAATCTCAACTTCTCACCTGGCCAACAAAAGAAGAGCGACTTGAATCATCTCAGGTTATGCAAGCAGAGGGCTTTCCAGGATGTATTGGTTTTGTTGATGGTACTACTATTCCTTTGAGCCAGAAACCTGCTCAAGGTGGAAACAATTACTTTGACTGTAAAAAGAGGTAGATTATTTTTAACTCCTTTCATCCTCCTTGAAACTAACACAAACAAATATATCTTCTTTATAGATATTCAATTAACGTTCAGCTTATATGTGACGTAAACAAAAAATTTATATCATTCTTTGCTGGCTATCCTGGCTCATGTCATGACTCCTACGTCTTCCAAAGAATGCATATTTCAAATGAACCTGAAAAATTCTTTGATGAAAATCAGTATCTTCTTGCAGATTCTGCTTATGTGAATGGAAAGTATGTACTTCCTGCTTTTCGGGGAGCAGCTTCAGAAGACAGTCAAAATGCCAAATTCAACAATCATTTGGCAAAGTCAAGAGTCCGTATTGAACATTCTATTGGAATCTTGAAAGGCCGTTTTTCTAGTTTAAGGGAATTAAGAAGTCCTCTTAGAAATAAATCTGAAATGGAGGCGGTGATCAACTGGATTCTGTGTTGCACTATACTTCATAACCTACTTGCTGACCTCAAAGATCAATGGTTAGAGCTGTATGAAGATGAACAAGTTGATTCACCTCCGACTATATCCAACACTTCTATTTCTCAATCAACTAGTATAAGGGCGAAAATCCTTCCAATAACACTCCAACATTTTTCAACGCAATTTTATTTTTTTTCTCTTTCTCTTCAAATTATCAATTTGCATGTATTATTCACTGAGAATGGTAAATTTTTTTGCATATTTTTTTGGTTTTTGAATTTGCTGTTAAAGTCTTATTTTTTTTTCTCTCTGTGTTTTCTTTCATCAACTCAACATGAAATCGCATATTTTCAGCAAACGCATATTTTTTCAGTCACTCAAAGGTTGGGAAAGAGTTGGAAGGGAAGATTAAGGGTTCCGAGGCATTTTAAATGAAGAAAAGGGTCTGGGAGAGGTTGAGAGGGGTGAAATGGGGATCAAAAGAGGATGGCATACAATGGGGCTGGGAGGATAGCGAAAGGCATGGGGAGGGAAGACAAGCATGTGTTGATAGAATTGAAAGGGATGGAGATTGGTGCAAACAGAGTGTGAAAATAGGAGGATGAACTCTGTTCTTCGGGCGAAGAACAGAGTTCACTTCCATAAAATATTAGCTGAAACATAGTTTTCAATTCTGTAAAAACAGTTGTAAGTAATAGAGAAAGTCACTGATTTTTTTTATATGTAATCCTTGCTTTACGAGGAGACTTTTGTGACGAAGCAGATTTTTGAGTTACCCTTTGAGATTTGGAATGTCTGGGAGGCATTATGAAACTGGCACATAACAAGAAAAAAGATTAAAAAGTAGAAGAAATAAGTAAAAAAGAATGTAAACATGCCTGGTCAAAATATTGAAAATGTTGGAGATTGGTGCAAACAGAATGTGAAAATAGGAGGATGAACTCTGTTCTTCGGGCGAAGAACAGAGTTCACTTCCATAAAATATTAGCTGAAACATAGTTTTCAATTCTGTAAAAACAGTTGTAAGTAATAGAAAATGTCACTGATTTTTTTTATATGTAATCCTTGCTTTACGAGGAGACTTTTGTGACGAAGCAGATTTTTGAATTACCTTTAAAAGAGGATGGCATACAATGGGGCTGGGAGGATAGCGAAAGGCATGGGGAGGGAAGACAAGCATGTGTTGATAGAATTGAAAGGGATGGAGATTGGTGCAAACAGAATGTGAAAATAGGAGGATGAACTCTGTTCTTCGGGCGAAGAACAGAGTTCACTTCCATAAAATATTAGCTGAAACATAGTTTTAAATTCTGTAAAAACAGTTGTAAGTAATAGAAAAAGTCACTGATTTTTTTTATATGTAATCCTTGCTTTACGAGGAGACTTTTGTGACGAAGCAGATTTTTGAATTACCTTTAAAAGAGGATGGCATACAATGGGGCTGGGAGGATAGCGAAAGGCATGGGGAGGGAAGACAAGCATGTGTTGATAGAATTGAAAGGGATGGAGATTGGTGCAAACAGAATGTGAAAATAGGAGGATGAACTCTGTTCTTCGGGCGAAGAACAGAGTTCACTTCCATAAAATATTAGCTGAAACATAGTTTTCAATTCTGTAAAAACAGTTGTAAGTAATAGAGAAAGTCACTGATTTTTTTTATATGTAATCCTTGCTTTACGAGGAGACTTTTGTGACGAAGCAGATTTTTGAGTTACCCTTTGAGATTTGGAATGTCTGGGAGGCATTATGAAACTGGCACATAACAAGAAAAAAGATTAAAAAGTAGAAGAAATAAGTAAAAAAGAATGTAAACATGCCTGGTCAAAATATTGAAAATGTTGGAGATTGGTGCAAACAGAATGTGAAAATAGGAGGATGAACTCTGTTCTTCGGGCGAAGAACAGAGTTCACTTCCATAAAATATTAGCTGAAACATAGTTTTCAATTCTGTAAAAACAGTTGTAAGTAATAGAGAAAGTCACTGATTTTTTTTTATATGTAATCCTTGCTTTACGAGGAGACTTTTGTGACGAAGCAGATTTTTGAGTTACCCTTTGAGATTTGGAATGTCTGGGAGGCATTATGAAACTGGCACATAACAAGAAAAAAGATTAAAAAGTAGAAGAAATAAGTAAAAAAGAATGTAAACATGCCTGGTCAAAATATTGAAAATGTTGGAGATTGGTGCAAACAGAATGTGAAAATAGGAGGATGAACTCTGTTCTTCGGGCGAAGAACAGAGTTCACTTCCATAAAATATTAGCTGAAACATAGTTTTCAATTCTGTAAAAACAGTTGTAAGTAATAGAAAAAGTCACTGATTTTTTTTCTATGTAATCCTTGCTTTACGAGGAGACTTTTGTGACGAAGCAGATTTTTGAGTTACCTTTTGAGATTTGGAATGTCTGGGAGGCATTATGAAACTGGCACATAACAAGAAAAAAGATTAAAAAGTAGAAGAAATAAGTAAAAAAGAATGTAAACATGCCTGGTCAAAATATTGAAAATGTCAGGAAGGGGTGTGTGCCGAGGATTGATGGGTAGGTAGCGAGGAAGGTCAGTGTGTCACATGTGACAGGGATGGGGTAAGAAAGGAAGGGATGTTTTTTGGCCAAAATGTGGTTGTGAAAAAAAACGGGAAAAAAGTGCTGATTTGAGGTCATAACTGACACCCTTTTTTGAAATAAGTGACTTTTTTGCAAAATTTAAGTGCTGATTTGTAAGTGCTGATTTGGTTTGAAATCCGCACTTAATTTAAGTGCGGATTTGCCAGAACTGACACCCCCTATTATAAAATTTTTTCTATCATTAAATTTTTTCTTCTTTTTTTCCTTTTTTTCTCTTTTATTAATTTTATTTATTTATTTTATTTTTTATCTTTTTTAATTTTTTTAAACTCTCCTTTTAATTTTCCTTTTTTTCAATTTTATTTTTCCTTTTTAATTTTTTTTCATTTAATTTTGGATTTGTCTCTTCCAATTATTTTTTTAAAGTTTCGTCAAGATAGATTACTGGTTTTATATAATAGTGCATCTGGCCTTATGTTTTTCTACTGTCTATTATATAAAATAGGAAAACTTGATTTGTAGAAATTTTCATTTTTAATTTTTTTTCCATTTAATTTTGGATTTGTCTCTTCCAATTATTTTTTAAAGTTACATCAAGATAGATTACTGGTTTAATATAAAAGTGCATCTGGCCTTGGGTTGCTCTACTGGCTATTATATAAAATAGGAAAACTTGATTTGTAGAAATTTTAATTTTAATTTTTTTTTTCATTTAATTTCTTTGATTCAATAAGGGTGGGTATTGCAAAATTTTCATATCAGACTTTAAAAAAATTTTTGACTTGAAAATTTGGTGATACCCTTCCCTTAATTCAATGAAATACAGGGGGGCTTATTGCAAAATTTTCATATGAGACTTGTGAAAAAAAAATTGACTTGAAATTTTAGTGATACCCATCCCTTACTTTGATAAAATTCAGGGGGGAGTATTGCTTAAATTTCATATAAGACTAGCAAAATTCTTTACTTGAAAGAATTTTGGTGATACCCACTCATTAGTTCAATCAAATGCAGGGGTGGGATTGGAAAATTTTCAAATGTGACTTGAAAATTTTAACTAAAAAAGAATTTTTAACATTGAAAATTCTTGAAAATTTTATTTAAAAAAGAATTTATAACATTAAAATATGAAAATTCAACTAATGATGAATAGAGTAAAGAAATACAGGAAATTAAGATAAAATTTTCTGTACAATTATTTATGAAAAGTTGAAGTGTGAAATAAATAAAACAAACTAGTCATCAAAAAATTTCTTTAAACATTCAATTTCCTCAACAGATTTATTAGCTTAAACACATTCTATCAGGAAATCTTTCTTTTTGAAATTTTCTTCACAATTAAGCTTATATTTCATATGTTCCATGAGGTTTTGATTCTAGAGTGTTTTCTCCTCTTTCTTTGATTTTTCAATACTTGGAGATAACTTGAATTTCTTCTCCTCCAAGTCTTGTGCCCTATCATCCTTCTGTAATAAGAGTTCATACTTCCTGTCAGCCAGGCTGCTAGACTTACCCAGTAAAATAATTAATTATTTGCTGGATGAAGCCATACCTTATTATTTTAATTATTTTAATTATAATTTATTTACATTAAAATTACTTATAATAAATTAACTAATTAAAAAATTGTAAAGTTAATGAATAATTAAAATTAATTAGTAAAATGTCCCTTATATTTTTATTTTCTAACACTGTGCTCAATGACAGGTTGAAAGAAATAAAAATTTATTATAAAATAAATTTTAAATTAAAATAAAAATTTAATATTCAAATAAAAATAAATATATACAAAAAATTCAAATTTCTTATTTAGAATTGACCTTTAGAGTAAATATTAAATAAATTAATTTATTCCTGTCATATTCTGTAAATACACCTTTTTGACGCCTTCTTTTTGGAACAACTTTATTATTTGAAAATATTCCTTCTGGAGTATTCTTTTTCTCTCTCTCATACTACTATATTTAGAATTTTATTACTGTGCTTTGTCTTTCCTTTGCCTTTATAAGGCCTTCCTTTCTGGTTGTTTTTGATTCATTCCTTACTTACAACATTAACAGACAACTTATTCTATTTAATTCTTTATTACTATCCATTATTGTTTTTAGTAATTAAATTTACATAGTACTATCTCATTAATTTATAATAATAATTAAAATTCTTACCTCTTATATTTGAGTAAACCAATAAAAAGATACACAAAGGTACTCAAACTATGAAAATCCTAAATTTTTCTTGTTACCACCATTGGACCACTGTTAAAAACCTCCTAGACATAAAGGACCCCTTGACAATTGAGGCCCTTTCCAAATAGTCGACGGCACATCGATATCTTGAATATGGAGACCTAGTGATAATCGACAACAAGGTGCCAATAGGACGAGTAAAGGACAAAGACAACGAATGTCATCAGCCATGTGACTTACTTTTTTTGCTGCAATGGGGAATCAAACTGCGCTCAAAAATTTAAGTTCATATATATTCGTGGTAATTATTTCATTACTGTTTGTGGGTCATTTTACACATTTCATTGTACATATACATCTTTTGTTACTCAGCACTCTGTAAAGTGGCATTAACTTGCTCATTTTACAGGGAGAGGTTTCTGGCAAAATAATTTTTTTTCCTAGTTGACAAATATAGAACTATATTGTTCTTAGTCCTAGAAGTGATATAAAAGTTAAATTAATTATATTATTTTTTTTAATTATTTCAGTTGACAAATTGTTCTGGCAGTGAATTAATAATATTATAAATTAATTAAATAAATTATATCAAATTATTTCAGTTGACATTAAGTCCTGGTAATTAAAATTATTTCAATTGAAAATAATTACTGGTAATTAAAATTATTTCAGTTGACAATAAGTCCTGGTAATTAAATTATTACTGTTGACAATAAGTCCTGGTAATTAAATTATTTTTCAGTTGACTTCTGGTCCTGATAATTATCAAAATATTACTAATTATTAAATTATTTTATTATTTCAGTTGATTTATTTTAAATCCTGGTTATAAAATTACTTTAAAATTAATAAAATTGTGATTATTATTTCAGTTGATTTTTTGTCCTGATAAAAATTATATTTTAATTATTCCAGTTGATTACAAGGTCCTGATAATTAATTATATAATAATTTTTTTTCCTTACTTTTCTTCGAATAAAGTAAAAATAATAACTGATTAAATATTTCTTTCTCTCACTTCAGGTTAATTACAACTATGACTGATCAAGGTGCTTCTGCTGGCCGTGATGAGGAACTAGATTTAATTGATTATGATGAAGCTTCTTCTGTAAGTTCTCCTTTTACTACAAAATTGGCTCAACTTAATTAATTACTGGACCAATCAGGATGTAGAAATGCAGGAGATGAAAATATTAGTGGAGACAAATGCTCAGGAACAAAAGCCTTCTATCAACCCCCCAGAAGAGCTTCCCAAAGGCTTCAAGATAAAAAAGATGACCTTAAATAAGCAATTTGAAAATCTCTCCACTCAGATCAAGGAGTTGAGGTCAAAAAATAGACTCTCTAGAAGACAAGGTAAGAAAAGTAGAGTCCTTTCTTCAAGAGAAGAAGAAACCTCCTCCTCCAAAAGCCCTTCCACAACTGGCCCCCCAGAAACAAGAAAAGGTGGAAGTCTCAAAGTGGCAGTGGGATTGGCTGAAAACCCAGTGGGATTATCTGTCCCAACAGCAACAACAACAAGTATCTCAGGCAGGTCCTTCAAGAACAAATCAGTTCAACCCAACACCTCCTCATCCCTACCAAGGAGGAAGAAGGAGAAAAAAAAACCACATCAAAGTCTTGCCCAAGCCATGGTAAGCCTCTCTATTAGGGGGTGTCAGTTCTGGCAAATCCGCACTTACAAATCCGCACTTAAATTTGACCAAATCCGCACTTAAATAAGTGCGGATTTCCAAAACACACTAGCCCCAATACTGGTGGATTTCAAAATGAAATAAGTCACTTATTTCACTCAAATCCGCACTTTCTCAACCAAAAGTGCTGATTTCACCATCAAGTCCCATTTCACTGATTTGTCAGCATCATCCCATTCATACGCAGCACTCCACAGCATAACACTTCATAACCCAAAACATCATACATCATTTACATCTTCATATCATATCATATAAGAGTCATGCCTTCCTCACTTTCAAATCGTGATAAATTACATAAAGCAATGACTTTCATGGCGCTTGAACTGCTCTTGGACTCTGATTCCGATTCTGATCTAGAAGAAGATTTTGTCGTTTTATCAAAAATGGCCAGGAAACGTTACCTTCTTCCCAGAAAGCCTCAAGTACTTCATACCCCCAAGTACACCATCCAAACACTTCTTAAACTATCTACACCCAGTTTTAGATGGCTGTTCAGGACTTCTCAGGAATGTTTCCTTAAATTGCTTGAGCTTATTCAGGATCATCCCATATTTCACAATAATTCTCAAAAAGAACAACAACATCCTTCAATTCAATTGGCCATCACACTATGTTGTTTGGGTTCAAATGGTAATGGAGCCGCTTTGAAACGTTTAGAAAATGTCTTTGATTTAGGGTATGGTTCAGTTAACACTTATACCAAACGATGTATCACTGCCATCAACTCCTTGGAATCTCAACTTCTCACCTGGCCAACAAAAGAAGAGCGACTTGAATCATCTCAGGTTATGCAAGCAGAGGGCTTTCCAGGATGTATTGGTTTTGTTGATGGTACTACTATTCCTTTGAGCCAGAAACCTGCTCAAGGTGGAAACAATTACTTTGACCGTAAAAAGAGGTAGATTATTTTTAACTCCTTTCATCCTCCTTGAAACTAACACAAACAAATATATCTTCTTTATAGATATTCAATTAACGTTCAGCTTATATGTGACGTAAACAAAAAATTTATATCATTCTTTGCTGGCTATCCTGGCTCATGTCATGACTCCTACGTCTTCCAAAGAATGCATATTTCAAATGAACCTGAAAAATTCTTTGATGAAAATCAGTATCTTCTTGCAGATTCTGCTTATGAGAATGGAAAGTATGTACTTCCTGCTTTTCGGGGAGCAGCTTCAGAAGACAGTCAAAATGCCAAATTCAACAATCATTTGGCAAAGTCAAGAGTCCGTATTGAACATTCTATTGGAATCTTGAAAGGCCGTTTTTCTAGTTTAAGGGAATTAAGAAGTCCTCTTAGAAATAAATCTGAAATGGAGGCGGTGATCAACTGGATTCTGTGTTGCACTATACTTCATAACCTACTTGCTGACCTCAAAGATCAATGGTTAGAGCTGTATGAAGATGAACAAGTTGATTCACCTCCGACTATATCCAACACTTCTATTTCTCAATCAACTAGTATAAGGGCGAAAATCCTTCCAATAACACTCCAACATTTTTCAACGCAATTTTAATTTTTTTCTCTTTCTCTTCAAATTATCAATTTGCATGTATTATTCACTGAGAATGGTAAATTTTTTTGCATATTTTTTTGGTTTTTGAATTTGCTGTTAAAGTCTTATTTTTTTTTCTCTCTGTGTTTTCTTTCATCAACTCAACATGAAATCGCATATTTTCAGCAAACGCATATTTTTTCAGTCACTCAAAGGTTGGGAAAGAGTTGGAAGGGAAGATTAAGGGTTCCGAGGCATTTTAAATGAAGAAAAGGGTCTGGGAGAGGTTGAGAGGGGTGAAATGGGGATCAAAAGAGGATGGCATACAATGGGGCTGGGAGGATAGCGAAAGGCATGGGGAGGGAAGACAAGCATGTGTTGATAGAATTGAAAGGGATGGAGATTGGTGCAAACAGAGTGTGAAAATAGGAGGATGAACTCTGTTCTTCGGGCGAAGAACAGAGTTCACTTCCATAAAATATTAGCTGAAACATAGTTTTCAATTCTGTAAAAACAGTTGTAAGTAATAGAAAAAGTCACTGATTTTTTTTCTATGTAATCCTTGCTTTACGAGGAGACTTTTGTGACGAAGCAGATTTTTGAGTTACCTTTTGAGATTTGGAATGTCTGGGAGGCATTATGAAACTGGCACATAACAAGAAAAAAGATTAAAAAGTAGAAGAAATAAGTAAAAAAGAATGTAAACATGCCTGGTCAAAATATTGAAAATGTCAGGAAGGGGTGTGTGCCGAGGATTGATGGGTAGGTAGCAAGGAAGGTCAGTGTGTCACATGTGACAGGGATGGGGTAAGAAATGAAGGGATGTTTTGTGGCCAAAATGTGGTTGTGAAAAAAAACGGGAAAAAAGTGCTGATTTGAGGTCATAACTGACACCCTTTTTTGAAATAAGTGACTTTTTTGCAAAATTTAAGTGCTGATTTGTAAGTGCTGATTTGGTTTGAAATCCGCACTTAATTTAAGTGCGGATTTGCCAGAACTGACACCCCCTATTGAATCTCAAGTACCATTTCTTGTAACTGTTTAAGTTCCTTCAGGTAATTCTGGAAGAGGAGATGAGACTTTGAGGCCAGCAGAGGCTGAGAACAGTAGACAAATTGCTCAATATTCTAATGTATCTAATCCTTTGGTTTTAATTTCTACTTCAATGATAAATCTGGATATGGCTATTATTGATGAGACACTTGATCCTGAGTTTTATGATAATCTGTTAAATTATTCTGTTTCACTATTGAGAAATACTCCAGATGTAGCAAACATTAATGTTGAATATTTGAGGGATATTATTGCTAAACAAAATCATATAATGAGAAACATGCAATTGACTCAGAAATATAATAGTTTGTTAACTGAACAGGGTTATCAAGCATTGAGGAGTGAGTTACAGAGAGTTTCTGATGATTTGTTTCATTACAAAGTAGCTCATGAAAAGAAAGTTGCTTTATGGCAAAATATCAAGAATGATTCGTCTAAATTAAAAGATACTGTGTCCATCTGTTTCCAGGAGCTAGAGGGACATAAGATGAAATTAGAAAGATTGAGTAGCCATTATTCATCTTTAAAAAATAAAAATCAATTATCTTTTGCAACCATCAATGAGAATTTATCTAGTATTCCAAGAGTAAAGACTAGGTTAACAACCATTGAAGAGAAATGGAATTCATTGTTATATAATCAAAAGTCTTCTGAAATTTCTTTGAAAGAACCTGTTGAGCAGGATACCTTAATTTTACCTGTTCCTAGTTCATCCAAAGAAAAATTAGTTCCAGAAATACCTGTTGATATCACTGAGTTTCCATCAAAAATTGATGATGTACCTGGATCATCCACAGAAGGATTAAACAATGAAATTACTGCACAATTGGAGAAGTTACAGCTCCTTCTCACTCAGAAACAAGCTTGTAACAAGGAGACTACTTCAAATCAAAAGAATTGGCCAAAACTTGACCAGTATCCAACATTTGATGGTGACTCTTCCTCTGATTTGCAACAGTTCATTTGCAGAATTGATAATCTAAAAAATTCTTTCAAAATCCCAAATGAGGAAATTGTGTCAAAATTAATTTCTTTATTTACCAATGTAGCACTAATTTGGTATGAATCTGTTCTCTTGGATAAAAATGACTACTCATGGGAAGATTGGAAAAAATTAATTAAAGCACAATTTGGTGGTTCCAAGTTTAGATTAGCTCAACAAAGGCAATATGAAGAAAACAGATATAGCTCTTCTACTGAAAAACCTACTGAGTTCTTGATGAAACTTCTGAAAATTTTAAGGGAAATGGACCCAGAGATGGAGTTTGAGTTATGGAAGGACAGGATCCTCTATAAATTACCTATGTCTCTGAGAGACTTAATAGCTGCTAGGACTGAGTTCTCAATGGAACCTTCTTCTTTCATTAATACTTGTAATGAGATCCTTCTTAACAACAAGTATGAGGCTAGAAGATTCATTTCTAGAACTTCATTGGAGAAAACTTCCAATTACCAAAAAACCTGTGGAAAAGGTTGGTAAACCTTCTGCCCCTGTTGCACCCAAAAAGTATGCAACAAATACTTGCTTCAAATGCAGTAAGCCTTTGAAGAAAGGCCATGTTTGTTACAAGAAGATACATCTTGTTGAGCAGACAGAGAAACATTCTGATGACACAATAGCACTGGATGAAATTTCAAGTGATTGTGCCAGAAATATCTCATATGAATCTCACCAGGAAATATTAATGCTGTAAGAGGATATTCATTATTTAAATAATATTGATATTGAGAATAATGATTTATCTACAGTAGAGGATGCTGAGATCATAAAAAACCTTGAGGACAGCTCAATTATTATTGCCCCTCTCAAGGCACCAGTCTTGATCAATGGAAACAACATTGAGGTTTTCTTAGATTCTGGAGCTGGAGGAAGTTTAGTATCTGAAAAAGAACTTGCTTCAGTGGACCAAGATTATAAATCAAAACTTATGCCTATCATTTCTGAGAATTGGAGAGTTTATGGCTCAGTTTTGTCCCCCATTGGTAAATACAAAGCCACAGTATTTTTCAAATATAACCATGGTTTTGTAAGAGCTATATGTGATTTTGTTGTCATGAAAAATGATAACTTGAGTAGTTGGTTCATTGTGGGAAATGAAATTTTAATCAAATATGGCATAAAATTGGATCCTTCAAACCAATGCTTCACAATGGGGATGAATGGGAAGAGAAAATTCAAAATTTCCTCCCCCAAGAAATTATTAACACCACGATTGAACACATGTCATTCTGTGGTTCAATATAAAGGAAGATCTACAAAAGAAATGCTTGCCCTTTTGTCTGAAATTGAAAATGCTTCTTTTGGAGAACAACTTTCTGGTGAGGATAAAGATTCCATCATTAAATTGATCAAATCTTTTCCTATGGCCTTTGCTCATGGATCACATGAATTAGGATTGGTAAAAGAAGAAATGAAGCTTTCATTATCTTGCCCATTGACAGAAATACCACCTAGTTTAAAAAAGAAGCATTATCCAGCTTCTCCCACAAAGAGAAAAGATATTGAAGATAATATCTCTGCCATTTTAAAAATGAATATTACTGAAAAGGTAGTTGAAACACCTAAACATTGTGTTATCTCACCTGTCCTAATTCCTTATGAGAAAGATAAGGCCAGGTTATGTGGTGATTATAGAGCATTGAACACTTATACTGTTGATGATATATATCCTTTACCCAGAATTAGCTCCATACATGCTACCCTACAAGGTGTTAAATATATCAGCTGTTTGGATGGTAATAAGGGATATCACCAGGTACCTGTTGAGAAGAATTCTCAGAATTTTCTGATGATTGCTACTCATATGGGTATTTGTAAGTATATTAGGATGCCATTTGGCCCTAAAGATGCTCCCTCAGTTTTTCAAAAAGTTATGGATAACACATTCCATCAAGAAATAATTGAAGGATTGCTGATGGTTTATTTTGATGATATCATTATATTCTCTAAAACATTTGAGGACTATCTTAACCACTTGTGTAAAGTTTTCCATAAGATGGATGAGATAAATATGACACTGGCTTTGAAGAAGTGCAAATTTGGTTTTCATTCCTTAAAAGTGCTTGGTCATGTTGTCTCAGGGTTACAGATATGTGTTGACCAAAACAAAGTGGCAGCCATACAACAGGTGAAGGCTCCTTCCACAGTTAGAGAGCTACAGAGTTTTTTGGGAATTTGTGGATACTATAGACAGTATATTAAAAACTACCAATTCATAGCATTACCCCTTACCTAACAGACTAGGAAAGATGTTGCTTTTGTCTGTAACAGTGAAAGACAAAGAGCTTTTGACACTATGAAACATTGTTTGATGTCAGCACCAATTCTTTCTTTACCTGACTTTAATCAACCATTTGTTTTATACACTGATGCCAGTTTTATTGGTCTTGGTGCTTCCCTCCATCAGAAACAAGTGATGAATGATAAGGTTTCAGAAGTAGTTATCTGTTATATCTCAAGAACCTTGAGAAATAGTGAATTGAAATATGGTGCCACTCAACTGGAATGTTTAGCAGTAGTATGGGCTCTAGAGAAACTACATTATTACCTGGATGACCATAAATTTGAACTTGTCACTGACTGCAGTTCAGTTAATCCCTACTAAACTTGAAAACACCTAACAGAAATATGTTCAGATGGCAACTGGCTGTTCAAGAGTATAGAGGGAGAATGACAATAATTCATAGGGCTGGTATTGTTCACTCAAATTTGGATATGTTATCAAGGTTACCTTTACCAATTGATGACTCAAATCCTGCATATGTTCCTGAAGGTGAAATTATTCATATTCATGGGATATATGTGGTTGATATGAAGGAAGAGCTATAACAGCTTATTATGGATTCATATGATAAGGACACTGACTTAAAAAAGTTATGTACCATATTAAATGATCCTAAGAATGCTTCAATACAAGCATTAATTAAAAACCTTCTATCAAAGTACCAGAAGGCTTTGGAAAAAGGTAAATTTTCAATTGATGAAGGCTACCTCTATTATAGAAGAAAGTTGAGTAATGTTATTGTTATTCCTCCTTCTATGAAAGAGATCATCTTGAAAATTTGTCATGATGACATATTGGCTGGACATTTTTATCTTGAAAAAACAATGATCAGAATTAAAAACACTGCTTGGTGGGTTAAAATGTCTGAAGATACTAAGCTATATGTTGAATCATGTGATTCTTGCCAAAAATAAAAAAAGATTTACTGGTAAAAGAGCTGGATTAATGCAACATATTGAATCTCCTGATGCACCATGGCAGATATTAAACATGGACTTTGTAACAGGATTACCCATTTCTGTGAAAGACAGTTATAACTCTTGTTGGGTTATTGTGGATAGATTCACAAAGATGTGTAAATTTATCCCCAACCACAAGGATATTTCCGCTAAAGAATTAGCCTTCTTATGGTGGTCTCATATGTTTAATACTGCAGGTTTTTCTAAAGCCATAATCTCTGACAGGGACTGTCAGCATAGATATCCCTAGGACTGAGTATTTCTTATGCTTAAAATAAGATAACCTTATGTAAATTAAGCTTATGTCTTAAAAACAAGGTTAAAATAATAATATATATTATTATATTATATATATATATAATTATTATTCTATTATATAACTTATAGTAGCTTAAATAGCTTATCCATAGCCTAATAATACTTGTTAAGGGGTTGATGGAGTCATAATATACTTATCTTAAGTGATATGAAGTAATTATTGACATACATAAGCTTATATGTATACATAAATCTCATATTCAGTGAAATATGCAGTATATTATGTATATTAAGGTATATAAGTGGGTTTTAGCCCCTTAATAGCCTATAACCTTTGTTTTTCTGCTTATTTTAGGTCATATGGACAAAATAAGTGGACTCACAACGCCTACAGAAGCATAGACATCTATATCATGCGCATACACTCAGTTTGGACAACTAAATTTACTTCCTTGGATGGTTATTCATGGATTTATGGGTTGGAAGGTCATTTCTGGGTTAATGTGGATGCTTGGGGATGTTATTGGGGGCTTGGAAATTTTATTTGCTTCCTTTATATGTTTTTGGTTTCATTAAATCTCTTTTTGATTGTTTATTTTACCTGTTTCTTTATGGTATCCGCTTTTATCTGGATTTTCTATTTGTGGTATAGATCTGTGTTATCATTAATAGTGATGGAGGGTCCTTACTGGAGGTCTGGGTGTTAAATCTTCTTGAAGTGGACGCCATGGGGAGGTGATGGACCCTCACAGTGCTGTAATTTCCAGGGATAGCAGTGACATCATCTGGATTGAAGGTCTGTGCACTCCAGTGGATTTGGGTATAAGTAAGAAGGGATTTTGACGGTTATTTATCATCATTCAATTACTACAATTCAAACAAAAACTACTATACAATTATTAGCATTTAGAAATATATTGTAAAGCCATTATAAATTGATATTATCTTTATATAAGCTATAACTATATTTTATTCACCTATTTTCCACCACTAGCACGCAATTAAATCCAAGTATTGTGAGTTTTATTTGAGTATAACTATTTTATTAGTCTTCCCCTGAGGTTTAATCACTAAATAATTTATCAATAATTAGAAGGACCATAAATAAACACTATTATATCATACTTATATACTAGACTATACTGACAATCGGGGGTCTTTCCTTATATTTTACTTATTATTTAGTATAAGCCTTGGGACATGATTTTTACCTTAGTACAGCTCAAAATAACCAAATATTTGGGTCTGCTGCATATTAGTGGGTCATCATAGCTCAGTGATTTCGGAAAAGAACCCTTATAATAATTGTACTAATTTTTTATCATAAAAATTAGGTATTTACAGTAGTAATTGTACCCAATATAAACCCAATTTCACTTGGTATTTGGACACCAATATAACACCCAATTAAATTGGTATTTGGTTAAAGCTTGGTAAGCTACTTATTCACCCTTATAAAGGTCTAGTTGAACTTATTATTATATTTTTAACAGATTTTTTCAAATTTTTCTTATATTTTATTTAAATAAATAAAGATATAAATTCAGGGTAAGCTCCAGTGCTTTTTTATTAGTAATAACATTGCTAATACCTTTTGTCTACTAATTCCATAGAGTTTTTCCTTTCTGTAGACGTAAAATATTGTCATTCTTAACAATATGAGTGCTCCTCAGGACAGTGTAAGTGAAAAGCCTGCTTATAATACCAGGTCTAAAGCTAACAAAAACTTTCCAGGACATCACCATGGAGGGTCAACAATACCCCCAAGCAGAAAGCATGAGTATAGAGGAAAAGGACGCCCTCTTAAAAAAGAAAACTATAAAAAAGACGTCTCCTCCTCTTCAGGATCAACTGTCCCACTTGGCCAAACAGGTTCTGAAGTTGGAAGAATCCAAATCACTCATGTTCAAAGAGGTAGAGCAATTGCAAAACAATTTCAAGGTAGGGTTTCAGCAGATGAATCAGGCATTGGCAGAGTTAAAGGGAGGCCAGCCCAGTCAGCCAAGTCAGCAACCCCCTACCCCAGGCGGGTCAACTCACTCCCAGGAGAAAATCCTGGTAGACAAATGGAAATGGGACTGGTTCCATCAACAATGGACCAGCCACAGTTGCAACAGGGATCCACCACCTCATCTGACTTCCTCAGCTCACCCTTACAAAGGAAAAAAGCGCCAAAAATCAGGACTGGCATCTATCCCATGGTAAGTAGATTACCCTCTCAGATTGAACATAATACTGATAATTACAATATAGGTAATTCTATTGATGTTAAATCTGTGCAAAAAATAGAGGAGGATTTAAGAAATTTAGGTTTTAGAGTAGATACACCTGACTTTTCTTTTGTCCACAATAACAGTACTATTTATAATGATAATACAGTTAACCCTCAGTTGCCACCACCTACTAGTGAGATGAGAAGTTCACAGTAGAGTGATAGAATTGAAAATGAAGACATGGAATATTTTAACAATAATCCAACTGTCCATAGAATTGTTTCAGCATTGTGGAATAGAATGACTGATTGTGAGGAACAGACAGTTAAGCTCACTAGTGATACAATTTCATCCTTGACATTAAAAATTTCTCAATTAGCAACACGTAACAAAGAATTAGAGAAAGAACATTTGTCTCTAACTCTTAAATATGATTCATTGAGTAATAAATATAATGAACTTTCAAAAATATTCTGTGAGTTAGAAAAATTATATGAAACACATTTATTGAAAACTGAATCAAGAACAAAGTTATCTTTTGCCCAGACAAATCAAAGTGTCTCTGAGTTGCTACAAAGATTAACTAAAGTTGAGATTGAAACTGCCAATCTACTAATGAACCAGGATAATCATAAGTATAATCAATATAATAATAATCCTTTCATTGGCAAAAGTGAATCTCATTCCTTCCCTATACCACCACAATTAAAACCATCTGGTGGTAGTGTCAAATCTGAAAATGTAAGTCACAAATCCGTACAGGAGGAAATACAAGACCATTTATCAAAATTGAGTGAGTAGTTGAATTTACCTAAGATTAGTGAGATAAAATCCAATCAGAAAAACTGGCTTAAGATAGATCAGTACCCAACTTATGATGGGGATGCCAGCTCTGATTGGAAACATTTTATTCAAAGAATTGACAACTTGAAATTCTCATATAAGTTACCAGATGAAGAAATAACATCAAAATCAATTTCTTTATTTAAGGATGTTGCTTTATTATGGTTTGAAGCTGTCTTGAGTGAGGGTAAAGATTACTCTTGGGCTGAATGGAAACAACTTATTGAAAAACAATTTGGATGTTCTAAATTCAGGCTTACTCAGCAGAGACTTTATGAGAAGACTAGGTATAATCCGTTGAATGGTGACAAACCTATGGTATTTTTAATGAATTTAAATAAAATATTAAAAGCCATTGAGCCTCATATGGATTTTAACTTATGGAAAGATAAGATAATATATAAATTACCTATATCTGTCAGAGACATTGTTGTAGCTAGAACATTAAATGTTACTGAATATTCTGACTTTATTAATATTTGCAATGAAATATTATTAAACCATAAGTATGAATCAAGGTATTCCACTTATAAACAAAATATTGAACCTGTAAAAATTCAGAATTCAAAAACACTTCAAGAGAAGCAGAAAAAACCTACTGCACCTGTAGTACCTAAAAAGTATGAAACAAATACTTGTTATAAGTGTAACAAACCTTGGATAAAAGGTCACAAATGTGAGAAAAACATAAATATTGTTGAAAATCAACGTGAATCTGAAACTGAAACTGAAAAAAGTAAAGAATCAAGTGATTATGACAGCAATATCTCATACAGTGATGAAAATGAAGTCTGTATGTTGGAAGATGATTTGTCCATCTTTGAACATCCAATATTAAATATGGACTCAAATGAATCTTTAATGAATTTTGAGGATGCTGAAATCATTAAGGATATACAAGCTGATAACCTTAGAATGACACCTATCACGGTTCCAGCTATCATTTCTGGTGAAAATGTTAATATAGTACTGGATACAGGAGCTGCTGGTTCTGTTGTTTCCACTAATACATTACAGAAAATTGATATTGAATATAAGTCTGAGCTTGAACCACTTCAAAGTAAAAATTGGAGAGGTTTTGGATCAGTGCTACACCCCATTGGTAAATACAAAGCTGCTGCTTTCTTTAAACATCAACATGGTTATGTAAGGGTAACTTGTGACTTTGTAGTAATGGATAATACTAACTGTAGTAACTGTTTTATCATTGGAAATGATATTCTGACTAAATTTGGTGTGAAATTAGACCCTGCTAATAATAATTTTACAATTGGCATGAATGGTAAAAGGAAATTTAAAATAAATTCTTTTAACACAGTCTTACACATTGAGTCAGTAACAAATTCCCCGTGTAAAGGAAGAGAATCCAATGAGATGGAACTTCTGGAAACAGAAATTTCAAAAGCATCATTTGGCACTCAGATAAGTAAAGCTGAGAAAAATAATATTTTGGAATTAATTAAAGCATTTCCAATGGCTTTTGCACATGGTACCAATGAACTTGGCCTTGTAAAAGATCATGAAATGAAAATTAGTTTAACCTGTGATATGGATAATATTCCTGCTAGTCTTAAAAAGAAACCATATCCTGCTTCACCAATGAAGAGGAAAGACATAGAGGATAATATTAAGATGTTATTGAATATGAACATTCTTGAGAGGGTTGAAACTACACCAAAATATTGTGTAATATCACCAGTGCTAATTTCTTATAAGCAAGATAAAGCAAGACTGTGCGGTGATTATAGAGCATTAAATACATTTACAGTAGATGATATTTATCCCTTTCCAAGGATTTCCTCTATACATGCTACCCTTAAAGGTGCTAAATATATAAGCTGCCTAGATGGAAATAAAGGGTACCATCAAATTCCTGTTGAAAAGAATTCACAGAACTTTTTGTTAATAACAACACACATGGGAATTTATAAATATGTCAGAATGCCATTTGGACCAAAAAATGCTCCATCAGTATTTCAGAAATTAATGGATATAACATTCCATAATGAAATGATTGAGGGATGGTTAATGGTATACATTGATGACATCATAGTATTCTCTAAAACTTATGATGAACACTTAATCCATTTAAAGAAAGTATTTCAGAAAATGGATGAAAAAAAGTGACCCTTGCATTGAAAAAATGTAAATCTGGGTTTGAATCTTTAAAAGTGCTTGGTCATATTGTATCTGGCTTACAAATATGTGTAGACCAAAATAAAGTGGCTGCAATAAAGAATATTGGCATTCCTCAAAATGTAAAGGATGTACAATCTTTTCTTGGAATGTGTGGTTATTATAGACAATATATAAAAAACTACCAATCAATTTCTGCACCATTGACCACACTGATAAAGAAATCAGAAGCTTTCATTTGGAATAATGAAAGACAACAGGCTTTTGATAAGTTGAAAGAATTTTTAATGACAGCTCCTATCTTGGGATTACCAGATTTCCAATTACCTTTTGTATTATATACAGATGCAAGTTTTATTGGTCTGGGTGCTGCTTTGCATCAAAAACAACTTATTGAAGGGAAAATGTCAGAAGTAGTAATCTGCTATATTTCACGTACTCTGAGAAGTAGTGAATTGAAATATGGTGCTACTCAACTTGAATGTTTGGCAGTAGTATGGGCTCTTGAGAAGCTACATTATTATCTTGAGGACCAAAAATTTGAGTTAATAACTGACTGTAGTGCAGTTAAGTCACTCTTAAACATGAAAACTCCTAATAGACACATGTTTAGATGGCAATTAGCTGTACAAGAATACAGAGGACGGATGACTATTACACATAGAGCAGGAACCTTGCACTCTAATGTAGATCTGTTATCTAGAGTACCTCTGCCTAATAATGATGATAATCCTGCTTATGTTCCTGAGTCAGAGATTATTAACATTTATGGCATTTATATTGTAGATCTTGAGGATGAATTTATGCAATCAATTCTTGATAATTATAATTCAGATCCTGACTTGAGTAAACTCACTACAATATTAAATGATCCATCTAATGCTTCAATGAATGTTTTAATAAAAACATTACCAAATAAGTATAAAGAGGCATTAGAAAAAGGAAAATTTTCCATTGAGAATGGTTTTATATATTACAGGAAAAAATTAAGTAATGTAATTGTGATTCCCCCTTCAATGAAGGAGTTAATGTTAAGTATATGTCATGATGGTATATTAGCAGGTCATTTTGACTATCATAAAACATTAACCAGAGTAAAAAACACAGCTTGGTGGATTAACATGTCTGAGGATGTTCAGAAATATGTTGAAACATGTGATTCTTGTCAAAAATCTAAAAGATTAACAGGCAAAAGAGCTGGTTTATTACAACAAATTGAGCAACCAAAAGCTCCATGGGAAATTATTAACATGGACTTTGTAACAGGTTTGCCAATAGCAGGGCATAAGAGTTATAACTCCTGCTGGGTAATTGTAGATAGATTTACAAAGATGTGTAAATTTATTCCTACCCACAAAGAGGTTTCTGCAAAGGACTTAGATTTTTTATGGTGGACACAAATGTTAAATATAGCAGGTTTCCCCAAAGCAATAGTTTCTGACAGAGATCCTAAATTTACTTCTGAGTTCTGGACATCACTTATGGTTGTTTCAGGGTGTCAATTAAAACTTTCTACAGCACACCATCCACAAACTGATGGGCTAGCAGAAAGAATGATACAAACTTTAGAAGATATGATAAGAAGATACTGTGCTTTTGGTCTTAATTTTAAAGACAATGACAAATTCACACATGATTGGGTAACCCTTATCCCAGGTTTAGAATTTGCATACAATAGTACAGTACATTCTGTCACTGGCAAGAAGCCATTTGAGTTATGGTTGGGTTATGTACCTAATACTCCTGCTAAAACTCTTAATAAGTTACCTAGATTGAATATCCATCCAGGTACTAAATCTTTTCTTCAGATGCAAGAATTATGCAGAAAACATGCTCAAGAATGTATAAATAAGGCGTTTGAGTATGAAAAGAAAAGATGGAATAAAGCCCATAAAGAACAAATGTTCAAAGAGGGTGATGAAGTCCTTATTTCAACACTACATTTCAATTTAAATGGTAATGTTAAATTGAAGGATCCATTTTTTGGACCATTTGTAGTTAAAAAGATGGTTGGTAATAATGCTGTTGAGGTTATTCTATATGCACCATATGATAGAAAACATCCAGTATTTCCTATTTCTCTTATAAAACCATACCATTCTAATGATACTTCTCTATTTCCAAGAAGATCAGGAAGGCATAAACAGCAACCTGAAGAAATAGTTGAAAAGGCAGAAATCAAAAAGATACTTAAAAAGAGACACCTTACTTAAGAAAAGGGAGTTGAGTATCTATTAAGATTTAAAAATAAATCAAGTGAATATGACCAGTGGATTCCAGAAAATGAAATCTCTGATCTTAAAAATCTCTTGAAAAAATTTAAATCTAAATAATACTGTTTATTCAGTATATGTATTATAAAAAATATTTTTATTTTTTCTATTTTCACTCCTTACTTTTAATTAAAATGTCTTAACATTTTTTTTATTGTTTTTTTTGGGGTGAGGGAGTGTCAGCCTAGATATCCCTAGGACTGAGTATTTCTTATGCTTAAAATAAGATAACCTTAAGTAAATTAAGCTTATATCTTAAAAATAAGGTTAAAATAATAATATATATTATTATATTATATATATATATAATTATTATTCTATTATATAACTTATAGTAGCTTAAATAGCTTATCCATAGCCTAATAATACTTATTAAGGTGTTAATGGAGTCATAATATACTTATCTTAAGTGATATGAAGTAATTATTGACATACATAAGCTTATATGTATACATAAATCTCATATTCAGTGAAATATGCAGTATATTATGTATATTTAGGTATATAAGTGGGTTTTAGCCCCTTAATAGCCTATAACCTTTATTTTTCTGCTTATTTTAGGTCATATGGACGAAATAAGTGGACTCACAACGCCTACAGAAGCATAGACATCTATATCAGGTGCATACATTCAGTTTGGACAGCTAAATTTACTTCCTTGGATGGTTATTCATGGATTTATGGGTTGGAAGGTCATTTCTGGTTTAATGTGGATGCTTGGGGATGTTATTGGGGGCTTGGACATTTTATTTGTTTCCTTTATATGCTTTTGGTTTCATTAAATCTCTTTTTGATTGTTTATTTTACCTGTTTCTTTATGGTATCCGCTTTTATCTGGATTTTCTATTTGTGGTATAGATCTGTGTTATCATTAATAGTGATGGAGGGTCCTTACTGGAGGTCTGGGTGTTGAATCTGCTTGAAGTGGACGCCATGGGGATGTGATGGGCCCTCACAGTGCTGTAATTTCCGGGGATAGCAGTGACATCATCTGGATTGAAGGTCTGTGCACTCCAGTGGATTTGGGTATAAGTAAGAAGGGATTTTGACGGTTATTTATCATCATTCAATTACTACAATTTAAACAAACACTACTATACAGTTATTAGCATTTAGAAATATATTGTAAAGCCATTATAAATTGATATTATCTTTATATAAGCTATAACTATATTTTATTCACCTATTTTCCACCACTAGCACGCACTTAAATCCAAGTATTGTGAGTTTTATTTGAGTATAACTATTTTATTAGTCTTCCCCTGAGTTTTAATCACTAAATCATTTATCAATAAGTAGTAGGACCATAAATAAACACTATTATATCATACTTATATACTAGACTATATTGACAGGGACCCTAAATTTACCTCTGAATTTTCGATGTCCCTGATGGATGTTTGTGGTTATGATCTGAAACTTTCTACAGCCCATCACCCCCAAACTGATGGATTAGCTGAAAGAATGATTCAGACTTTAGAGGACATGATAATAAGGTATTGTGCCTTTGGCCTTGAGTACAAAGACAATGACAGATTTACTCACGATTGGGTTACCCTACTTCCTGGGTTGGAGTTTGCTTATAATAGCACTGTTCATTCTGTTACTCAGAAAAAGCCTTTTGAGCTCTGGCTGGGATATGTTCCAAATACTCCTACCCAAATTCACAATAATAAAATACCTAAATTAGATTTACATCCTGTTGTAAAATCTTTTCTTCAAATGCAAAAACTTTGCAGAAGTCATGCTCAAAAATGTATTGAAAAATCCTTTGAATATGGGAAGAAGAGATGGGACAAATCCCATAAAGAATAAACTTTTAAAAAGGGTGATGAAGTACTGATTTCTACAGTCCACTTCAATTTACAAGGTAAAAAAAAATTAAAAGACCCACTTGTAGGTCCATTTATTGTCAGAAGAATGGTTGGTGATAATGCAGTTGAAGTTATTTTGTATTCTCCATATTACAGAAAACATCCTGTTTTTCCAATATCTCTTTTGAAACCTTACACATCCAATAGTGATTTATTTCCCTAAAAGAGGGGAAGACCAAAAAAGACCCCTAATGAAATCACTGAAACAGCAGAAATTGATAAAATTCTAAATGAAAGAATAGTTACTGTTGAAAAAGGTACAGAATACTTATTGAGATTCAAGAATAAATCTTCTGAATATGATTCTTGGATACCTGGGAAAGAAATATCTAATCTTCCTACTCTGCTAGAGAAATATAAAAAGAAAAAATCATAGCATTTTTTTTAATTGTTTTTTTTAGAGTGAGGGAGTGTCAGCCAGGCTGCTAGACTTACCCAGTAGAATAATTAATTATTTACTGGATGAAGCCACACCTTATTATTATAATTATAATTTATTTACATTAAAATTAGCTATAATAAATTAACTAATTACAAAATGGTAAAGTTAATGAATAATTAAAATTAAATATTAAAATGTCCCTTATATTTTTATTTTCTAACACTGTGCTCAATGACAGGTTGAAAGAAATAAAAATTTATATTAAAATAAATTTTAAATTAAAATAAAAATTTAATATTCAAATAAAAATAAATATATACAAAAAATTCAAATTTCTTATTTAGAATTGACCTTTAGAGTAAATATTAAATAAATTAATTTATTCCTGTCATATTCTGTAAATACACCTTTTTGAAGCCTTCTTTTTGGAACAACTTTATTATTTGAAAATATTCCTTCTGGAGTATTCTTTTTCTCTCTCTCATACTACTATATTTAGAATTTTATTACCGTGCTTTGTCTTTCCTTTGCCTTTATAAGGCCTTCCTTTCTGGTTGTTTTTGATTCATTCCTTACTTAAAACATTAACAGACAACTTGTTCTATTTAATTCTTTATTACTATCCATTATTGTTTTTAGTAATTAAATTTACATAGTACTATCTCATTAATTTATAATCATAATTAAAATTCTTACCTCTTATATTTGAGTAAACCAATAAAAAGATATACAAAGGTACTCAAACTATGAAAATCCTAAATTTTTCTTGTTACCATCGTTGGACCACTGTTAAAAACCTCCTAGACATAAAGGACCCCTTGACACTTCCTCTCCTCCAAGACTTGTGCCCTATCATCCTTCCATAAAGAGAGTTCAAACTTCTTCTCTTCCAAATTATGTACCCTAACATCCCTTCTTAAAGAGAGCTCCTATTTTTGCTTTTCAAACTTTAGAGTCTCTTTATTAACTTCCACTTGTTATAGAGTGATAAGAAATATTATCAAAAAGTAGAATAAAGGTAGAGTAAAGTATTAAGAGGTTTGGTATCACTTACCAGCATCATGGTTCTCCAAAAATTCTTCAATAGAAGAAAAAGGGGTTTGAGGTGAAGTGTCACTTTTTCTTTTTCTTTGAGAGTGTAAATTTAGACTACTTGAAGCCCTTTGCTTTTTGTTCAAGGTCACATTTTCCTCCTCATCATTGTTTCTGGCTTCTGACTCAGTTGATTGTGGCTCCTTTGTTTGTTCTTCAGACTTTTTAGAAATAAGATAACGTAAATAAAAAAAAGAATTGGTAAGATAAAAGAAAAAAAACATACTTGAGTTAGATCAGGTTGGTTAATATCGTCTTATGGATCTATTGAAAAGATATCTTGATTTGTGGTAGTTAAATGAGGGGAGGCTTGAGTAGAAGAAGGAAAAAAAATTTCTTTCAACATCATGTTTGGAGATAGAATCTTTACCATCCAACATGTTTGCTAGATTAACATCAGCTTTCTCTCCAAAAATAGCATCCATCTCTTTAAAGTAAGGACATAAAGAACCAAGTTTATTGTCTATGGATTTGATGCCCTTACTGATATTGAGGTCAGTAGTTCCAAAACCATTAGAAGATGAAAGAGTCTTTGCCTTCTTGTATTTGGCTCAATAATTCTTGAAGTGTTCAGACATCTGTTTAGGTAAAAGATCTATCTTTCCCTTGGTCTTATTCCATAATTTGTTGACCATTAGAAGATAACCATTAACTTTTGATGCTGGGGGCCGTCCTACTTTAGTTGAATACTCAGTACCAAAACAAGAATCATAGTTAGATTTGGTTTTCAGCCAGTTGATAAGAATGAGATGATCATCTTTTTTTAATTGAACGGTCTTAGATTTCTCAGCTGAGTGGGGGAAAGAGGGAGTAGTGGAATTTGAAGAACAACTGGGTGATGACTGCCTTTGAGAAGATCTAGGATGACGAGGCATGTTAAAATATAAATGAAGATGAAAAGGATCAGGAACAAGCAGATTAGATGGTGAGGGGTTCTGAGCGGATAGAATATGAGTGTGCAGAAAGGTAGAAGCCATATCCAGAGAGTAGTCCAAGATGTGGTTATGGCAGAAAGTAGGTCAAGATGTGGTTATGACAGAAAGTTGTCCAAGATGTGGTTATGAAAAATTAAGTAAAAAAATATTGGATAAGAGGTGAACATTGACACATAAAGTGTCTAATAACCCAATTATTAGCAAAAATAATTGCAGAAGATAATTGGGGTATGCAGATTATTTTCCGCAATTAATTTAATTGTGGACAGGTCAACATTTATACCCCCTATTATTAAGTTGTAACCCTTTTTGAGATTTGCCATAATAGTTTTAACCTTAACATATACATTAATTATCCTTCCAAGATTATCTCAAACCATTATTAGTTACTTATATTTATCTTCAAATCACATCCTTGAAAAAGTCGTAAATTCTATCTCCCTTCTTATCTCACTTACTTTGGGATCACCCTTGACTTTGTGCATAGGTTGTCGAGTGACATAAATTTTTTAATAAATTTTTAATACATTTTTAATAATTTTTTTAATAATTTTAAAATTAATTTTAAATAAATTTTTAATAAATTTTTTAATAATTTTTGAATAATTTTTTTAATAATTTTTAAATAATTTTTCAATAATTTTTTAATAAATTTTTTAATAAATAATAAATAAATTCTTAATTTTTTAAAGTTGAGCAGTAAAAACACAGTGTAATGATTAGTATTTTGGTTTGGGCACAGACTTGGGGGTGCCACTATCAATTCAATTCAATTTATATTTTATATTTTATATTTTATATTTTATATTTTATATTTTATATTTTATATTTTATATTTTATATTTTATATTTTATATTTTATATTTTATATTTTATATTTTATATTTTATATTTTATATTTTATATTTTATATTTTATATTTTATATTTTATATTTTATATTTTATATTTTATATTTTATATTTTATATTTTATATTTTATATTTTATATTTTATATTTTATATTTTATATTTTATATTTTATATTTTATATTTTATATTTTATATTTTATATTTTATATTTTATATTTTATATTTTATATTTTATATTTTATATTTTATATTTTATATTTTATATTTTATATTTTATATTTTATATTTTATATTTTATATTTTTTATTTTTTATTTTTTTATTTTTATTTTTATTTTTTATTTTTTATTTTTTTATTTTTTATTTTTTTATTTTTTTATTTTTTTATGTTTTTATTTTTTTATTTTTTATTTATTTATTTATATATTGGGACTGCAACCTCTGTACTACCTACCCTCCCAAATTCCCATCAAAAATCGGGTATCCTAACAGTCAATTTGGTAAAAAATCTTCAGTTATTTTTATTTTTATTTTTTTTATTTTTATTTTTTTTTGATGTCTTTCACTATCTCATTTCCTTAAAGGTTAGAGTTCATTTAAAATGACTTGACATTATCTTTGAAGTTAAGCTTTATCATTCTGGTAGCTAGTTAAGATGAAATGACCGTATGTGAGAGAAAAAAAAAAAAAAAAAAAAAAAAAAAAAAAAAAAAAACAAAAAAAAAAAAAAAAGACAGACAGACAGACAGACAGACAGACAGACAGACAGACAGACAGACTCCAAAAACTGCCGCAAAAAAAAAAAAAAAAAAAAAAGGTGGTTTCTTTAAAGCCTCCCTAAAAAATCATCATTGCTCATCAGCTTTTATAAAGACAAAAAACGGTATCGTCATTTGAATTCGCAGATTCGAAGCCTTGCTGCATAGTTGATCGATCACTTAGTTACCAGAATTTGATGGAAATCCGGGAGGTAGTATAGATGTTGCAGTTCAAAAAAAAAAAAAAAAAAAAAAAAAGAAAAAAAAAAAAATTGAATTGATAGTGGTGTGCAAGTCTGTGCCCAAACCAAAATATTAATAATTACCCTGTGTCCTTACTGCTCACCTTTTTTAATTTTTTTTTATTTTAAGCTTTTTAAAATAGACATTTATCCATGGTCTCTAATTGTGGTTAACACAAAAGTTTCAAGTGGTATTTAAGTATAGCTTTTCAACTATGAACAATTAAGCTAGAAGCATATCATTCCTAACAAATGGTTGTCTTTTTTTTTTTTTTTTGATGGTAGGTATAACATGTTGAGATTTTTCTCTTTTTTAAAATATTGTTACCTCAATCACCACCAGGTCATCAAATCCCATCTAGTTTAAGAAAAGTTATTCTTTATATTTTTGTATTAAACTCATACCATATATAGGAGAGAAACTGATGGCGGGTTATACAAAGTTGGTCACAATAACAAATTTTACCAATCATTTCTTTATTATACATCAATAACTGCCTCCTTGGCTTCTTTGTTTCCAGATAGAATTAGTAGATACTAATGCTGTCTGTGTTCCCCCACCTAGAAACCTTGACCTCAGATCTTGTTCCTCGTCCCACTATTTTCAATGTATATATGCCCTTCATCACAAACATAGCATTCATTCACAAGTTGTGTACAACGCGGGAAAAAAATGAATAGAAACCCTGACTAGCTATCCACTACCAATATCATCAATTGCCCTACCTATTTATTAGTATCTAATACTATACCCTTGATTTCCTAAAGAAAAAAACGAAGTAATTTTATTTTTGTGTCTTGATTTTTATTTTTGCTTGAAGAGTTAGTAGAGCCCATAATTTTCAACTTACCTGAAGTCAGCCTCAGCTTTTGTCGCCAATTCCTCAGCTTCTCCTACCAAAATACTCATTTTTTCAGCTGATTTAACATAAAATTCAGTTTGTGCCTTGATAAGCTCGAGTAAGGCTTGGGTTGGTTCAGGCTGTAGAAGAATAAAGTTTAGAATGATGATTTTGGTAAATCTGAAAGCTTCGTTCAATCCAAATATAATAATGAAACTTGATTGATCAAGAAAATAAATGACATGTAATTATTGCATCTTTTTTTCTACTGACATCATTCAAGACTCGTTTCATAAGTCCAATGGCCTCTTCAGTGGCAGAAACAAGTTTTTCTTCAGCATTTTCGACATCCAGCCTTGCTTGATCGACTTTTGGGCCAGCGACCACGCCTCCTGATGTGGCAGATTTTAAAACCAT